>JAQFVV010000011.1:8423943-9023943 GCA_028023455.1 Epiperipatus broadwayi
CCTACAAGAAATATTTATAAGCTAAATGAACAAGTTTTTAACAATAAATGCTGCATGAGAAAGCATTTAAAAAATCCCAATCTATCTGGTATGGCTAAAGATTTCTTAGCTCCATATAGCTATTTAAGATAGATAGCTGGATTTGAAAACATATAGGTATCTGAAAATTTCAGATTTTCTACTTAAAAGTTAACTATCAGATAAGTGCTGGCTTTGAGTTGGTATTTTACATCTAGTGTTTGAAATATCATAGCTCCTCATTGAGAATTGCCAATAGCACGAAACTGGTCTGAGAATAGGGATAGTTCTAGATAGAGATATTTTAACATTGCAAACTCTTCATTTAGTTTATAATTACAAGCTTATTAAATTAAGTCACATAACATATGACTTGATTTTATCTATTAAGAAACATTTGTATTTATGTACAAAATCATCATGTAATTATCATAATAAATGAATAAAAAAAAAATCCAAATTTAGTTTTATTAACAACAACAAAAAAATTTAAATCATAAAAAAATATTTTTAATTTAATTTCTGGAGATTTTATTCTTAACTTATCAATAGAATGTCTTTGCTATAGGTATCATAGAAAAGTATTTGAAAAAATAATAACCCAAGATGAAGAAGTTGTTACAATATATGACTTCATTTAACAAAGTATCATGTGATATGAGCTATTCCATTCATCGCTAGAAAATAATATTTAACTACCCAAAATAGTTGTAGCCAGAATAAATGTGATAATCCATCATCATGACCAAACTATATTTTCAAACTATAAAACATGAGACATTATAATTTTATTTTTGATATTAAAATATAATTTTTTTAATAAGTAAAACTTCCATTCAAATACATTCTAAAATAAATACTCTTCCCATCTCTTAACAAATTTGTTAAAAGTGCATGTTTTTTAAAATTGTTCTAAGTATATTTGTAAAGTGACTTTATATGGACTTTTTCGACTGGTTTCAAGTAGAACTCTGATGAATATTTTTAAAATTTAAAAAAAGAAAAGTATATACATATAAATATTCATATGTCAAGAACAAATCATTATGTAAAATGGTTTACTATGGACAAACATCAAAACAATTAGAACAAAGGGCAAAAGAACATAATAGTGCTATTGAAAGGAGGGATGATAGATCAGCATTATATGTTCATTATTTAAAATTTGGATATAAAATAGATTGCATTAAAAACATAAGACCATTAAATTATATAAAGGAAATAAATAGAAAATATAATATAAATACATGCATGAACATTTACAAAAAGTCAATTGATTTAATGAATGATTGGGTAATGGATAAAGAATGGAAAGTAATATAAGGGGAAATAAATAAAATGATAAAAATAATGAATTATAGGAAATGTCGGTAGATGTCGCTATATATGTGTTGGTATTACAAGGTATATTGATAAAAAAAAAAAAAATCTAGATCAACTTACACAAGGTATATTGATAAGGGTAAAAAATTTAAAATTACCGAAAAAGGCTTTTTTATATATATAATTTTTATGTTTATGTATTTACAAGTTGTTAATAAAGATTTATATTATATTGGATTGATTATAAGATAAACAACATAAAGGAGTATTATTCCTTAGAATTAAGTTTTTAAAAAAATTAAATATAGTAATAAAAAATAGTCCCATCCCATATCTAGATTTTCACATTTGTTCTTAGTTGTAATGTAATATTTTTTATTTTTCTTTAGAGTAAATTTAAAGTAAAATGATAAGAAAAAAAGATGGGTTGAAGCATAAGATTGATTAAAATGTTTAGTTTTTAACCAAATTTATAACAATATGATTATTAAAATGGAAGAATATATGTCAGGCCAATTCATTCCACATACATATTCTATCTTTCTCTGACTACATAATGCTCATAAAGATAGTGAGTGTTAATCCACTCTTTAAAATAATAAAACTAACTATCCCTGAGAAATTATGGTTGTTTTTAAATATTGGGAACATTAGTAAGTTCTTAGATGGTTTATAATAGGTGACTCATTTTTGATTCTCTCATAAGATTTGGTACAGGTTGAGTTTTCCTATTAAACCATCTTTCAAAAGTAATTTATCAGACTATAATTGAAATGTTTATCGCTCTGGAAATCATAAAAAAAAATTGAGCTTTGAAAGTAATAAAGCAGGAACCATGATCGTAAGCTTATGAGTCTGCCACTAGCATAATAAACAATTATATAAATATTATTAATTTTGAATGCCATCAAGATAACTTTTCATACATGACTATAAACAGTTACATTCAAAATCCTAAAGTCACAACAGTTACCTTAGCAATCCTCTCTTGGTTAATTTATTTGACACATATAATAAAGGCCGGTGATGGGTAATAAAGTGTACATCTTGTAAGACAATGTAACACACCCAAATATAAATAATAACAGTATTAGGACAGCCAATGTTTTATATATGCAATAAATAAACTCCTAAACAATAGTTAATAAGACATTTTAAAAGTTTACGAAAAAAAAAAAAAAGCAAATTAAATGGAAAACGATCTAGTTTTCCAACATCAAAAAATTTTATTTCACTGTTCAATTTTTGTGTTTTAATTTAATAATATTTGTACTTCAGCATTGTTTCAGTGAGCAGTATAGCTTGAGTTTTGCTTCAATTTAAATAAAAAAAAATTTAATAAAAGTTGCATACCCTACATGTTCGACGACGATGAAAAGCTGTAAAGTAGTCTGATACAATATTATTCTAAAATAAGTATCCTATCTATAAACAAAAGGAATTTTCAATTAAAATGTTCCTGAAGCATTGTTACTACTGAGTTTAAAACACATGATATTGGAAGATAATTAAGAAAATGATGCATGAAATTTTGTCACAATATTATCATTCAAAACAATCGGTTAAAAAGTGAATGCTAATTACAATTGCATTGACTTCCATATCTAAACATAATGCTGTTTTATATCACATAATCAGTAATATTAATAAAATTATAACTTGTGATCTGTAAATTTCAATTATGATAAAGTATTAAAAAAAATAGTTGCCTTGTTTAAAAAGATCAATTATAATTTAAACATAAATTACTTAATGCATTATAGGATAAATAATGCATGTTGCAGAAATTAGTTTTTGTACGCTAGCAACCACATTTTTAATAGAATTATGTTAAATTTTATATTTTAAAAAAAAAAAATTAATAGAAAAAAATATTAACGAACTTTCAAATTTCAATATTTGTGACTTTTATTGACTAAGTTGAGAGTAAAAAAATTGGTTATAAAAGAGCTAATTGTCTTTTTTGAGAGCTGTTGCTGTCCTTTCATTAATTAAAATGTTATCTTATTATCAGTTATTCTAACCATAATTAGCACCTAATACAAGCCTTACATTCATAAATATATATATTGTAATGGTCCTGGGGCTATCGAGGTCTGTATCTGTCCACAGTTGGAACTAGGATCTTCGGGTAGGATGCTGATGATGCGGTGAAGTACATAATCAATGATTGCATTAACCTTCAATTGACTAGCTCTAAACCTGTTCATTAAACATAGATACAATTTAGATTAGTTCATCCACCTCACACACCTTTCTTTGGTGCCATTATGCCCCAGTATTCAAACCCAGGGAGAATTTGCCTTAGACTCTCTTAACAGGGATGAACATATATATGTAGCAACTTCTGCACCTTTATATAGGTTACAACTAGTATTATTGTTATTCAATTTGTTATAGAACTTATTATATAAGAGAAATGTGTGTGTGTATGTGTGTATTAAGACTGATAATTGACTGTTAAATGCAAAGCTGAATCGATAAATCAGAGACCGGAATAATGCAAATAAATTGTTTAACATTTATTTAAATATGACAAAATGAATTAAAAATAATATATTTTAGCAACAATAAACAGAAAATAAATTGCATGTGTCAAGTATGAATCTCTACCACATCATCAATTAAATAATCTTATGGTCCCAATCCCTTTTACCCGATGGTAGAAATCCATGATGATCCCAATTATCTACAAGATTATTGAAAATAAAATAAAAATATATTAAGATTACAAAATAAACATGATGCTAACTATCTAAATTAAATATCCATTATTATATACGTACAGTAACATCATTGTTTACCCTTGGTTGAAGACAAATCACTTGATTAGGTCCCCCAAACTAAAATATAAATCACTATTGTCATAGATAAGAACATATATATATATATACGAAATAGTTAGTCATTCAAACCGAAAATGAACATACAACAATTGCTAATTAACAATAAAAAAAATAATAACTTGAATTCTGTCCTGTGTCAAGTGTTTGTAATTTAATTTGAAATAATAAATGAAGATATTACCATATAGATGACTAGATATCAAATCGCTATAAAGGGATGAGCAGGCCTAAACTTTATTTATAATAAAAAAAACAACTCAACTTAACCATTCCCTCTTTCTTTTCTATCAATGTTACAAATGGAATCTTCCAAAGCACGAATTGTGAAGTTCATGCTTTTGAATATGAAAATAAAATAATGATTTTTAAAAAAATAAAAAATTTACAATCATGATCACATAATAAAATTCAATGGTTGAATCAAAGTTCATCAAATCATCCTGATAATAGTTCATTAGTTTTGGCATGAAAATCTTTGATAACACAGTACAATTCTTCATACTGCCTTTCTCTGGCAAAGGATTGTTCACATAACGATGTCTCCTCGTGTCGTTTGAACTACAAGCACGTCAACCCTTAGTTAGTCTATCTCTTGATTTTCCTGCATACATCTCTGGTTGGACAATAAACATTTTCTTAGGTGTATTATTGAAGTAGACAAGAGAAGTTTCATGCAGTCGTGTTAGGGAAGAGAGGTATCAAACACTACAGCAAGACTGTTTTACCCCATATGCATCTTACAGTATCTTATAAAATTGTTTGAATTCATAAACTACGATTTAATATTGAATGGTTTTCTTTCTCGATTAGATAAATTACTCCATAATTACTTTTGATTATTGGCAATGTTTGTGTTCTCTTCTTCTGTCCGAATTTGAAAAAT
Organism: Epiperipatus broadwayi; assembly: GCA_028023455.1. Classification (NCBI taxonomy): domain Eukaryota; kingdom Metazoa; phylum Onychophora; class Udeonychophora; order Euonychophora; family Peripatidae; genus Epiperipatus; species Epiperipatus broadwayi. The sequence continues at coordinate 8,429,014 of JAQFVV010000011.1, forward strand.
ATCCCAGTTGCTTCACTAACAGTTCAAAAATAAATTTTGTTATTGCACAAATTTATATGAATTTTTTTAAAAGTTCATTTAATAAACTATTCCTTTCAATTTGACAGGGTTTTATCTCACCATATCTAATTAAAAAGAATTATTATTTTGAACAACATTCTCCATTTTCCTGCATTTGAAGTTCCTATTCAGTTGATGTTAAGTTTTATAGCAAAAGCATTATTTTCGAAGAACGATTTAAAATTGATTTTTCTTTTATAGTGTCCTTGATTTTCCTCATTTCCTTTTAAATCGATGTAGTTGCTTATTGTTGTATTTATTATCAATAAAACAATTAATTAAAAAAAAATAATAGTAGAATTACGATTTTATTTTCATACTCAGTTTCCTAGCAACTAAACTTGACATCAACGTCATCTCCAAGTTTGCTTAGTTTCAGTTTGCGTCATGTAGTATTATTTGGTATAAACATTTAACACAATCTGTCTAAGTTTGCCTTATAGTGTATATATATCTATAGATTATTTTTTTCTATTATTTTGTTATACTAATAATCCACTAAATATATATATATAATAATCTATTATGACTTTCCTTTGTTCAAATGTTATCAAATGAGCATACGCATTGCATTTATATATATGTGCTCAAAATAGTGAAATAGCATGCAGGTGATTTCCAAGAGTTTTAGACAGGTTCAAGTTGAAATGTAGGCTAATTTTGGCTGGCATGATTGAGTTGTAAACTACTCTTGCAATATATATATATATATATGCAATGTCTTCAGAATGATAATTATGCATTGTATATCAATAGCATGCAAAGTCTAGCAGTATTAACATTCAGATCACTAAGCAGACAAAAATGAACCCATTCTTTCCAGCAGCTCAAGATCTTATATGGAAAACAAATTTAGACAGTGATATATGTAAGAATAAAGTTCTATTGATTGTGGATATAAAGAATGTCTAATTGAAATTGGCTCAATTTAGTAATGCAAGGCAGTCGTTAAGTACTCATTCTTAGTGACTACAACAGCTATTCAACCTACAGAAAAATGATGTGAATAGAAGTACTTCATTATTAGAAAAAAAATTTAAGTACCTACATGAACAAACATTATAATCTTTGTCCATATAAATATTTCATAAAAAAAAAAAATAGAATTTATATGCTATATCTGAACAAGCTGGTAGCCAAACATCAGCTGGTTAAACATAAAATTTAAGGCATAAAATATGTAGATTTATGCCATAATCATTTTCAACCATTATTAGTCCACTGCAGGATAAATGTGTCATCAAGTTTAATCTACTTTCACCTATCCCTATTCTTTTTTTCTTTGTAAGACACCAGCATACCTCCTTACTCCATCCATCCATCTCACAGTCTTTTTCTAGATCTTTTACAATCTCTCAGGAGTCTATTTAATTATCCATCTATTATCATTCCTTCTAGCAGTATGTCCATCTCAGCTCCATTTCAATTTTTTAATTCTTTCAATGGCAGTCGTGCCTGTTTATGCATCCATTCATGTATTCTGTTTTTAATCTATTCTTATCATTTCTAACATATATCATCTCTCCATATTTTGATGAGTGGTCTGAAATCTTTGAAATGCCCTTCTATTAAGTGTCCAACTCTCAGATGCATCAGTAAGAAATGGTATCACATATCTAATAAAAATCTTTTAAAATATATGGTCAAATTTCCTTTTAATATTAAATTATTTCTACTAAAAGCGCACCATCTAAGTTTAATTCTGGGGATTAAATTCATCTATTATGTTTCCATGTGTATTAATAATCTGACCAAGATATTTGTAGTTGTTAACTTCTAATTCATGATTATCAATATTTATTATCTTCTGAAAAAATCTTTTGAGCATTTACCTTTAATTCTATTTTTTACTTCCATTTGATAATTCTTGCAACTGCGAAGCATTATGTTCAAAAACCATCAAATCAATTGTAAAATCTACATAACTTTAACTTCTCATTTTAATTCACAAAATACTTTTAGTAAAAAGTTTTGGAAATATGGAATTTACTCTATTGGATACTTTTATCGATATTAATTTTCTTAATGACCCTTGTAATCTAGTGATTTCTGACGCATTTTGATAAATATTCTTCAGAATATAACAACATCCCAAGTAATGCTTTAAATTACCATAGAACTGATTATAGAATCAAATGCCTTTTCATAATCTATTTATCCAAAGGCAATGCAACTTATATTCATTGGACCATTATATAACTTCTCTTCATACTTAGATGTGATCCACTGTGCTAAAACCACTTTTAAATCCAACTTATTCTTTAGTTTGTTCATATCCAAAGATCAGTGTAAATGAGTTGTAATTACCTTGGTAAAGATTTTATATAAAATTGACAGAAGATTAATAAGTCTGTAATTTCTAATATATTCTTTATCACCTTTCTTAATATCAATATTACTATTGCATTCTTCCAATTATCTGGCATATCTTCATTATTCAGACATTTAACTTCGCCAACAATTTTCCTATTTTTTCACCTGTTTCTTTTAAGATATCAGTTATAATGTCATTATTTCCTGGAGCTTTTTCCTTTTTCACAGATTTAATTGCATCTCTCATATATTCATTTAAAATCCTGGGAAATTCAGAAGATATTATAACTATGGGAGATACATTGTTTTCTTATTGTTTATTACTATATACAGTAATTCTTTATCTCTTCCACACACATGGTGTCATCTTTCTTTAATAAAAGTTCCATCTTTCCTTTTTATTACAGAAATAACTTTTCTTCTAATACTAAGAAGTGGTTGTCATTTTTGAGACTATGATTGATCTCTAATTCACAATTATATTTTCTTATATCATAATTAATTTTTACTTTTTTTTAAATACCATTTTACAAACTCTAGATTCAATTTTTCTTAATGGATTATTTAAAAAAACATTTATATTCCTTTCTATTTTCATATCTTATTTTATCTCAATAAAAAATTTACTGATCTATTGCTGTTTTTTTTGTACCAGCTATTTTTGTTGCATCTCTTAATAGTGTGTCAGTTATCTTATCGATTTCCTTCAAGTCTGAACCATCTTCAAATTCTGTTAATCTTTTAAAACAATTTGAAAGTTCTAATTTGAATTCATTGGAGTGTTTCAAAAAGTTAAGAATACCAACTTTAATATTTTTTTAAAAATAATTTTCGTCTCTATAGTTTTGCATTAATATGTATGTAAAATCTCACTAGTCGATGATCACTTCCTGTGTTGAATCTATTAAGAACATCGCAATCTTGAAAAACATATTTTCATTTGGATGTTTTTATGTCCATTACCACTTTTCTCAAAGAAAAAATTCATAATATACAATTTTTCTTTTTGTTTGAACTCCCCAAGCCTATATCTTCTCTCATTTCTATTATCATAATTAAATTTACTTGCAGCTCTTTCATCTTTCTATCATTCACCAACTATAGCATTAAAGTATTCCATCAAAAGCATTTCATACATCAACATAAATATCCTCTACTTCATCACAATGAAAACTTATTGGAGCATAAACCTGGATTATCTGCAATTAATATTTTCCATTCATTTAAATAACTAACTTGCCACTCTGTCTGATATACTAATTTCCACACTGTTTTTCCATTTTTTATTTGTAATGAATATCACTCCATTTTAATTTCTAATATTTGTGCTTTTATAGTAAATTATACATTCAATTTTTAAATCATCTCTTCACTGTTATTCTAACTTCAGAAAACACCCTGTTTAATTCTAGATAGTTAGTTCTACCAATTTATGCAATTTTCCTCCCATTCAAAGTGGTTCTGCAGCGTACATATCTAAATAAAGAACCCTCATTGAATACCAGCATGAGTCTACTATCAAGGGATTCTTGGGATCTTCTACATTTAACTGCCAACTGCTTCCTTAATGGGCGCTTTACAGACTCCTTGGAATAAGGGCCGTAATTTATTTTTTGTCTGCCATAATTGTAAATATTTATAAAAAGAAAAAAGAAGTTCATTCACACACACATAGTCATTCTATCTTACAAAAAATTCAACTGATATTTCAATTCCGGACTATAAGACAACATAATGTTTCTTGATCTTAAAAACTCAGGTAAAAAATCAATAAACTCACTATGAACAGCCGATTCATGTTTTTATTTCTCATAATGATGTAGTAATAACAGCTGCTATGATAAAAACATTATGCAGAGGACATTAAGAATTTGCCTTATTCAGTTCCTTTAAGGCCTCAAAGAGTCTCTTTTCAGTTAACAGCAAATTCCTTTCAGCAGGCATATATATGTAATAAATTGACTAATGCATCCGATATGTGTAACCAATCCTATTTTCAGACCGTGGCACACTCTTCAAAGGTTATTATAAACCTTGAACTGTTATTGTTCAGTGTAAGATTTCCAAGACTAATCACTCTCACTATATATACATTTTACCAGAAATGTCAGTTCATCAGGTGAGTTAAAGATTTGAACAATTAAGCATCTTAGTCAATTTATTATTTTTGTTGCATTTGGGTGTTATAATGTGGATAGTAATTATTCTCATCTATTAAGAAATATGAATATTAAAATAGATTCATTATATATTTATGATTGCTGAAAAAACATTTGAAGTTCCAAAATAAAATGGTTTATAAAAAAGGTTCTGTCTCTGTATGTTCAGGTGTTTTAGATCTTTAGCTCATCCAATGAGCCACAGTTTCTGATGATATGCTCATATAATGATAGAAACTGCTCTTTAAATTTTAGAACGCATGATAGTTTGAGATTTATAATAAGTTTCAAAAAATGTGCTATAAACCTGAATAATCTGATTGGCAGACAGAGAATTGCAGGACCTGCCATTCAATGTCAAAGTTAATTCATAGATCTTTGTCTGATTATCATACAGGATAAATTATTTGCAAAAACTTTTTTTGTAACTCTCAAAATTTATAAAGAAAGTTGACATTAAATTTCATAAATCTGCAGGAAAAAAAACACATTTGAACAGATTTTAAAAAAGATCAATTTATTAGTATTCAATTAGCTGAAAGTATTCTAAAACTGTTGGTATGTTTAAGGTTTCAAGACTGAAAGTCTTAAACTTAATGGGAGAATGAAATCAATTCAAACTATGCTTACTTAGAAGGACTATAAGCATTATGAATGCTGTAACCAACACAAAACCATATTAGAATAAAAACCGCAAAGGTCAGAACACATCTGAATATTCTAACATTTGCTAAAACAGTCAGTTGTTTCACAAACATAACCTTTATGGCAAGTTGCCATTTCCAATCTGCTGTTTTTTGATTTGAAGACCAATATGTAAAAGATAGTTTTACAATCTTAAAAATTAACTGCAAACATAACATAAAATCACATGAATCATTGCTTACACTTCCTTAACAAATGGGACTTATACCTTCTAATCATGGAAAGAAACTTACTAAATAGATTACCATACCTCAATCATGAAACAGGTCCAATTGTTACTTTGCATGGTGCAAATATTATTATAACACTGCCAGCTTCCAAATGATAAGTGTACTAATTCAACCTTACCATTAAATTAAATGTTGATTTCATATATATTAAGATGATATTACAATGTCCTATAGACTTTTTAATTATCCGATTTAAAGATTTCTGCAGTTATTTTTGAATAAAAGAAATATGACATTTTTCTGTCTCGGAAAACTAAACTTTTCTCCATGGAAAATGACTTAATATTACTTTAGATATTGTATCAAATATTATATAATTCTATTTTATATAACAAATAAGTAATTTAATCCTATATTAAGGATATCAGAAATATTATCATTACTATTTTGATAAATCCTGCCTGAAAACACACATTTTTTTCTACTCTTTCATTATAAAAGTTATCTTTCCTAGAATATAAAAAGAAGTTTATTACATAAAACTAAATAGGAATTTTTCTTAACAACTTACTTTGCCTATAAACCCAGCCACTTTTGGCAATAGAAGAATCAGCCATAAAGATTTCTTTTCCCTAAAAACAGAAATAAGAAAATTTTAAAAATATATATTATACACAAACTTGAATAATAATAATAATAATAATAATAATAAAGGGATAACGTATTTATTAGTTCTCTCTCTCTCTGTGTGTATATATATAAATTTTGCATTGTATGTTGACATGCCTTAAGAAGAGCATAATTATTCTTTTTTCTGTACAGCTTAATATTGCAAAATTATTACGTATAATTAACGAAATTTAAAACAAAATTATATATATATTGTAAGAGAGTAGTTTCTATATACCTTCCAAATATTCATATTGAAGCGGTAAAATCTATAGTACATATTTTGCTTCACTGTCTGGGGACATTAGTAATCTTAAGGTCAGGTTCAAACCCATCTCTATACTCGTTCAGTTATCAGAGAGTGTAAATACGCATATACTTGCCATTATTCCCCTGTTAATTTAAAAATTTCTATCACCATAAAACAGTCGTGTATGTATTACAGATGCAAATCTGATGCAATACTAGAGAAAGTTTTGGAGGGTAATTGGCATAACTTTAGATATAAGAAACAAAGGAACATACCTTATTTAATTTAAAATGTCATTCCTAAATTAGTTAGTTTTAGCAATCCTCAAATTTAATGGAAATGATATCTTTTGAATCTATTTCTAATATGGAAATGTAAAACAATACTCTCCAGAACTTATCTTGATTTTAAATGTAACTTTGAACAAAAGGGTAAATGAAGTCAGGCAGGGTAATGCATATCCGATTGCCTTAAGCAGTGACTTAAAAAGATCGCGAGCATATAAATATAGCCAAATTTTAGTCAGAAAAAAACTTGGCTTTTAAGAGAAGTGTTGCTAACTGAATCCATGTCACTCAGATTTTTAATAATATGACCTCTGAGTAGAGGGAAGAATCTCTCCCAATATTTCCAGATCTTTTCCATATCTCTAGACTAAACCTTGAACTAAAGTCTTGAAGAATGCTAACCCTTATTTCACCTGAACTCAGTGTTGCTGACCATGCTTTCCATGTTTTATTATTCTTCATGAATATCAACCTGTACAGTCGTTAAATCGTCGGAAGGTAATCCCGTCTACATCGCTAAAATGAATTCTTAAACCTCATTTCATTTAACTATAGTTTGATTTTCAACTGTAATGTAACTCTCCACCTATCTAATAATTGGGGATGTAGTGCCAATTATAATTGTAGTTAATCTTATGATGACTCTCTGTAAAACATAAGTGCACAAATTTATGTATCTATCTTTTAGGTTTCACACTCTATGTATGTCTTTATTATGTTAGTGCAGTAAACTTTATTTTATTTTAATTATGCATTTTAATTGAATTTGATACGCTAATGACTCAATCAAGTGAACCTGTATTATTTCATTCTCCGTCCCGATGTTATGGGATACTTTCTTGCTAAATGAAGTTTTCTTACTAAATGAAGGTTCGCTCGATTGAATATTATTAAGAGTTTTATATGTTTAATGGCAGACTGTAAAGTTGTCATCTTCACGCTTGATGCTATAGGTTTAATTATATTTCATATTCTTTAAAGTGGATTTAATTACCTCATCTTTTTTGCTTAATAATCAGTCATTTATTTGTTACATCATCAAGCATTATAGTTTGGCTATATAATTATGTTAACCGTTCGGCATAGTTGGTTTATTTAATGGAGGAAACAATATTTTTCATCCTATTTTTTTTTTTAATAACATTCTAATTATTATTCTTCATGTGCATACCTTTAAGGATAGGTTAATTTTTGTTATGTCATTACGCTAGATATTAGTAGTTTACTTGGGCTTTAATTAATATGTCAGTGTCATTAGGGACCTGAATCTTATCTCAGCATTGCTTACTCCTGGTAACATTAAGTTTCATATTATTGCTTTGTCATAATTAATATGTCCCGGATTATTCTTCTCATAACTTGTTCCATCAAGGCGTTTAAAAGCACTGACTCCAAGACAATGTCAGGTGGTAGAGAGGCTCTGCATGGGATAATATTGGAAAAATCTGACCCATGGCATTCCCTACCATCCATTTCTCCAAATACCACCTTGTCACATGTACGGGAAAATTTTCGTATTCGTTAATAAATGATGAAGTGTCTTGGTCCAAAGGCGAATCCAACATTTCTAATGCTATTATTTTAGTCAGCACCGGGAACTTATAATTACTTTATATTTCCCATAATAGATCTAAAAGTCGTAATGCTATGATCTCTGTAAACCATTCTACCTTTGTTACTATCATTATTTATTAAAAACTGTCATAGTAAAGCTTATTTAAGGTCTCCACCCTCTTAGTTAAACAATCTCTTCATACGCTAATAACTAACAGAATTATTAATCCTGTTGAGCCAAATTTGTCAACTTATATACACAAATAAATGCGTATTCATTTCAATGATTGATGTAATGGTAATCACATAAAGCTTAGAATATTTCTTAAGATACAGTGAACCTTAATTCATAGATGACTTTATATACACAAAGTTGCATTACACGTCTCATTGGTCATTGGTTCATGTTTTGTCTATCATCGCATTAATATTGTCAATCTAATGTACATTTGATATCTTCTGTAAATTAGCATATTAAACCGCATTTTCATGAGTAGCCATCATCCATCATGTATATGTTAAATTTTTTTGCATACTTCTAATACCATTGTAATCTATGTGTTAATGCACCATGATAACTTTATAACTTATAGAGTACGCAACTCTGCACTATCGATGATGTGAAACCCACCTTATATTAACTTATATATATAACTACTTAGGTGTTTGTGTTCTCATTAATTAGATTAATAGTATTATTAACATTCAATAACCCATTCCCATTTCAATAACTCCTGTGTTTGGTGTTGTTTCATACATGCACATCATGGATAGTTGCTTTATATTATAACCAATGGTTTCCTTTATAGCTAGCTGTTGGCTCTTCACTAATCTTCTCTTTAGTAAAATATTATTATAACAAGAAAGTTCTCATCTCAAATAAAGGGTTATTAAGTAATTAATTTGATATTCTCTCTGAAGATCTCTTGTCTCTCCGCTGTGTCTCCGGGACTGGAATAAATGAAATCCATCTGTTATCATCAGAGATGTTGTTCATAATGTTATGGATTTAGAGAATGAGCAAATAGGACAGAATTCATGATTGCTCCTGATCTGTGTATCTCGGGCAGGATTGGTTTAAGGTACTTTCGCTCAGATTCTAACTCTTGTTAAATGAACATACAAATCTGGCCGGTACAATATATAAATATATGTAACTGAAAAGATAAATAAGGACTGTCTACTAATGTAATAACCTGCAGGTCAGATAAGAATGATTAAATATATCAAGTCTTGGTACACTATTTTCTATATATTTATAACTGTATTTAACTGGAGATACTGGTGCCAATTGAGGTTACAATGAATAATCATCCAATATTTCAACAAGATTATTGATTTCAATGATCTAAATAAACCAAGAAGGATGTATTAGCTATATAACTATATTACTGTGATTAAATGGCAAATATTTATTTTTTATGGTGTGTTCTGGTTTTACACTATATATTTATGACATTATTAATTATACAATATTATATGGTGATATACTGTCAATTAAAAATATAAAATATTAGGCTAGGATAGGCACCACTCTCCTTTGATATAGTTAATTGCCTTCTGCATCTGACCAAAACTAATCTCAGTAAAACATAAAGACTCAGACAGCAGTTTAATAAATTTATAATAATAAAAAAAATACTTCAAATTACTTCACAAACATACACATACATACTAGAGATAAACTTATGATCAACAAGACATCATGTCTCCAGCTTAAACAAAACTGTTCTTTAGCAGAATTTGTTGCTGAATACCATCTATGCTGGAGTCATGTGATGTCATTGATTTTAGCTACCTATAATTAAGAAAAAGCTGTGGCCATTGTAATATATAGATACTGCTTTCAGATATGTGACTATACAAGCAAATGGGAATCTATTTAAAACATTAACATTTTTCGATTTGGCTGGTAGCTTGATAGTAAAACAAACAAGTAAACGATAGCTGCTAAAGAAAATGCGCATTAGATCCAAAAGATCACTGCTCTCAGATCAAGAAACTCTTCGCAGATGTAAGACCTAAACCAGAAAGTAGTTTATATTGAATAGGAAGCACTGGATAAGAATTTATTAAACACTACCATCTGATATCTATTGATTACTAAAGCTTTCACTAGATGGCATTACCAATGGTGAGAGAAAAAGAATAAATTTAAGAATTACCAAAAAATTGATAGCAATCATTAATTCAAATTAATTAAATAGTTTTGGATATGTATGACAAGATCAAGATATATAATTTTCTTTTCTTTTTTCCCCAAGAATAAAAATCTAAATTGTTTTAACACTTTTTAAAAAAATTATTCTTTTGAAAATTATCTTCATGAAATGCTTCAAGTTAATCTGTATGCATATATGTCACTTTTGAATATATGTAAATAATTTAGCAGAATATATAATTGTAATATTGAGGAAGAAAATTTATCTTCCCACATGTGCTATTAGATTAAATTTACGTGCACTCATCTATCAATAAGTATTTTAAAAGCATAAAACCCTTATAGATGGGTGAGGGCACATAAATTTAATCTAATAACGCATGTGCTAAGATTCACTTCCTTCTACAAAATTATATGTCACTTTTATAAATATAACAGACAAAACTTTCCATGCAGAGGTGCCATTAAGTGCAAGCTAGAGTAATTAATGGATGCAATAAGGTTTGTGCATAAAATTCCTATTACTGCCTACTCATCCCATATCCCCAAAGTAGTTTATGGCTTGTGATTTTCATCAGATCCTCCAAGACTCCTCACTGATGAAAGTCACACAAACTAGTCTGGAGATATTTGATGAGTAGTGTACCAGTCAAAAAACCCACCAAAAAGAACTACAAGTTGTATTCAAACTCAGTCGGTTCAAAACTGAATTCAAACCCAACTCAACAGCTCAGATTAGTAGAAATCTAAATCGACGGCACAGTGCTATGCGCCATCTAACTAGCTCAACGGTTGGTGAGGATTAGAGACCCCTGAACTGACACTAATATCTGATAATAAACTGACTAAAATAATTTTAAATCGAATCATATGTATATGTTCGGTTTGCCAACACAGACAGCGAGTATTAACATTAAAATAATCATAAAAGAATTAAGAACTAAGAAACCAAGTGTGTTTAGAAAATATTTAATAATAATAATTTGTTTTGTTTGAATTTTAAATGAAGATTAAATTAATTAATTCTAGTCCTTAAACAAAGTTTATAATTATAATACGAGTGGCAGTCCTTATTATATGCCAATGAATATTATGCAATATTTGAAAGTCTATGTCTATGCTCCCAACAAGAAATAAAAGGCAGATAAAGGTATTCATTAGTAAAGGGAATTATTACTCTAATTTTATTACGACAGAATGTGAGATTTATTTTCACATTCGCAAATTCATTCATGAAGAGCAAGATACGTATTTTAGGGCATAACTTTAATCTTTATTGGAAAACTTATTTAATTAAATATAACTTGAGAATTTGTTCGACTTTAATTGAAATCACTTCGTCACGAATTACGAGCATCAGAGTGGGCTTTACTGGAACAGAGAGGTAACGGTGCTGACGAATTATGAGCTATAAAATGAAATTGAAAGATAATAGCTAGTCGATGGCGGTTTGCGTCTGACAAGTCTTATGCCCTTTGACTAATATGAATAGGAGAGGAAGTGCTTTCTTCCTCAATAATTTAAAATAACAGAAATATGATCACCGACCAGCCTAACGGAGCGGAAGATTGCCCTACATCAGCAATGTTTGAAGATGATGAATACTAAAACCCATATAGAATGCTCTACATGATGACTTGATCAATTAATTAAAGTCAAACGAGCTTTTAACGAAAACTATTTTAAAGTATTTGTAAATCATATTAATTATGCCCCAATCATCGTGTCCTTCCTGAATCTTAAATAACAAAGTTGAATTAGAATATATTTGATCCTTTATCGGCCCTTCTGCAATAAAAACATTTTAAGATTAGATATGAATAAATACATATTGGTGAATACAAAAAAATAGCTGGACCATAAATTAAAAATGGAGCTAATAATTTATTATTAGCCAATTATAAAAATAACACACATATTTAATAATCTCTTTCGACTCGATAATTGATAGAACGGTAAATCTAGTTCTAATGGGCGAGAATTACTATTAGAATTAATATATTATTATTTGCACAAGGCAACGGAAACAAAGGAGATCATCGAGTCAAAAGATTATTGGCATATAATTAAAAATAAATGGCATTAATAAATCACACAATATATATATATAATATAGTAAATGAACCGCCAAGTAAGAAAAGAGAAAGTTTAAAGACTAGAGATTGAGAGAACTACGATATAAATTTACAGTAGCATGAATAAGAGGTTTTATAAAGATTGTTACATTAAAGAATAAAAGAGCTCTAAAAGGGAGTGTAAAGTAAAGTTCGGAACCTGGCCAGACGGTTTAGGGTTCATTATGGAAATATATTACCCATTTCTTCCGGGGCTGGTTCCCTTAGGTTACACGTCCGAGTTGGTAAAACGTAGGCACCATTTGATTGATTACTTGAACAGCATTTTATTTGATTGTGGCAGCCTGATTTGTCCAGAAAGAATTTAGCAGCTCCATTGAAGATTTTCAGGGGACTTCAGGAACCGATAGCCAGATTCCTGACATTTAGCCCCTTACCATGATCGAAACACTATTTAAAACGCACAGAGTTTACTGCACTTCTCTACAACAAAGATGGCTTTCTTTTTTTTTTCCAAACTTTTCAGAGCTATATATCTGTCCTCTGATGCCTTCAGGCTAGCGCTTCTTTCATTATCAATATTTTTAGATTTACTGGTTGTTTTTAGATACATTCCTTCGATAAGGCTTTCAAACTCATTAACTTGAATTCATTTTCTAATTAGAAAATGAATTCTTAAAATCAGAAAATGATTTTAATTAGGAAATCATTATCTTTTTTCTAATTAATAAAACTTTAACAGTTGTTTTTGGAAAGGGAAAATCTGAAAGCTTATCGAAAGAATGTAGCTTTTAATCAATAAAACTTTAACAAATTATTTAAAAATAAAATCAAACATTCCTGATGCAATGAAACTTTCAACCAATTATATATATTTAAATATTTACAAATATATACGCACAATCCACATAAATTCATGAATAATTCTATCATGAATTTATTAATAAAATTAATCAATTTAAATCTGAAACTAGTTATTTGAATACACATTTATGAAATAAGTTATTCTTTATGGAAATTAGCGTGGATTGAACGTATAAAGCTCCATTGCATCGGAAATTTAAGATTAGTACTAGGGTTTGAAGTGGGCTTATGGCTAGAGGTCATGAAGCTAGGATCGAACTCAGATCCGACTGCTTCAGTAGATACTAGATAGGGATTTTATGCACAAACCTTCTTGCATCCATTGATTACTCTGGTTTGCCCTGAGTGGTACTGCAGTATGGAGTTTTGAGCAAGCATAAGAAATGATCATGTTTAGCGGTTTTATGAATATACCTAATATATAATAATAATTTGCAACAAGAAACATTTAAAATTATTACAAAATTAAGAGAAGTATAAATATTTTTCATTTTATATATTTGTATTAGCACTTATTTAAGATTATCAATATTATTAAGGTACATTTAACTATGTCAACCGAATGTCTTCTTAAAAAAAAGAAAAAGCAAACTGTAGTGAAATAATCCTAGTTAAAGATTTTTTTTCATTCTGTATTAAAATAACATGAACAATAATATTTTCCAATATTGTTTTACTATGCATATATAAAATAGTATATATATATAACAATACTGGAGTCTCCCAGTAAGCTAGTTCCTACATAGATTTCTAGTATGATTTATCCTGGTTAACAGAAATGCTGACAATCCTCAATTTAGTTCAGATTCAATAATTTCCAAACTTAGTCAATGGCAAGTAGGGGTTTATGAAACACATATGTGCAGTGAACATCACAGAAATCTCCAACTACACTTCTCTGGATATTCAAACTCAACCAATATCGAAACTAATAATTGTTCTTTCAAAGGTGACTTTCTACACCTTCTAATACCTATCAGTAAATTTCAAACTATTATTTATAGTAGATTCACATTCATCAAAACTAATTAATTTTAAATAAGAAAAGAAATCTTTCTCAATTCTTCAAGTAAAAAAAAAATTACAAAATTCATTTTATAATTGATGAGCATTAAAAAGAAAAAACATCTTTGTTTTAGATAAAAATATTTGTTTCTTACATTAAAAATTTTGATTTTTGTCAAAATTAAAATAAAAATATTTATCTTAGAGATCTTTTTTATAAAATTTCAAATATTTTACAACATTTCAAAACTATCAAAAAATATTCCATCAATATTTAAGTTATTCCTGAGTTAAATTTTAAATATTTTGTTTCCATTTCTATTTTTCCTTTTAAGCTTTAAACCTATATGGGCGCGCACACACACACTGTAGTCTGAGCCATGAGATCAATGCATTTTGATATGTATTATTAATTTCAATGAGGATTCTCTATATATTTTATAGATAAAGTGTTAATATTTATATCTAAAAGCTATGCACTGTAATAGAACAAAATTAATGTTACAACAGATCTCATACTGGAAACCAAATTTTATACAGAACTAAAATGCTGAAGACTTATTGGCAAACTTATGCTACAAGCAAAACAGAATATGTATATTCAATATATGCAAATACCCTAAGACGTATTATACTTATACATCAATTAATATGAAAGTTATACTTTAAAAAATTATATTTATTCAAAATTTGGGGCACTAAACATGTCTTAGTTTCCAGCCTTCCTTTGTTTACACTCCCAGATTCAAATTCAATGGAGAATAATAAATTTATGAAAAAGAGAGAATAAAAAAAACTGAAATATTTAGTTTGTATATTTTTGAAAAAAAATATATACAAAGAAACATCAATAAAACAACAGGAAAATAAATAAATAAATGGATTATGCACATACTTATAAACAAAATTAATAAAATGTAAGTATACATTTACTATAGCAAAAATTAATTCATAAATATGAATTAGATATTGCAAATAATTATAATTTATAGTAATAATGATCAATCATATTGTTTGAGCTAAGTTCATAATAAAAGAAAATTTACAGTTTGAAACTTCACCTATGTTTTTTGAGTAAATAGTCTATAATTCATTTCTCTAGTAAAATGTCTTGCTAGAGTAATCTTTAAAACTAATTTTTTTCTCCTTATGCAGTATTTCCAATTATCTGAACATAAATTAACATTTATTAATATGCATGTTAAGTATTAATGCTGGGTAGTAAAAAATAATCAATCTAAACTTTTGTTTTCTAATTCACACTGAATATTACGTTATACTGATTATGCAAAATTCATCTCTTATGAGGCAAATACTATCAATATATATATATATATGATTAGTTTACTCTCTTAATTTACTTATTCTCAGTTTTTACATATACAATTTTTTAAAATTTATTCTACAATTAAACTGTTCTTTATAAAGAATAATGTTTTTCTGCTAATAAATTTTTTTTTATTAAACCAAAGAATGCATTAAATAGATGAATTTTATTTTTTAATTAAAATACAACTTAGCAACAAATCCTAAAAGATCCTATAGAAACATGGTCAACTAATTCTCCTTGATATAAAGAAGTCCTGAGGATTAATTTAAGATAAAGATAATTTATAAAATATAATGTTTTTACATAATTTATACAAATATATAAAAAATTGACTTTAAACCAATAAACATCACATGATCACCATTTCCTATCCTTGCTTATAACTGTTATTAAAACAGGCAAAACTTACTATACGTATTGCCACACACTGCAAGCTAGAGTAATCAATGGATGCCAGAAGTCTGGGGATATTGGATGAGTAGGCATTAGATGGGGATATTATGTACAAGCATTCTGGCATCCATTGATTACTCTAGCTTGCAGTGTGTGGCAATATGTAAAGTGAGTTTTTGCCTGTTTTAAAAATTGACTTTGTAAAAGTTCTATTATTTCATTCAAATATATATTTTTACATATATACAAAGCACACACATTAAGATGGTAATATCACAATATATATCATTCAAGATCCACTGTGTGTAATTAATAATATTATTAAACTGATATTTTGATTGAATTATATCTCCCATCATCTTTTATATTAACTGACCATAAAAATCTTCCTAATACATATACAAATATATTACAGGAAAAGATTGCCATTTGCTTTGACATTAATTTCAAGTGAATGACAACTATGAACTGAAAGAATTCATGGACTTCAGGAAGTTAGAAGAGAAAGTGAAGAAACAATGGACTTGAACAGTAGATATGTACTTTATTATTGTGATAGATTGATCTCCGGCACATTTAAAATAAAATTTGGAATAATTTACCCATTGCTTAAGTAATATTTTTTTGTTATTATTTGAAATTATATTTTTAAAAAATATCTGATATAAATATTTTAATTTTTATTTCTCATTCTGACAAAAATCTAAATTTTTAATGTAATAAAGTCACAAAATATTTTTGGCTAAAACAAAGACGTTTTTATTTTGTAATACAAATTAATTACACAGTTAATTATATAATGTTGTTACTTAAAAGATAAAAAAAAAAAGTTAATTTTTAATTAAAACACTTTGTTTTGATAAATACAAGTTAAAAAAAACAACAAGAACAATGGTAATTTAGTTATTATCATCTCGATTTTTCTTAATCAAAATAAGAATACTATTAATCCCCTTGTTTATACATTCTACTGTATTTAGTATAAATAGTGGATTCAGATTAACTGATAGTTACGGTAGAATTGAGAAAATCAGATGTTGCCAGTCTCCATATTGTTTGACTTTGAATTCCAAAAGAAATAGAACAGGAAAACTTTATGATTTCATAGACCTGAATGGTTGAAATTCATGAAATTATAGAAGCTTAAGTGAGTCAAAGACTACAAACATTTATTTTATATTTGTTAACTAGTACATTTCCACTAGCAATTTATAAGAAGCCAGCCTACTAGTATTGAGCTTACAGTGTTATAATTTACTCATATGCTATCTACATTTTGGAAGCACAGAAAAAAAATTGTCAATTGAAATATATACTGTCTATATATAAGATCTATTTTCAAATATATGAAGCACAGATGAAAGAAACTGAATACTAATTAAAAAATATATATCTAATATTAATTATATCAATCACTTTTCTTTATTCACTTTTTACAATGTATAATACACTTATTTTACTATCATAACTGTTTAGATTGCCCCAGTAATCTTAAGATCTATAATAAACATAAATATAATTAGAAAAATATTTATACATAAACACATAATTTCAATATATTATACATATTTTATAATATAAATTTTTCCTTTTAATCAACAAACCTACATACACTCCTTTATATATAGTAATGGTAAGCGCT
Source organism: Epiperipatus broadwayi (assembly GCA_028023455.1). Classification (NCBI taxonomy): domain Eukaryota; kingdom Metazoa; phylum Onychophora; class Udeonychophora; order Euonychophora; family Peripatidae; genus Epiperipatus; species Epiperipatus broadwayi. Next base: position 8,446,651 of record JAQFVV010000011.1, read on the forward strand.
CTAATGAACAACTGGTGTTAAAACCAGTTAAAAATTTAAATAAATAAAAAAAATTACAATATTCGGCAAATTAAATTTCATCTAGGGGAATTTAAGGACAACTAATGGGTGACCATATTGTACCGGACCATACTTCCCTGCAGAATTCTATTCCTAATCTTGCACTGAGCATGAAGTGATCAAGATTTAACAGGGAAAGAAATGGATATCAATTTAGCCGATTGTCTGTACTCATATATATTGGTACTTCCAGTTAAACTGACAGAAAGGGTGAATCAACAGGACTCTGCCAATTAAATACCCCTTTAGTTGATATCCTCCTCGAATGCCCGAATGTTTAGGACCTACAGTAAGTACACATCTTTGAAAAGTCTATTTACAGATAACTTTTGTGCGCCACTCCTAGAAAGGAATAAAAATGAATTTGCCCCATCCTAGAAGGATGTGCAATACCATATGTTCAGCGGAGCATAAGAATAAGATTTAACACCCCGGTAGAGGGATATCCTATGTGGCTAGCTCAGTACTCTACATCTAGGGTCTTCAATGGTTAAGTTAAACGGTTATTACAGGTACGTGATTGATAAGGAAAGAATACATTTTATCAAATAAATAATAATATGAAAACGAAACCAATTTAATATTATGATTAAATATTTATTTAATCCCAGATACCCACCACCGTTTTATACTTAAAATAATATAATAAAAAATAAATAAATGAATGAATTATTATCCCAAACCCGTATATATATTTGATGCTTTGAAATAGATAAATATATAAATACAATTTAAATGAATAAGAAAATATATAAACCCCTAAAGCTATTTACAATGTTTTATAATGAATGGAAGTGGTCTGAGCTTTTTACCCTGTAGAAATAAGTTATACTTTGTGTGATTTGATATATAGATATTTTCAGATAAGAGATTTTCGGTCATACAGGCATACATCTTTACTCAGGACTTTAAAACCTTTTTTATTGATAGCAAATATAATAATAATAATAAAAAACTATGTGTACATATATCTGCATTGTAAAATACTTCACTAATTTCGTACTTTACAACATGTCAATAAGGTTGCATTAGCTCAGATACCACATAGTACTCAACATGAGGTACAGTATCTATTTGCCTTTTACGATAAATTCTTATACATGTATATATGTGTGGCATAATTATACATTCACTATTATTCTAAATATAAAGTTATTAGTGGACTTGCTTACGGGAAATTTACAATAAATAAACCCCTTTTTGCACTCATCATAAGGTGCAGCAGTGACAAAAAATAACTTAAAAGGATATACGGATAAATACATTTTTAGATACTCAACATGAGGTATCGTATTTACCGAATATTACAAGTGTATGTGCGCATATATACACATGTATATTTATGTATGACAATTTTCAGGAGTAACAACAAGAAGAAAAACAAATAGCAACAAAGAAGAATCTAATTGCAACCTTTGTTGAAAATATTTGAAAGAGAACAATGAATTAAAAGATTTAAATAAAAGCTTTATCATTTTGCCTGTAATAACCGTAAATTCAATATATATATATATATATGCGAGACACCTCTCTCTCTCCTTTTTTTTAAATGATTAATAATAATAATAAAAAATATATATTTCTAATTATCGGAAATATCAAAATGAATTAATTCAATAATAAAACACTTTTAGAAGAAGCTTATGTAGGCGTCTTCATCTTCTCCTGACTAGGCTTTGAGTGGGCTTCAATTCAATTAGCTGTGCAGTGAGGACTTCATCTCATTCGGGCATAGGCAAGGCAGCTTTTGTCACCATCATGACCGGCTGGAACTGGCGTGATCACATCTTGGCGATTTAGACAGAGAAAGAGTGAATGGATTGGCTGGTTTTCTACCCCATGGTCATTTTGTTGGAAGATCTGGTAGATTTCTCCATATTTTCTATCTGCTATAATACAATAATTATTATTAAATGTTCATTCGCCAGCTTGAATGGTTCACTAAATCCTTAAGAAATCAAGAGTTCTTAAAATAACTGTATAATGGATTTCTTTCTTAGAAAATATCAACAGTAGTCTAGTCCATAAATTAATCTCTAAGTGGTTAGATGATTGAAGAATTCCGGAGCCAAGGTAGTGAACAACTTGAATGCCAAAGAAAGAATGAATCCCACAGCACTAACTAAAACTTATCAACCCCACTCATACACAATCAATTCAGGTATCCCACCTGAGAAGTATGAATCAGCCAACCCTTTTAATTTAGCTTATCATTTAGATTATCAACATTCCTTTATATTTTTATGATTAAGTTCTACATAGCAGGGTTTGATATGTGATTAGTTTCCATCTTGAATACTCAGATCACTTCATTACAGATATCAATTTGAAAGAATTTCTACTTTATCTACAAAAAAAAAAAATAGTTTAATTACCACATTCGTTATCAAACATTTTGCTTTTTGATTAAGTTTTTACCAAAGCAATTAACATTTTTTTGATTTCAGAATAAGATTACAATTTTTAGAAAAGTAATTAAAAAATATATATACAAGTATGTTGGAACCATTGCTTTAATTATTTATTTTATTAATATGTTCCAACATTTGATTCATTTGTTTACTAAAGTTTGCTTTTCTCTATTTGAATTTTTCAGGGAACAGCAAAATACATATATACTGAAAATATACAAAACAATAAAAATAAAATATAAAAAAATACATCAGTTTATTATATGTGTATTTGTGTATAATATTTTAAATTTGTATGTGTGGGTATTCTAATGCTCAGCCCCAACTTCCATTATTAATATAGCACATTTATGTATTTGTTGTGCTTAATACCTACAGATTTATATGTGTATATGCTGTAATGTTCTGTACAGCAGATTTTGTGCATGGGCATTTGATAATGCCTGGCACAATATACATGGTAGAGTGACAAAATACAATTTTATTTTTAATTGATAAGTAACTTCTAGTCACAAGTAATGATCAAATTGAATATGCATAAAAACAAGTTTCTACACACATTCAATTATATTTCCTAACCTCCTCTCCACCTAATAAGTTATTATATTAACAAATAATTAGCTTGGTTCGATGAGGAATGACAAACACTAAATTATTAACATAAACAATAGCTTATAATTAAAGACTGTTAATAATAATGATAATAAAAGTATTTACATATTTACAAATTAATAAACTTATATGGCGATCACGCATGAGAGTAAAAAAAAAATCTTTATAACAAAACTCTTTGATGATATCTATAGAAAGTTCAGTTGATTTACTTTGTCTCTGTGAGCTCATGTGTACATTTTGCATCTTTAAACGTGGGAACATGACCATTTATCTTTGAATTTTAATGTTTTCTGGTAATACAATATTTTAGCTTCCTTTGGTTCCTTCCGAGGCAGTTTTCTTCTGAGCATTTTAAAATAAGTAGATTCGTAGATTAATTTATAGAAATATGTTTCCATGGAATTAACTTTAGATGACTAGTTTTTTTTCTTTCTTCAGCAAGTAAATCTTAAGATATTTCTTCAGCGTTCAATAATGATGAATAGATTGATAGAAGCAAGATTAAATTGTAAGGCATATTGTTTGTTTACAGCTCTAGATTCATCTACACTACTGGAAAAGTCAGGAAAGGCATCCAAAGGGTCTTCTACTCCATTAAATGAATGATATTAATTAAAAATCTTTACAAAATTCCATTGACTTCTTGTAAGTAAGAGATATTATGGTGAAGTGGTGTTACAATTCTTTTCCCGGTTTCTTGAAAAGCAGACGAGTTTCAAAAGCTTCTGTTGATTACCATAACAACATTTTTGTTTTAAAAGAAAAAAATTCTTTATTTTTAAAAGAGTAAAATAACACATTTTAGCTTTACACTTATTTTTCTTTTTAATATTTTAAAACACATAAAATTTATTCTATATACATGACTTTAATATTTTGTTATACATAATAACAAAAAAAAACCATTTGCAATAAACCAATGCCTGTAAGCTTAGACATGAGGGTTACATATGCCCCTCCTCCATTTAGGAATAAAATAGTCAATTTAGCCATAAATATCACTAATTTTATTTCTACATAAAAAGACAATTCTTTCAATTTTACAGTAATGTCACACTTAACTGTACTTCAATGGAAACGGACTTACAAGCTGGTAAGAGAATAACAAATAATGTCATCTTTACAAATCCAATATATGGTTATTCATATTAAAAAAAACTGTATTCATTAATTCAATTAAAATTATTTATTGGACCTGATCATTTGCCTGCAATATTGAGATGAACAAAGAAATCTCTCACTGACAATAAGTATATCATGCAATATGAGAACCAAGAGAGCTATATCGAGCACAAATATAATATAAACCAAACCATATAATGAACATGCATTTAAATAAAGCCCTGCTCTACTATGAGATGTAAAGGTTGACAGGTTGACAAATATCAAAATATGCCTGGCTTATTTTTGAGACTTAGAGGCTGTCAAATATAAGACAATGCCTAGTTGACTTTGAAGACTTAGAGGCCGATAAATATAAAAATAATATGGATGGAAACACTGCTGAGATAAAAACTGAAGTATCAAATAAACATGACCACCTCAAAACAATGAAACACTTTCCATCCATCACCAAGACAGAAAGTAATATGATCAACAATTAATAAACTCATGTTTTCATATACATGCTTAAACAAAACTGAAAAGAATAGTGATATCATTTAAATTCTGAGCTCTGATATTTTCTTTAACTGTATGAAATTTACATTTAAATATGACACAAGAATTCTGAATTTTCTATCAACACTTAGAATATCAAGACCGTACCTCTATTTTTCATTTTGTTTAACAACCCTTCAATATTAAATGGAACATAATTACTATATCTAGTTCATTTGTCAGGATCTTTTCTTAACTATTATTTTAGCATTTTAATAGTACAATACATATTTATAAAACTAGTTTTTTTTTTCTTTCAATACTCAGCAATATCTACCTCTTCTGCAGAAAAAAGCTTTAAAGATATGAGTTGTATGTTCCCTTCTCCATCAGCTATCTATCATGAATGCGTTGTTGTTATATTAACGAATTATAATATACGGATCTTCATAAACATTTTGAAATTTTTTATAAATATATTTTTCTGGGTGACTTATAAGACTAACTCAAATCTTCATCAAATCATCATTTTATCCCCAACATGAAAGACATTATTTCCTGTCTTTTAATGGTGTTTTCCAATTTCACCCATTTTAAACAATTTCTCCAAAACATAAGCTTTATCTTGCTCAGGACAGATCTCATCTGGTATAACAGGGAGTTGGACGTTTAATAAACATGGCACAGACTTGCCACAATGTAAATGAATGGGCTCAAACCCAGTAGATTCATTGAGAGTCCAGTTGATGAAATTAACCAGTCTTATTTGGCTAACCCAACCACAGTGATAGTTATTAATGTAAACTCTAAGTAATCGTCCCAATTCGCACATTATCCACTCACAAGGATGTGACTGAGGGTTTCGAACTGGTCAGACATGTTTGATTCCCTTAGGGCCACAATCCGTGAGGATAACTTCAGGTATTCCCACAGCATTGCTTGAGACACAGGGTTTGCAATTACAAACTTGGAAAATATATCATACCCTATAACTAAATATTTCATTTTAAGAAATAGAGGCAGTGGACCATAAAAGTCAAGAGTCAAGCTATCATTTGGCATCTGTGGAATTATAGTGTTTAAAAGCTCTATGTGTGATCTATTTAAATGCTTCACTCTCTGACATATGTCACATTTTCCCAATAAGGCCAAATCACTATGGTGCACTTTTGGCTAGTAAAACCAATTTTTTAATAGAATTTCTATTTTCTTAGCACCGAAATGACCATATAAGCACCTGCATATACCCAATTAATCAACTAGTAACTGGGACCAAAATATGCCACTGATTAGGGTTAATATTTTTTTTGTAGTGAAGAATACCCCCTATCAACTCATATTTTCTCCTATCATTGATCTGAAACTACCTCATGACCAGTTTAACCATTAATATGTTTTCATTATTTGTGCACAATCCAAGTCTTCCTTGTTTGTTTACCAAATTTTGCAAGTCATCTTGTCGATTAGGTGGAATTGGATGACAGCTCAAGATATCAGCTAATTATATTTTACGATCCCTTACAACAATGAACTGAGTAGTTAAATTTTTGCAGAAATAAAATTTCATCAGATTAATCAACTATTAGTCAGATAACTATGGTTCAAGAATCCCAGACTTCTGTGATCAGTAATCACTACTTATTCTGATCCCAATAAAAATTGGCAAAATTTTTGAAAGGCTCATACTATAGCAAGCGCTTCCTTCTCTGTTACAGTATAATTAATTTTGGGCTCTTGTAAGACAGCTAATAAAATATAATATCCTTTGCTGGTTGTTCTCTTGGATTTGAAGCAACATAGTTCCCAGCCCATAGTCACTATTATCGGACTGTACATAAAAGGTTTTTCAAAGTCAGGGCATAACAATATAATTTTGTCAAGAAATTTATCCGTTACAGCCTGAAAGCTCTCATTATAATGAACAAACCATTTCCAAGGAACATCCATTTTTAAAAGTTGTAACATTGGCTTCGATTATAAAATTCTTGCAGAACATAGCCCCAGAAATGATCTAACACCTTTTTTTTTTTTGATTTGGGAATAGGAAATTCTTCAAATGCTTGAATCTTTTCATAATGGGGTCTAATGCCGTCTTCTCCAATTATATGCCTTAAAATTTAACTACCTTAGTACTACTGTTGATCCTAATATTCTTTTTCTCACATTCATAGAAAAATAATTTAAGTGGTTAATATGCTCTACATGTTCTCTGAAGCGATGACAAAGGTCGTCAACATACATCACCAATAGCTACTTGATCTCCTCAGACAGCACTTGATCCAAGCATTGTAACAATTCTGCACCACTATTTTTATGGCAAATTGCATTCTATTAAAGAGATAAGAATATGCATTATATCTAAAAGCAGTATAATGGCTGTTAATAGGATGTAGCCTTATCTGCAATAACTGGCACTCAAATTAAATACCTCATAAATAGGTGGTGGCACAGTAATCTTATTCAGTTGATGAGCATCTAGGCACAAATGGACAGATCTATTTATTTTTTTAACTGCCACAACAGGGTTATTGAATGGGGAAGAACATTTTAGATATTATATTCCCATTTTAGCATTTGAGATAACTGTTTTCCTATTTTATATTGATACAAAATGGGATAAGGACAAGCATATTAGAGTTGATTATTACTAACCTTAATCCGATGGTCACACCCTTTTATTATTCCAGACATATTGGAGAACACTAATCTATATTCTTGAAAGAAATTTTCAAAACTACCCTAAATAGTCAGAGCTGAACAGAGAGGACTCTTGTAATACTAACTGTATTTCTGACCACACTGATAATCACTTCGAATACAACATATATGTATAGTTTTTCAGACATAAATGGAATTATTTCCTCAACAGTTATAATACAACAATTCTGATAATTCAGAATGCATCTTCTCTAATAAATAAAATCAGAGCCAAGGATTATTTCATGAATTAAACCAGTCAGAATTAATAAAACATGTTTTTCTTTTCCATCCATACCTACACCCAAACTTGTTTTGAAGCTATTTTAGTTTTTTTTGTTATTAGCCATGGTTACCTGAACTGCTTTTAAGGAAATCCACATTTGAGGGTTAATTTATGCATATAGTTTCACAGGCGTGACTGATATCTGACTGCCTGAATCTAACAAGGCCTCTATTATGACTCCTTCCAATATAACTTTTACCTTTGGGCAGTTTTGTGGTGCAAATTTTGGCTCTGCTTCTTTCCAATCACATGTCAATTTTTTTTATATTATATACCTTTTGATTGCTGTTTATAGTGTCCCCCTTTTCTATCTCAGGACCTTGTGCCAAGAAACTAATCAAGATCCCATCTCGTCCCCGTCCCCCCACCTTTTTATTTTTTGATAGCTTTCCAGTTATCTTTCTATACATTTACTAGCAATGGGTGGTTGAGAATTATCCCTACACTTATCAGATTTCTATATGTATCTAGATTAAATCCACTCCCAGTTCAACAAATTACTTTTGTTCTATTGGGATTAGTTGGACTACCTGTTGACTTTCTTATTTTTTATGTACTTCTCGATGATGGTTGGCTTTCTTCCCTACCATCGTCTTTCATAATGAAATTTATCTGGGTTCAGATCCATTTTTAAATGGTTCTCTGTGTTGGAGTTCAAATCCCTGCTCTTGGTCACCATTATTTGCAGGTTTCCTAATATCAAAGACACTGATTAATTCAGCTACCTGTTCTATAGTTTTTCTATCAGTGCCTATTAACATATGCTCAATGTGATTGGGATAACTAACTATGTGTACAATCTGGCTTTCAGATAAGGGATCAGCAATCAAGGCTCTTAATATGGCTACTTGCTGGTGAAAAACTGGAGTGAATGCCCCTCCAGGTCTACATTTCTCTTGAACAATACAATGCCTGGTCCCTTCCTGAGAATCCATACTCCAGTAGGGAATTTAAGAGCCTGTTTAAGCTGGTCAAAATTCATAGGTTTGTCAAATGACAACTCCCACCATATCTGAAATGCACTTTGGAGCAATTTAGCCTCTTCGGTCAACTTATAAAATATCTTTTCAAATTGCTAATATACTCAGTTGAATTCTCACCTGTGCATCCCCCCAAAAATCCTGATTTTTAAAAATTGTATTAGAATTATGTACACGTATATCAACATCTACATACACATCTCTACTAACATCTGGTTGTAATTTTCAAGTACTATACTTAAATTTTCTATAACCAAGTCTACCTTAGATGAGATTTTATTTTCTTTGATATCTAACTCTATTTTCACTAGTCTCTCTGTTATATCTTCCGGCATTTTGATTTGACTCTGACCTTTTATCTGAATATTCTCAATCACTTGAGTCAAGTAGTTGATTTCTCCCTTTGCTTGAGTCAACCCTTGTCTATTCTATATTTTTATCTGTTCAACTCTCCCATGCAAATATTCAATTTTCTTATCCTGATCACTTTTATTTAATTGAACTTTGAGACTTACTTCACCAATTTTATTTTCTAAATCTACAAAAGATTTTCCTACCTACCTATTATTTGTTCAGTTAATTGCTTTATCTGCTGCTTATTTTATTTTCTTATATATTACTTATAATACTTCATTCATATACATTTTAATGCAAGTAATTTTCTTAATCTTCTTTATTTTCTTACAGTTAAGGTTAAAACTGTAAGGAGGATAGAGCTCTGACGAAGACTGTTGGACAGTCGAAACTAAGAAAATAAAGAAGAAAATTACTTGCATTAAAGTGTATATGAATGAAGTATTATAAGTAATATATATGATTATACGAAGATATGCAAAGAAAGTGAAGGAGAAGAATAACATAGTATTTTATTTTCTTTGATTCTCAATTTGGCTTTTCATTTCTATGAGCATGCTTTATTCGCTTTAGTTTCTGTATTTTGTTTTTTAAATATGCTTTCCATATTCTCTTTAATTTTTTTATTTTGTGTTGTAAGATCTTCACTTTGTTTTTCAAATTTTCTATTCCATTCTGTGTTTCAAATTTTTTATTCAAATCTGTAAACATCTCATGATCAGGTTCTTAAATTCACTATCATCGATATCAGTTTTACTTTCATGAGCTTCCATTTTAGTTCTAGTTCAGGTAATTATATATATAAATTTATATAAACAAAATTAGCTACTGACTTCTCTATAAAAATTAAAAAAAAAAAAAAAATATATATAAAACTCTATTTTGATTTATTTAATACTAAAATGCTCATCTCTCTTTCCATCATGCAACCTTTCCAGAACTACAAGGTACTTTAATTTTAATGCCTTATTTTATTTATTAGTATATTACTATTATCTCTACCAATCCTATCTGTATCATTTTTTTTATCTAAAAGATTTATGAGTTTATTGAACGATTTTTATTTATAACAAAATAAATGATTGCTTTTGATCCGACCAAGTATTTATATTTTTCCGAATTTTAATAATAAAAAATATATTTTAAAACTAAACTGGGTTCAATCCCTGTTTGTTTTAATCAAGATAATCCCAAGAACAGGCCCCCAATCGTGATGGTAAGCGCCCTAATAAACAAATGATATTAAAACCAGTTAACAATTAAATAATAATATTTACAATATTTGGTAAATTAAATTTCCATCTAGGGAAATTTAAGGACAGCTAACAGATGACCATATACATGGTAGAGTGGCAAAATACAATTCATTTTTTATTGACAAGTAACTTCTAGTCACAAGTAACAATCAAATTGAATATCCATAAAAACAAATTTCCATACACATTCAATTATATTTCCCGATCGCTACCCCCTTTCCACCTAATAAGTTATTACATTATCAAATAAATAATTAGCTTGGTTCGGATGAGTAATGACCAACACCAAATTATTAACAACAAACAATAACTTTAATTAAAGACTGATAATGACAATAACAAGTATTTACATATTTACAAATTAATAAACTTATATGGCAATCATGTACAATCTCTTTGAGCAGGACTCAGCAACCTTTTGGAAAGAGAGGGCAAGACTGGTATGCAGTATCTTGAAGGATAACTATGATATCAAATATACTACAACTAAATCGACTCGACTTTAGACTGCTCTATCCAGAAAGCTGTCTTGGTCTGGATATTTAAAGAAAACAAGGAAATCACTGTAATTTTATTTAAGCAAGGTTATTTATTTTACTGCAGGAATAACAGTAAAACAACTACTTATTGCAAATGCAACAAAAAATTACTATAAACAAAATACAATTAGAAAAGGCAAATTAATTAATGTGACATTTGTTTCTGTTATTGTTTGCCAACTTCCCCAGATAAGAAATGTTTGTTGATGCCAGAAGCAAAACAACATTCGGGTGGTCATCACACAACCTTGTTCCTAAATGATTTTTAGAATATTTCATTTGTGAAAAAAATTGTTCACAAGCATATGTATTTGCAATTAATGATACCATCATTTCTGAATTATTCAAGATATGTTTCATATTTTCCACTTGGCAATACACTTGTAGAAGTTGGCAGTGGACTCGAAGTGAAATTTTTATTCCAAAAATTCATCACATTATAAGTCGAATAACTCCAACTGATATTTTTCTGCCACTTGTTCCACATCAACTTCTTAAGGAGAACCAAATAATATAAATTGATTTCTATATTACTGGCGGTCCACAAAATGGGAGGAAAATTCGCTTTTCAAATCCTGAATAGAGCTCACAAAAAATATCTGATATTATATCTTTCTTGCACGAGATTTAGAAAATGGGAGTAGTTGCCTGTCTGAAGTTGTGATTCCCACAGTCAAAGTTTTCTTTCAAAAGCAGCCATTTGATGAAACATTTCAAATATAAGCTTGTTCCTTTCTTGAAGCTCATGATTCAAATTGTTCATGTGGCTCGTGATGTCAACCATAAATGCTAATCCGACAATCCACTGTGGATCCTGAAAGCAGGAATTATTTTGGTCTTTGCTCTCTAAAAAGATAGCAATCTTGTCTCTCAATGCGTATACTCGTTCCAGCATTTTTCTTCAGCTAAGCCATCTAACATTTGAAAAATATGTAAGATTGCCATACTCTGCTTCAATTTGTTTTAGAAATTCTTGAAACTGATAGTGATTTAATCTTGCTTGAAAGTATAAAATTCACTGTTTTTATGACCACTACCATGACATCCTTAAAATTCAGTGACTTTGCACATAAAGCATCCTGATAAATAATGCAGTAAAGTTTAATTTGTGAGCAATACCAATATGTTCTTGAAGCAATGAAACAAACCCCTTTTCTCTCCATTGCTAGTGCTCCATCTGTGGTTATTCCAATAAGCTTTGCTAAATCAAGATTTATTTCAGAAATAAGATTTTATAATGCCTGTCAAAATATCTTCTCCAGTATTAGTGTCCTTTATATAAATCAATTCTATAAATTCTTCCACAATATCAATTGTCAATGTTACACACCTAACAAATACTGCAAGATGGAAAGTATCGATCATATCTGTGGCTTAATCAATAGTAATGGAATAATATTCCAGATTTGTTAAAATGCCCATTAAGCCACTTCTGATATTTCCAGCTAGCTCTTCCAATTCATCTTGTTACAGTTTGCCAGTAAGCTTGTTGTAAAAAATAATTCCTTTCTTTTTCATACACCCCTTTTCAACATACATTCTTTGAAGAATTCTCCATCAATAAAAAGTTTCACCTTTTCTACAATTACTTTTGACACATCAAGGCTAGCATGAGTGTTTCAAACAATTTTTTCACCTTTCTTGTGAAAAAGGATGACTGCTTTGTTAAATTATTTCTCAGTTGTGCAACTTCATCTTCTAGTGTTTTTCCAGTGAAATTTTTTTTTTTAACGATTGTGATGAGTTTCATAGTGCAATTTAATATTTGAAACTTTCTTCATGGTAATAATATCTTGACAAATCAAACAAATACATTTCCCAAAGTGCTCAATGAAAAAATAGCTACGTATCCAATCTTCGTTAAAATATCGGCACTCAAGATTTACCTTTCTTTTCTTAATATCCATGGGTTTGTTTTTGCTCAGAAAAAAAGAATATCTGGAAAGGAAAGAGAAAAAAAAATCAGTATGGAGAAATAAGAAATAATGAAAACAATGTATCTGCAGATACAATAATGCAATGAGATTATATTATTGTGAATAAATTTTTATTAAACATTTGCCAGTACACTATATCTATCCATTGGTTATTAGTTATCTAATCTCTAGATAACTGGTGTCCAATTGTTAAGCTGGAGAGCAGGATAAATATCTCTTGCGAGCTGGATGTGGCCTACAAACCTGAGGTTGCCGATCCATCTTTAAGGATATCTATAGAGGGTTCGGTTGATTTTCTATAACATCTTTGTGAGCTCACATGTACATTTTGCATCTTTAAACGTGGGAACATGAGCATTTTTTATTTTTGAATTTTAATGATTTCTGGTAATATAAGATTTTAGTTTCCTTCAGTTACTTCCGAGGCAGTTTACTCGAGTATTTTAAAATAAGTAGATTTGCAGGTTAATTTACAGAAATATGTTTCCATGGATTAATAACTTTAAATAACCAGTTTTTTTTCTTTCTTCAGCAAGTAAATATTAGGTATTTCTTTAGCTTTCAATAATGATGAATAGATCAGTAGAATCAACTTTAAATTTTAAGGCATATTGTTTGTCTACAGTTCTATATTCAACTACACTACTGGAAAGATCAGGGAAAGCATTCTAAAGGGTTATCTACTCCATTAAATGCATGACATTAATTAAAGATCTTTTATAAAATTCCACTGACTTCATGACAATGAGATAGTATGACAAAATGACGTTACAATTTTTTTCCCGGTTTCTTGAAAAGCAGACGAGTTTCGAAAGCTTCTGTTGGTTACCATAACAATATTTTTGTTTTAAAAGAAAAAAAAAAAATTTATTTTTACAAGAATAAAGTAATAATGCATTTTATCTTTACACTTTTTTTTTTTTTTAATATTTTAAAACACATATAAAATTTATTCTATATAAATGACTTTATTATTTTGTTACAAATGATAACAAAAAAAAATAATTGCATTAAAGCAATGCCTGTAAGCTCAGACATTGAGGGTTACAATATATAACTATATATATATATATTAATATATTCTTTCAAACATTACCTTTACAATAACAAAAATATTTTTTTTTACTGCCAAATACTAATTTGTTTTAAAAATAAACAGTAAAATTAATCTACTAAGGAGAAAAAATGTTTAGGAAAAAAGAAAATGAAAACTGATGACCAATAAAAGACCCAAACACGCTTAAAATTCTCCTGAAGATAGAAACTCTAGGCATGACTTTTAGAATTCTATGTCAATTCATAAAATATAAGTTTTAGAGTTAGAAAATTTTCAAATTGGTTTTGTTTTAGAGAATAAAAATGCAAGATTTTGGATTGATGTAATATTTTGCATTAATTATCATTAGATTGCAAAAATAATTCACTTTAAATGTTAAATTATTAATTGAAATATTTTATCTTAGAATACGTTTGTGTGGGCTATTATATATATATTATTTATTTATATCTTGTTAAAATAAAATATCGGCTTATAAATTTAATGAATTTATTATTAATAAATGAAATATCATTTGGATAATGCTCACGTGTATGAGCATATCATACACATATATGTAAGATCATTCACTGTTTATATATTAAAATAGAATATTTATTACTTTATTAATGATTGGAATATTTTATATTATTAGACATGCACATGCGAGGATCAATACACATGTATATTTAATACCATTTACAATTTATATGTTTCTAAATTACAATTTAAATAATGTTACATGTATAATTTTTCTTTTTTTGATCTAAGGTAATAATATTTGATATTTTGTAAATAGATAAAAATCAGAATGATTTATTTTTAATGTACTGTTTATCAGACCTTTCATTTCTTATTATTTATAATCAATAAAAGTATTAATCATTATTTTAAATTACTCCAGTCAAATTAGTTAATAATAGAATAGTTTATATTCTCTTGTTCAGTCACCAAGGTCCTTGCAATCCCAAAGCTAACTTCGGATTTAAGGTATGTGTATATATATATGGATGCTTGGACATCTATGTAATTATCTTTAGAATTATTTTGATGCTAAAATAATGAAGACCACCTTTAAAGTCCACTCATTTTACTCTGTAGATTTTATAACTAATTTATTAAAGGCCAGTACACTCATGGTAGCAATGGTCCAGACCATTGATAATGATCAACATTAATATAATGATTCCAACATGTTTTTGACACCTGTTTAACTTTATAGTTATTTTTAGCACTTATGTATGTAAATGCAGCAAAATATTGATGGTTGCTTTTATAATATTATGACCCAAGTTTGGCATTGCTTAGAGGCAAGTTTTTTAACATGAAGATCCATTTAGTTTAAATACCTCCTTCCCCAAAACAAAAGAACAGCCAGGAAAGAAGTAAAAAATAGGTTAACAAAATATATGAATTTCTGAATGGCTGTGGATATATGTGAACATTTATTTAATAGAATCTTTATGCATTCTAACAAAAATAAAAATTCTCTTAAAAAAAAACAAAAAATTACTTTCAGTTTGATTTATCCACAAATTTCTAATATTTAAATATTCATCATATACAATGATTACTGTTCTATAATAAGAGTGAATTAAAAAAAAAAACACTACAAAAATAACAAATGCATTTATGATTATCATGATAAAAAAAGTAATTAAGATAGAAACCATAGAGCCACATGGGCTTGCGAGATGAAATTTGCCAACCTCTGAACTGGATGATGATTAGGCTAAGATTTTATAATGTACCCTGCACCTCTTTGGAATCCAATCATAAGGTTTGTTTTTTGAATATATATTTGATAATGCTGATTATGCTGTTTTAGCACTACATCATCATCATCAACCATTATCAATCCACTGCAGGATGGTTTCTCCAAGTTCAAACCATCTCCAATCTTTAGCTTCTCCACATCACCCCTGCACATCTTATTTTATCCATCCATCTCACATGTGGTCTCTTTCTTAGTCTTTTATAATCTCTTGGATATCCAGTTTAAGATTTCAATTGTCCATATGTCCAGCCCAACTCCAATCTTTTAATTTTTTCAATGAGGTCAATAACACCTGTTTGTTCCCATAACCATATATTGTGTTTTCAATCTCTTCTTGTTACTCCTAACAAGCTTCTCTCCATACTTCTTTGAATGGTCTGAAGTCTGTAATGCTCTTCTATTAAGTGTCAAATTTCAGATCCATAAATAAAAAGTGGTAAAGCATATTTATTAAAAACCTTTCTTTCCAAACACATAGGCATATCTCCTTTTAGTATCAAGTTATTTCTACCAAAAGCACTCCAACCAAGTTTAATTCTATAATTAATTTCATCCATTATATTTCTATCTGTATAATAATCTGACCAAGATTAGTGTAGCTGTTAACTTCTTCTAACTCATTAAAATCAATCTTTATTTTTATATTTTCAAAAAATCCATTGAACATTACTTTAATCTTTTTAACATTTATCTTTAGTCCTAATTTCATCTGATAATTCCTGCAACATTTCCTGCAGCTCTAAAACATTATTTGCAAAAACAACTACATCATCTGCAAAATCTAAATGACCTAAATAATCTCCATTACTTTTATTCCTTTAGATTCCCATTTTAATCCACAAAATACTTCTTGCAGAACTACTGTAAAAAGTTTTGGAGATATGGAATCACCCTGCCTTACACCCTTCTCAAGGTTGACTTTCCTAGTATCATTATATAATGTAATTGTTGCTGTTGCTTTTTTATAAATATTCTTTAAAATATGACAATATCCTGGATCTATACCTTGATAATCCAATGCTTTAATCACTGAAGAAATGTTTACAGAATCAAATGCCTTTTTATAAACTAAAGCATAATGGCAACTCATGTTTATTTGTCCTTTCTATAACTTCTCTCAATACCTGGATATGATCTACTGTACTAAAACAACTTTTAAATCCAGTTTGTTCTCTTAGTTGGTGGAAATCCAATGTTCTCTGTAGACGAGTTGAAATTATCTTGGTAAAAATTTTGTATAAAACGGATAAAAGACTGTTTTAGCACATTATTGTTTATATTGGCTTCGCTGATTTTTTGCTCATTTATTGTATTTGTTGATGTTGGAAGTATAAACAGAATAGGATCCATTATAAATAAAAGATGGAAAATTAACAAATATTGATAGTATATGTAATACAATAGAATGATTAGTTATTCAGCTTAATGGAAGCATCTAAATAAAGTTTCAGAGAAATGTATTAAATTTTGACAACAGAAAATACAAACATCGAGACTGTAATGTTCTTAGTTAATATTCCTTCTATCATTACTTATATTCTTGTATGTATATATTTCATATGATTATGACATTTTTTGGAATTGACACATGATTAAATCTATGAGAAATGTAAGAACTTCAAGATATAAAATTATTATATTTTAAAACAAATAAATGAAAAAATAGAAACTGTCTAAATAATAAATACATACCAAATTGAAAAAATATAGTACTAATATTTACATCTAAAAAATATGAAAGGTATTAAAAATTATAAATCTTTTTTCTGTCAGTTCTATGTAAGATATATAAAAAAATAAACAAACTCCTTTTAAAAACTTGCTTTTTATATGACTATAATCATCAATAAAAAAATCCAACGTTTCGACTATTTTATGTAGTCTTTTTCAAGGCACACTAAATATATATATAATAATAAATTTCACATATTCCAAAAAAAATTTTTTTTTTTTAAAAATTACAAAATATATTCACAATCAAAAATTCACCTTATCTCATTCCCCTTTCCTATTGCAAACAATCACAAAAACCTCCTTTTTAAAAAAAAAAATCTATATATAGCCTTTAAAACATTCAATTAATAACCCATTATTTTCTTTCCTCTTTTTCCATTAACATTTCATACCTTCCTTTATCATTCTTTCATTGTATGACAACACATACCAAAGACTTTATTTCAAAATCCCCATGCTTAAATTTATTCATGTGAATGTAAACAGCAGAATTTTTATCACCTAAATGCTGTTTTAATCTAGTTTTTAATTTATTCTTACTAATCCCAACATATGTCATTTCTACATTCTTTCTAAAACAATCCAAACCTTTTATCAAATAAACTGAATTCATAATCTTTAGCCTATTATATTCCCTATTATTATTAATTTAAAAATTTAAACTAGCTTTCTTTTTATAAACTGGACAAATGGAAACATTATATTTCCTATTAATCATTTTAGCTAATTTCTTAACTTTAATAAATAAATCTTTGGATATATTAAAATCAACATAAATAACTTTTTCTCTATTCCTATCTAATCCTATTCTATTTTTTTATTTTATTTATATTTTTAATAGAAAATAAATGTTCAACTACTCCCCTAGGATAATCATTCAAAAAACATTCATTCCTAATAATATCAATCTCATTCTTATGATTATCAATATCTGAAGACCAATTATTTGAAAATCCAAAAAAAATTTTTTTCTAAACACAATGTTTCTATAATTACATTACCATTCCTACCAATTTTTTTAAAAATTCTAACACCCATATATTCAATAACATTAATGTATTCTTTTTCCATAGTAAATTTTATTTTTGCAACTCTACCATTAATATAATTGAAAACCATAAAATGGTCATCAACATATCTAACATAAAAAACTGGTTTATTCCTATTATAATTAAAAAATTGTTCTTCAAACCTATACATATAAAATCCTGTCAAAAAACCATTTAGACTATTACCCATACTTAAACTCTCTTTTTGCTTATGAAATTCATCCCCATATTTAAAAATAAGGTCCCTATGACAAATCACTAAAAGAAAAGCCTCCAATTTTAATTTTACCCCTTTATCCTTTCTATATAAATCCAGAGGTTGCTATTTGTAATATTATGGATTTATATAGAAAGGATAAAGTGGTCAAGTGGTTTTTTGACAGGAATATATATGTATAGATTTGAAAAGCAATTTTTTAATTATAATAGGAATAAAACAGTTTTTTATGTTAGATAAGTTGATGACTATTTTATGTTTTTCAATGGTAATAAAAGAAATGCAGATAATTTTTTTAATTATATTAATGGTAGAGTTGAAAAAATAAAGTTTACTATGAAAAAAAAATACATTAATGTTATTGAATATATGGATGTTAGAATTTTTTAAAAAATTGGTAGTAACACATCTGTGTTTAGAAAAAAAAACATTTTTTGGATTGTCAAATAATTGTTTTTCAGATATTGATAATCATAGTAAAATTAATAGTTAATAATAAAATTGTTAGAGCAATTAAGTTACGTTCAAATAATAATTTGTTTAAGAATGAGATTGATATTATTAAGAATGAATGTTTTTTGAGTGATTATCCTAGGGGTGTAGTTGAACATTTACTTTCTAATAAAAATATAAAGAAAATAAAAAATAGAATGGGATTAGGTAGGGATAGTAATAGAGAAAAAGTTATTTATGTTGGTTTCAATATATCCAAAGATTTATTTATTAAAGTTAAGAAATTAGTTAAAATAATTAATAGGAAATATAATGTTTCAATTTGTCCAGCTTATAAAAAGAAAGCAAGTTTAAATTTTTTAATTAATAATAATGGGGACTATAATAGATTAGAGATTATGAATTCAATTTATTTGATAAAAGGTTTGGATTGTTTTAGAAAAAATGTAGAAATGACATGTGTTGGTACTAGTAAGAATAAATTAAAAACTAGATTAAAACAGCATTTAGGTGATAAAAATTCTGCTGTTTACATTCACATGAATAAATTTAAGTATGGGGATTTTGAAATAAAGCCTTTGGAATGTGTTACATCATACAATGAAAGAATGATAAAGAAAGGTATGTACATTAATGAAATAAAACCAGAGTTAAATAGAATGTTAATGGAAAAAGACAAAAGAAAATAATAAGTTATTAATTGTTTTAAAAGATATATATAGATTTTTTTTAAAAGGAGGTTCATGTGATTATGTTGTGATTGTTTGCAATAGGAAGGGGGAATGAGATAAGGTGAATTTTTGATTGTGAATATACTTTGTAATTTCTAAAAAAAAATTTTTTTTTGGAAGGTGATATTTATTATTATATATATATTTTTAGTGTGCCTTGAAAAAGACTATATAAAATAGTCAAAACATTGGATTTTTACTGATGATTATAATCATATAAAAAGCAAGTTTTTAAAAGAAGGAGTTTGTTTATTTATATATTGGATATTTATGAATTATTTTGGAAAGAACTGTGTGGTTGATATATTAAATTCTATGTAAGATCTTTATTAAAATCATTATAACTCATATATAGAGAACTTTGGATTCATCAAAAGAACATGATGAATTTATACTTATAGCACAACAGATCACATACAAGCATTAAGAAAAGTTATAGAAAGGACCAATGAGTATGAAATACTATTGTTTTACATATAATAATTATGAAAAGGCATTTGATTCTGCAAGGATTTGGGGTGATTAAAGTTTTAAACATCAAGATATAGATCCAAGACATCAAATTATGAAAATACATTTGCAATATAAGATCACTATGTTTTTCAACTTATTGGATATGATAGTGAATTTATTATTATTGTAAAGGCATATACTTGAACATATGGTTTTCACATATGCAGATCTCATTTACATTACAATCCCTCAAAGTAACTCTAAAATAATGTAATATTGATTACATTCATGGTGGAACATAGCTAAGGATAGAATGCAATGGATAGCTACTATTAGGCTAGATATTGAAATCTTTCAAAAAAGAAATTTGCTGGAGAAGTTAAAAGACATCACAAGATGTTAAATAAACATATTAAGACTAGTATACAATATAAATATTTGTTTCATAAATTGGTTTCTATAGTTACCACTTACCTCACTTTTTGTTTCTCCCAGTTTTTAATACCACACTCATTTATAAGCTATTGCTAATAATGATGGTATATACAAAAACCAACTAAATTTTAGCCGAAGAGCCACATGTAGCCTTTGATATATGTGTGTTGTGGAAATATGTTGCCCAAGCTTCTTTCGTATTAGAATAAAAGATAACTATCATTACCATTATTTATTAGAATTGAGAATACTGGATAAAAAGTTCAATGTTCATTTCAAGTAAATATGTTTAAAATTTTCAATCTTAATTTAAAAAAAAAAAGATTTAAATCAGAAATTACATTTTGGATCTGCAAGAAATTCTAATTAATTACTCGGAGAATCAGTCAGAGCTGACAATGTTAATTGTAAAGACATTGTGATGTATATGGGCAATGAAATTTACAAAATCATGAGTATTACTCATAATGGAGTTCAGTATTTTCATTTAATTTTTCTTTTCTGGAATGTCTATGAAAATTTTGTCAAATTATATATTGCAAACATATGAAGATGAAAAGAAATTTTAAGTCGAAGTAGATTTTGCATTCATCTTAATGTAAGACATAAATCATGTGCTTTTGTCTATGAGGCACTCAATCACTTCCAAATCATCAAAGTGAAAAGCTATTTCATCTCATTATGCACACAAATCAGTATTATTGTGTGTGTGTGTGTGTGTGGGGGGGGGCTAAATATTGAAAGTTCACATTTTAAAATTTGATTTTTTAAATAAGTTTCCAGGTCAGTGATTATTAGCTATGATATAGCGATTCCCAGTTTTGAAATAGAGTTGCTTAGAACTTTAAGATTGCTTTAATCTCTAGAAGAGATTATGGCAATGTATGCGTGATTTATCCTCTAAACAACACCTATAATTGAATACGCCATAAGTTGTCACTGTCGTGAAATAATTCACCTCCGTTTAATAATAAACAAAAATGGCAGATGAAAACTGTTAGTGACAAAGACTGACACTATTTTACCACTTCATACAATAGTTCAATGTTTTAAAGCAGCATATTTTTTCATTTTTCTATTATAATAAATTTAAATCGAAAACATTTTGTTGTAAGTTTATTAAATGATTAAAAAAAAAACTATACGGTATACGTAAAACATTTAATGACGTAACAAGTAAAAAAAATGCTGTATATTAATTAGAGAAAACAATACAATATTTGGTCGTAGAAAATTGTCAATTTTATTCAGTATTATTGCTAACAATAAATTTCCACTATAGATAACAAGCAGCTAAAAACTTATATTCAAATTAGAAATGACAATACAGGGCAACTTTGAGAATAGCACAAAATAAGTTTTATTATTAATCCTATTAAAATTTGAATATTGATAGATTATTTTTATGTTTTTGAATATTTACTTACCTAACTTTTATTATATATGTGAGAGCAATATGGTAAAAGCTTATAACAAATTAGATCAAACTTAATATTATTAAGACCGCCGGAACTTTTTTCTCTATGACATCATTATGAGTGCGTTGATTTAAAATAATTTCGGAAGTATTGCGCAATGTACGTATAGGGTAACTTTATTTTTACTTTATAATACGAAATCAATATTGTATCAGATTTTTGAGAGTAAAGTGATAAATAATTTTTTTAGCTAAACTAATCTACAAATTATTTGATATTATGTAAATAAACTTAACTTATTAAAGTTCATAAAATGTGAAGCATCAATTAAAAATTGATATAAAATAACTGAGACAAGAATGGTTGTTCGTTTATTGATTTTAAATTATTTTTAGATAAATCGAGTTTTTTTATATCATAATTATCACCTAATAATTATTGTACATTTGTTTTATGAACGAAGGACATTAAAAAAAAAAGTTAACTAATGATGACATCATCTAGTTTATCAGCCTGTAAACTGGTTAAAGCCTTCAATGAGAATACAACCATAATCTACGAACTTATGCTGATTATTTTAATTTATCATAGTTTTGAGTTTTAGAGTCTATGAAAATGAGATTTCCCTTTTTGCCATTTCCAGGTACCCTACCCTTCTACTATCTTTTATTTAATTTGTGGTGTCATGGCCATCCATTCGACTTGGTCATAATTTGAGAAATGATTTTTTTTTTTTTTTTTCATATCAGGCGAATAACCTCAACATTTGTCATTTTCTCTATCCATATTTTCTAACCTTACATCCTAAAAATTTGCAGTCTATACAGAGCACTTTACCAGATATATGATTTATAATTTTTTTGAAGATAAAGGTCTAATATCTTTGATATCAAAATAATTACGTATCGTAGAAAGTAAGTTTTACTTTAATTCTTCTTCTACACTTAATACTTATAGAAATTATTTGACCTAAGTATTAAAAATGATTAAATTGCTCTACTAATTCATTTCCTATCTTAATATGGATGCCTATGAATTTTGGATATTACCAATATCTTGGGTTTTTTTTTTTAACATTAATTTTTATGGCAATACTTAATCTCATTTGCATATTTAATTGTTCTATAGATTTGTCCATCCATTTTTAGTTCAAACTATGTAACCTACAGTTGTTTCTATTATAATTTTTATAAATGTTTTAAATAATTTCTGGGTCAAGAAGAAGTTTTAATTTCTCTGCCTTTGAGAACCCTTAATCAAACCTTGTTTTAACAGAATTTTGGATTTTTGCCCTCACTTCGGATTGAAAATGAATAAATTTGAAAGGGTAATATAAATATGATTTGCTATACTGAGAGTGAAAGAGAAAGAAAAATTAAAAAAGCAATTTTAATTTTAAAAAAATTAATCCAATAAAAAAATGACATAAATAATATGACTTAGGCAACCTTTTTATTTTTTGTAAGATTGGAAACATAATTTAAGTCATAAGCAAATTTTTTTAGTGAAACAAATATAGAGGTTTTATATAAGTTTAGTATTCTTTCTTTTAGATAAACACAATGACTCTATAGCAGCCTCTGTAAACATATTTACTCTAAATCCAATTTGAAAATTGTCAAGGTATGGGGGTTTTTTTTTTTAACAATTCAAAGAAGTAATTTTTTTTTGTTTTTACACAAGTTATTGAACTGACTGTTCTAAAATCTTTGCTTTTTAGTGTATGATATGGACAATCTGCTATTTCTAATGTATAGTAAGATTATATAAATGATTTATACATTCCTTCCTTATTTGAGAAAGTATGTAATCAATTACTGAAGTTTTATTGAAGAGTTCAATTTTGTCTTTTCAAACTCATTTTTTTGGATCTTGAATCTGAGAAGACCTACTGTATTTTTCCTAAAATAAGACCTAACCAGCAAATAAGCCCTAGCATGATTTTTCAGAATGCTCATAATATAAACCCTACTTCAAATATAAGCCTTAGTTAAGATCATCAGCCAGATAGTTTTGTTTGCCTGTTGAAACACACTATGGACCTATTGAATTACAAAGTAATAAATGTATAAATAAACAATATTATTGGCATTAATGCTTTAAATAAATGGTAATATAAATTGTATGGTACTTAGTATTTTCCCATCGATCATTTTCAACAAATGTAATTCTATTTGTATAGAGAAATAATTTCAGCCAAATTTTGAACGTAAGGCAATTAATTTATTGACTTTATGAATGATTTAAATTTTTAAAATTTTATCTATCACAATTTATAATTTGATTTATGTATTTTTAGGTACCTATTTTATTTATATTTAATACTTAGATCAAGAATGTTTGATTTAGTTTTAGAATGTCATGACAGGTTTTAAATATTGAAGATAAAAGAAAAATTAGTTTGATTTCATAAACATTTTTTCCTTCTAAAAAACTTAAAATAACCAAAGTGATTTTAATAATCAAAGTTTAGCGTAAGTTAAATCATCAGTCTTTCTCCTAAAGAACAATTTTTAAAAAGAATATCCAAGCAGAGTTATTATGAGTAATTTGGAGTGTTTACAATGTGTGCACTTGATAATGGATGGGAGTGGTTGTGGTGTCATATATGAATCTTCGTAATTTCAATACGATATGTGTTGTGATGGATGTACTTAATGTTCTTGTGTGAAATACAGAAACATTTTTTGAATTTTTGTGTTTGTGTGTTTTTGATACGTTTGTGTAAACATATCATTCTTAACTGTAATCATTTCTTAAGTCTTCAATTAGCACTTGATTTAATGGTAAATTTAAATGGAATATTTTGATCCCCAGATAAGATGAGTGCAAAAAGGAAGTTATTTCAGCGAACATAGAGAGGAATTGTGGTGTTTTCCTGGTTGTGGTGTCATATATGAATCTTCGTAATTTCAATACGATATGTGTTGTGATGGATGTACTTAATGTTCTTGTGTGAAATACAGAAACATTTTCTGAATTTTTGTGTTTGTGTGTTTTTGATGCGTTTGTGTAAACAAATCATTTTTAACTGTAATCATTTTTTAAGTCTTCAATTAGCACTTGATTTAATGATAAATTTAAATGGAATATTTTGATCCCCAGATAAGATGAGTGCAGAAAGGAAGTTATTTCAGCAAGCATAGAGAGGAATTGTGGTGGTTTCCTGGGATATTTACCATCTAATTATAATGCATTAATAACATCTATGTTTAAACCAGCAAAACATCACATGATTATTATTTCTTATGCTTACACAATCTGTAAAAATAGTAGCAATTCTCTCCATACAATAGTGCCACCCAGATCAAGCCATAAAAATCAATGGATATTAGAAAGCTTATGCATAAATATCCCTATTTCTTGCATCTCTTCAGCTAATAACTTGATTGTTAACTATAAAGATAAAAGGTAGCTGCTGGAGAGTTGCACTAGTTCTAAAAATCTAGGTCCATTGCCTCAGATCCAAGGCTCTTTACTGATTAAAGCCATAAGCTAGAAACTAATCTGGGGATATTGGATGAGTAAGCACTAGATAGGGATTTTGATGCACAAACATTTTAGCATTCATTGATTATTATGGCTTGCACTAGATGACAATACTGTATGGAGAGAGTTGCTACTGTAATAACTATGTTTCACACACAATAATTTAAATTCGATAAATAATAATAGATTTAGTTAACAATTTTAATATTCATTATGCAGATAAATAAGTATGAAGATTCCTTTTGGCCAGTATTGGACTGGATAGATTAACAAAAACCTTATGTAATTAATGACTTGCTAGTTCTGTTATGCTGACTATTGATGGAAAAATCATATCAAAATCCTTAACATGAATCATGTGGTACAATATAAATATTTAGCGCCATGCTAGTTTCGCAGAAATTGAATAATAATATCTATACTTTTTATAAAATATGGAAAGAATAAACTATAAAGAAAATCTGGATTTATCACTCTTACCTCGATTGGTTATATATATGATTGATTGGCTATTGTAATTGGAATTATTTCTTAGAGAATTATTAATTTGTTCCACCTCATTAAAGTTATTCCACATAACATGATATTTAAGATAATTAGGACATTTCTGAAATTCTTGGATTTTCTGTATTGCCCTTACAGATTTTATTGCATCTTCCTGAATTATTACTTGCTAGTTTATTTAGGACTTGTATCTATTCTGTGGTATCAAAAGATAGTATGTTGTTTATGAAAGTTCCTGTTGATAGTTTTACTATATAGGTTTAATTATTCAATTAACAGCTTTTACAGACTTCCTTGTCGTTTTTGTTTTATCTGTTATTATTGCTGCTTGCTTGATCATGATTTTTTTGTCAGAAGTTGAATTGAAATTATTGATCTCTTTGTAATAGTTTTGGTTGATATGTGAACAATTTTTCTGTTAAATTTTTATTGATTTCCTTTTTGTTTCTCTGGAATCAAAGCTGCTGAAATCTATCATTTTTGTACTTTAGGTGCCATTATTCGAGAAATATTTTTTTGCTATGGGGATTGATTTATTATTTAATTCTTTATTACGAGAGCTATAACTGAAATATCCCTCCTCTTTTCAATTTATTAGCTTTTGATGTTGAAATTATTTGAAATTTTCTAAAATCAGGCCTTTCCCTGGGCCAGACTCGTCTTATAGTTCAGAACAATAACTGATTTAGTTTTTATCCAGAATATTTTGACTTACTGCTGGTCTACTTGTGCCATATTGTATTTTGATATTTTTCAAGGTAACCTATGGTTATTCATGCTCATTACATAACCTTTTGGACCATCTTATAGTTTTTGTTAATAATTAGATTTTCACTGACTACTGCATATTCATTGGATTTTAAATATTCATGACCTCTAGACTGCCAACCTCTAGTTGAAATGACAAAATAAAAATGGACAGTATTGGAATTTTTGTCACCTTTACTGTTGCTTTGTCCACTATAGTGATTTGATTTCTCTATTAGTTTGAAGATTTCATCACCTTCACATACTTTGAATCTTTTTATTTCTATACGAATAAGAGATTAGAAACTTAGAAATACTTAAGACTTCTAAGTCATAATCTAAATCCATTATAAATGAAGTTTAATTTGGGTTTAAATT
Organism: Epiperipatus broadwayi; assembly: GCA_028023455.1. Classification (NCBI taxonomy): domain Eukaryota; kingdom Metazoa; phylum Onychophora; class Udeonychophora; order Euonychophora; family Peripatidae; genus Epiperipatus; species Epiperipatus broadwayi. The sequence continues at coordinate 8,473,806 of JAQFVV010000011.1, forward strand.
TCTTGACTTTTCTGTGTGGCTTATTTTCACTTCTTTTCATCTCATTTTGTGCTCTTAATTCTGGCTTTTAAATTGGGCAGCCTGTTGTTTTTGTTTTAGGTAAGGTGGATTATTTCACTGTATACAACATAATGGCAATATCTATAGAATGATTATATTACTTGGGTTGAGGATTTCTAATACATTTGAAGCAGGTTTACTTCAACAAATATTTCTTTTTAATCTTATAGTTTGATTTACTTTTAGAATTTTTTTTTAAGATGCCTGATCTAATGATTGTGCTAAAGGGCTTATACTGCTGCAGAATCAAAGATAGTATTAGAGTGTATTAATTTTACTCTTAGACCAAGATCTCTTATGTCACAGATGAAGTGATCTTTCTAGGTATTATCATGAAAATCTTTGAACTCACACAACAGGGCAGTTGCTTAGTTCACCAGCTCCACCTTTTCATCTTTATTTTGTAATAACCACAAATAAGTTAATCAGGAAATCAGTTATTTGTTTGAAATATATATATAGAACCAAACATACCCTACAATATATGGAATGTTGCAAATGCACATATATTATGAAGTTTGTAATTTATATATCAGACTTTTATATATGATTCACTTTCATAACATTTTAATTCTATTTAAATATATAGGTTAGTTGTAAAACATTTGTGCTAAATTCCTTTAATGAACCAACTTTAAACCATTTTGTTAATTTAATTTTTATTTTTTTAAATTTATTATAGATTTTTTTTCTCTATTAGGATCTTAAAATTTTGTAGTTTTTCACTTGAGATCCAAAGATAGAAGAAACACGACGGGGGGCAATTCTTTTTTTTTAAAATCGACCATTAATTATTTGACAACCTAAATCCTTGAACTGCACTAATTCTACTATGAAAATTAATGGCAAGCATAAAATGAATCGGATAAAAGTTAATAATTTATTAGCAGATTACATGATTGTAATTATTAGTAATTACCTTCCACAAACATCAGTTCTGGTGCTATAAATGATTACATGTTTAGCCAACAAGTTTAAGAAATATTATATAGGTAATTAGTTATGAAAACTCACTATAACCAATATTTAAGTGGTGTGGAGGGTTAACAAAAACTTAGCATGCTTAATAATTTGCTAACTCTGTTATTTTGGCTACTAATGGAAAGCTCATACCATATCAGTCTGAAAACATATTCACACCTTCTATAAGAGAACTCACAAACTATACTGCAGATTTGAACTTCCCAATCTCACTTTGATCATCTATATGTGAATGGTTTTTTTATTTTGATTTGGTTATTTTCCTACTAATCATTAGAAGTAGAACCACTATTTCCATCAAAGATTATGTATATAGTTGGAATTATGTACCATTTGCTTATACATGGCAAATAGAATTATATACCATTTGAATAATATTTAGAGAAATATTAATGGTTCCATACAGAGAAAAGCATTCACTTCTACTAGAGATGAGTGAAGCCATTGACTTTTCTGTGTTAAAAGTGTCACAATGAACAAAATAAAAAAGATCTGTAAGCCAACTTTCCAAGTTAGTTTCCACACTCCATCAATCTTAATAAGTAACAACACAAAAGACAAATTCTAAAAGGAGGCTGAACTGCAGATAATATATGAGATTCCATGCAACAGCTTAGGCTGCACTATTGTATATTACAGAGCTAATATCTCAACTAGATTAGTGCAACACAAATTCTTATATAGGTGCACTAAAAACAATATGGAATTTGTCTGTTTTTTGGGACCATGAAAAACAATTTGGTCATAGCTTTGACCCACCTATAGTAAATTAGTGAGTATGGAGCATGGTGACAGAAAAAAGAAAGATCAAGGTGACATGGTTTATTGCCAATTGTAGAAATATAATAAAAGAGAAACCAGCAGCCAATTATATCTAATAAATGGAATATTTAAATGGACTAATTAAAATAAAAATACATGAATAATCATTTTACAATATAAATAAAGTAGCAACAATAATTTAATTTAAGGGAGCTATGATTTTGGTGAGCTTCACCTACCCTGACACCTCTCTGAGGAGTGCCAAAACATGAAACCATGGTCAGGGGTTCTGTCAGGGATATTTTAAGTGCTGGTTCTGGCTAAGCATTTATCATAAAGCTTGTAGAGGAATTGGAAATCCTCACTGTTTATAACTTACAAGAAAGAACCCATTTTGTTATGCAGACAAGAGAGTCTATTTAAATATAATTCTCATTTCATCATATTATTTGACCCTGTGAATGTTTGAATTGAAGCAATGTCTTGGGAAATGTCATATTTTCTGGTTGAATCTGTTTTTCAAAATGTTTAAATAAGTGAAGTTTGCATAGTAATAATCAGTTTGAGTGAAAACATGATATAGTTTTCCAAATCAGGTATTCAGTTAAGTTGCTAGAGTGCAATTAACTCTTCCAGCAATTTGGAAAAATAGAAAACAATGGCAGGGTGGAGTATATCATATATTCTATGTTTGTGCTAATAATATCACTTCTGCACTCTAGCATTCATATTCCAAACTAGTAACTTCAAAATGGTGGCTCAGCCATAAATATTTGTAAAATGGTCACATTATAATTCTCTTTAGGTTAGTTGATCTTTTTGTATCTATTTTCTATGTGGTTTATATTTTTTGGACCAAAATGTTTAGTAACAATGATTTGTGTTGATTTCTTATCAAGAGTTGTTGTACAATAATCGCCCATTTTGGGAAAATATAGGCATTACCCTTGAAACTCTCAATGTTAAAACATTAAAATAGGTCAGCTATTTTGATAGTCAATTAGGTAATTTAAGTCTATGAACCTGAACAGTGATACATACTTTTTTTTTTTGATCTACAAAAAATTAATGAAAAATCTTAAAAGTTTTTCTATGGGACAATGAAATAGACAGGTTTTAAACTGTACATCTATCAGTATTTAACCATTTATTTATTTTATTGTTATTCAAATTTTTTGTTATTACTGTACTTGTATATTTATGAAAGTAAATTCAGTTTTATTTATTTGGTACCTCTCATTTCAATTCACTCGTCCATTCCTGTATATTATTTCAGGATTGATAAAAACTCATAAACAAAAATTATTATGATGGAATAGTATGAAATTTCATCATCGTGTTCTATTAATTTTTACTAATATAATAATTAGAATACAGTATTAAGGTCTTTATTTCTAATATGTAAGACATAATGGGCTAATATAATGGATACAAGGACTTAGCGGGGTAATCTGATTTGTGCGACATTTAAGAAATAGAAATATTTGTAAGTCTGGATAAAAAAATGATTTGACTTATTTACTCATGATTTGTTATATACGTGTTTCTTTATATTTGTCTGTGCAGTTTCTATTCATTTTCATTGTATAAAATCAATAATTGTTAGATTGCATTCTAGCCATTTCTAATGTTATACTATGAGTATTAAAAAACAATTTCATATTTAGAAAAAAACCAAAACATTTGATGTCAATATATTTACATATGCAATTCATAAATTTTATCAAATTTGCATTATTTAAGTAACTGGGATGGCTTTTTTTTTAGAAATGGGTGAATTTGAGTAAGTCCTAATTACGAGAAATTTGTCTGTGGGTAGAGTTTGTGGAATGCTTTTTTTATTTCCAACCATTGGAACTTAAATATAAATCATCATGAATTACTTGTTGAAGTGTTATATATTAAAAATTATGTCACCTGTGAAAAGATCAAAGAATGATAACAAACTAACAAGTCTTGTCAAAATTTTTAATATTTCACAAAAACATTTAAAAAATCATTGAAATTTGTTTATGTCTCCCTGGAACTAATTCCCCATTGAACAAGTTCTTTTATTAATGAACAATGTGGTTCAATGAAAAAAACTTAATTAAAAATTACAATATTGGAAGCATATTAGTACCAAATGTAACTTAGACATGAATTGTATTGAGTTTTATGAATTTTTAAAATACATTTGATTTAGTAAAAAAAAAGTTCATTCTTGTGAAAAAGTATCAAGTTATTATTTTTAATTAATAATATAATTTAAAATGATATGTGTATGATTATATTTTATAATAAATGTTATAAAACTTAGTTTTAGCAAAAAAAATGAACCTGTCTGCTTTTTATTATGAAACAATTTTTGATTTATATTTTCTCCAAAAAAAATTATCACTGTAACTATACTAGAGTTTAAAACACTGATTCTGTACATACTATAATACTTCATTTTATTTGAAAGTTGTTACTTTTCATAATTGTATTTTACACCATGTTTTGATAAATAATATATTATGTTCATAGATAGGGTCAAATTTAAAATCCATTTCAATGATTTTATTTAAACTGCACCTAATTGTATCATAAAAAATAATAATTTTCATGCTTTAAAAATAAAATGAATTGCATTGTTATAAAGAAAGTTATTACTCCTATAGCTCTGTAGAGAAGAGACGGCTCTAGCATAGTAGACGATCTGGTAGGTTATCAGCTATGATGTGTTTATGAACATGCAAATCTTTTTTTTTTTTTACTATATCATAGATGTTATAATATTCAAGTTTTATTTTAACTTTGGTACTACAGAGAATGATAATGAACTTTCTTCATTTATTACGAATATCGTAAATATTTATTATCATAGTTGACAATTCAGAATTTGGCTATTATATTATATTTCAATTAGAAAATAAGCTAATAGACGGTGTTTAATGCACTTTCTCATAACATTATAAGATAGCTCTGTAATGTATTAATAATATATTGGTGATATAATTGGTTAATATTACATTATAAACACCGTAAATTATAATCACATTCAAAATTTATTAGTGCAGTCAAAAATAATGTGTTGTTTATTACAAAACTCTTAGATGTGTTGGTAAATTTATGATTTTATGGCATTTTTTTATCTTTAACATATCATTAATCATTAGCAGCCCTCTTAAATGTATGTGATTCTCACTCTAGAAAAAAAAATGGCAAGACAAAAAATTAAAGGTGAATTTTGGAATGACTATACAGACCAATCCGTTAATCCCAAATAGGTCGACATATTTTTCTTTGTTTGACATCATGCTGTTTTGTATTTTAAGCCTTTTTCAGCAAATTTTTCTTTCTGAAAGACTTCAGCATCCTATTTAATTGTAAATAAAATAAAGTCATACATCACATGACTTAATTTGATAAGCTTGTAATTATAAACTAAAATAAAGGGTATGCTAATAGCTCTAACAAGCTTTATCAATATTCCCAGCATCAGACCAGTTTCTAGAGGTGCTAGGACCTCACTGAGGAAAGCCAATACCTAGTGAACAGTCTGGGGTTGGGGATAATTTCTAGATAGAGATTTTAAATGCTTTCTCTTATGGCATTTATTGATAAAGCTTGTTACAGCTATTAGCTCACTCTGACAGCCATGGTAAAATTCATTGTAAAATAAGTTTCAGAAAATCAGTGATTACTCATTTCATGCCCCTAACCCAATAAAGATATGTTCTTTCGATGATATTTAATATTACATTCACTGAGCTGAAAATTATACCTTTTGGATTTTAAGAACTTGCCATAGAATTCTCAGAATATTAAGGGAAATGTTTTTCAAAAGCTCACTTTAATTTTACTCCAGCTTTGCCACCTAATGTCATCAGCATTAACATTCATTCACAAACGAATATGGCCATTATGCCCTCCCCCTAAAAGATAAAAAGACATAATAATAATATATACTAGAGGTGAATTTTATGATCACTATACAAAACAATCTATGGTAACAAATAAATCCACATATAAAATGTGATGGTATATTATTTTGTTTGCAATGCTGTTTTTTAACTTCTTTTGTAAAAAGTTTTTATTTTTGAAATACTTCATCATTGTGTCTCATTATAGCTCTCTGATATAAACTGTCATATATTCAATGAAAGCAATCAACATTATACTTTTTTAGAATGTCTTCAAGATAATGCTTACAATATAAACAATCTACATCTCCTATAAAAAATATGCTTAAGTTTATCATAAAACACCCTTTCAGGAAACCTTATGTTATTCCTTTCCTTACATGGCCAATCTAATACAAGTTTGATTTTATAATAGTTGATTCTATAATATCAAATCCATCAGATAAAAATAATATTGATTTGACTACTGATTTTACCATAGACTTTTAAAAATTTTATGGGCATCCTTAAATCAGACTTTTCTAATATCTTTATGATACATCTATAAGCTGTTTAAGTCTCACTTCCATACAGTAAAATAACTCTGTATACAGCTAATTTAGTTGCACATTGGAGTCTCTGATGCACTACAATATCTAAGTCTACCTTTGTACTTATTAAACTACCAAGATATTTAAATTGACTTAAATTTGCAAGGTGATAACTACCCAAGCTAAAAATTGCTCAGGATTTTTTTTTCATCGGTGGCTGATAAAGAATATAAGATTTTTTGAGCATTAATTATTTAACCAAAGTCTTTATATATTGTATTCAAAACATTAAGCACATTCTGTACTGATTTGGCAAAATAAATCCAGAATTCAAGAAGATAAGGTTGGTTTTATCAGAGCAAGTACATTTTCTTGTTAACATTAATTCTTGTTTCAAATGCTTCAAATTTTCCACCTGTAGTAATACATTTCCTTCCATTCCATCATTTATAAATTGTATAATACCAATAAACTTTGGTGATAATCAATTAATTTCATTGTTAATCTGTTTAATTGAGTCAAATGTCTTGACTAATCAATAAAAATGATATCTAAGTCATATTTTTGCTTCTAACACCTTTCTTGTATTTACTTAGCAACAAAAACCATGTCTAGAGTGTTTTGTAATTCTTCAAAACCACATTGAATCTCTGGTAACCATTGTTCTATGTCTGGAAGCAATCCATTGAACAGAATCCTTGAAAGTATTTATGCTATGATAGATAATAATGATACTTCATGATATTACTGCAATCTTATCTTTTACGTTATTTTTAAAAATTGGAATAATTAAAGCACCCTTAAGCTCCAGCAGCATAACTTTGTGAATTCACATATTCCTAAAACATTCCAATATGTACAAAGCTAATTCATTACCATCATATTTTAAATTTTCTCCAGGTATCTCATCAGGGCCTATAGTCTTTCCATTTTTAAGGTTACAAATAGTTGTTTAGACTTCACTATGCTGGATATTTTTTTTTTTAAATCTAGGTAAGTAAATAAAATGAATATATCATTAAAAGTCATCATTTCAGTTCAGTTCTTGTATATTATTCAAAAGATGATCAAAATACTTCTTTCATTTATTCAGACTATCATTGTCATTGTATAAGAGAATGCCATTATTGGATTTAATAAGATTGTGATACTATTTTTCAGATCCATATATTGTTTTCAGTATATGACAAAGAATAGCGGATGTCTGTATCTCCTTTGCAGTTTTAATCCATTAATTATTTGGAATTCTTTTTGTTAACCATTGAACTTCTGTCTTTAAATTTCTGTATTTCTTTTGAAGCTACACAATGTACATTTCCTTTTAATCAAGTCATCTTTATCAAAAAAACCAGTCATGATTCTTCTTAAGATTTATTTATATCCACAGAACATTTCTTAAGAGAATTCACATATCAGTAACATGACAATCCTGAAGTCCAAATTAACAATTGTAATGTTGAATAGTTGTTGAAATTTGGCATGTATAGTAGTTACTTCTGAATAATGTCATGAGTTTTTTTTGCAAAGACTAGTTGGAATAAAATCAATTTTGTGACACAACTATCATTTTAATCTTGAAACATACTAATTTGTAATCTGTCCAACAGTTAGCACTTGTGAGCACATGCTCAAGTAATTTCTCTTGTATTCTGATTCTAATTATAATGTAATCTATTAAATGCCATTGTTTTGAACATAGATGCATCCATGTTTCTTTATAATAATTTTTTTACCTAAACAAAAGGTTTGTGATGTGTTGTGCAAAAATTCAATAATAACAGACCATTTGAGTTTACAGTATCAATTTTATTATTTCCATCAAACTTGATCAAAGTTTATTGTTTGTACCAACGTGCATTAAAGAGTGTGATTTTTTTTTAGTGGTACTGCTGAAAGAATAGCATTCAGCGAGAAGTAATTTTTTTTTCTTTGAGTTTTCTCGATCTAATGTTGGAGTATATGTAAAATGTACTATTGTGCAGATCATACTTTGATACCATTAGTCTTTTGTTGATCCACTGAGGAATTCTAAGAATAGAAGATATTAAATTAGACTTTACAGCAAGTCCTACACTATGTATTCAATCACTGTTTGATCTGACCTTCCCAAAAAAATTTGTATCTATTTCAACTTTCTTCCTCTGAAAAATAAGTTTCACTAAGAACAGCTATATTAATTTTAAATCTTGAAGAGTTTGTATTAAGAAAAATTCACAATTTAATGCACATTTATTATAAAAAAAAGATTTATAATGATTCTCTTTAGTAGTATTACTGCCTCTTGCTTTTCACTACTACTGATAATAATATTATTACAAGCCTTTACTGATTAATTCACCAAGCACTACAAGCTAAAAAGACTGGATGAGACAGATCATTTTTAGATCACATTTTTTTAGCTCCTTTTGTGGTAGCTAGGAGGATGCCTAGACAAGTCTAGATAAACATATAATCTTTATGCAATTCAAACTCCTAGCTCAAATCCAGTTCCAACCCAACTCATTGGTGATTGTACCGACTGAGTAAAGATCATGAGTAAGGGCTGCCAACTTACTAAACTTTTTCTTAGTTCCCAAGCTGAGCTATAAAAAAGGAATGAGAAAGAGAAATGGAGTCAGAAATGATGTTAATGTAGTTAACAATGGAAATATGGTTGGCTAAACTTACATTCCGATTGTCATAGTTAATATGGGAAATAGTTTATGGCTTTAAAGGCTTGCGATGATCAGACCGTACACTAGCTTAAGTGACTGTGGGAAGAGGAAAAGGCAAAAGAACTCATCTAATGTGAGTTTGAGTTATTAATACATCTAATGCTAACCTAAATAAATAAATAATCTTGAAAGGTTATCTCTTTTTGCTTTTACATTATGCTGATAGAAGGGTGGTTTTCCGACACTTTCATGCAATAAATTTGACAGAATAACAACTCTATACACAAATATTTGATGAAATCACTGTAATGAAACATCTTACCTTGTTAATTAGTTAATGATAGCAACACTACATTGGACTTTGGAATTAAGACTTCATATCATATAAGATTACTTTTTTAGTAGAAATTCTCAAGATGATATTTATTCAAGCTAAAAGTTGCTGAAGATTGTTCCACATCACTGGCCACTAAAGCATTGTGAGATTGTCAAACATTAATTATCAAAACAAAATCTTCACTGATTGCATTTCAAACATTAAGAGCATTCTGTAAATTACTCTTTAAAGTTAAAAAAAATTATCATTCATAGCATACTGCAAATTTAGAAACCAAAAGGCTGTTGTTTTGTTTAAAATAAAAACTATCAAATCTATCCCCGTTTAACATCTAATTATCAGAGCTGCCTGTAAAATATTTCAAAGACTTGCTGTAATACTGGAAACCAAAATTAACGCTAGTACATAGCCCTATTTTGTCAATTTTCATATCAAATACCTGATTCTTTACTCTTAGTATTACCATTTCCTCTCATACTATCTTATTGAAACTACTATGAACTCATTGCAAACCTTGGCTAATTTGAAACATTGCCAAAACTTTTTCACCTAGCCAAGTCAAATGACTTGACTAAATCAATAAAAGCAATACATATAAACTAAGCTTTTGCATACAGTATTTGGCAGTCATTTGACAACAACTATTTAAAAGTTGATGATTTTCTAAAACTGCAATAAGTCTTTGATTCGACTGAAAACATATTTAATATAATTCTTTAGAAAAAAATGCATATGGCTTTATTGCATGGGAGTTTATAAGATGTTAGAACACCAGAATCAATCCTGAAACTTCCCAATCCCAAGTTAGAAGCTCTACCAACTATACTAAACTGCACATGATCACCATTTCTTATGCTTGCTTACAACTGTTATTAAAATGCAAAATTCTCTATATGTATTGCCACTCTGTATATGTATAGGCTGGTTTGGCATCAGAAATATTAATTGTAGTTGTATAATATTATATCAGTAACATCTGATATCATTAAAAAAAAAGAAATAACGTGAAATTTTTTAAAAAATTTTTTGTTAATGACTTAAAACTATGATTAGAAGTACTTGATGTAATTTAAAAGATTATTGTAAGTTTAGTATCTTACCTTAGTGTATAATCAATGATAGGATAGGGGGTGGCTTGTCACAAAAATAGTCAGTTTAGTTTGAGTTGATGCTAATTTGTTTTATTTGTCTACAGAACAGTATTAGGATTTGTTTGAATGATTCTCTAGTTCATTTGCTTTTAATATTTTAATTTACAGCATAAACAGTGAAATATGTCTAACTCATCATCATTAACATAGTCATTTAGTCATATCAGTTTGGTATCTGTAGTATATCATTTGTAAATATTCATGTATGTCTATCATTATTCAACTTCATTGTTCATTCATATGCTTCATTAAACCATCAAGTATCATATCTCATATCCAAATATTTAATTTCATAGCCAATAGTGTTAAAAATCAGCTTAATTACATTTTAAGTGAATTAATAGATTATTGGACTGGCAAATTATTAAACAAAAATTATACTAGAAAATATTTTGTTTGTTAATGTAATTGTCATTAGTTTTATTCTGTTGCTTTGGAAGTATAGAATATTTAATTCTTAGTTCAATTTAATATTCAATATTTTTTATTTATTTAATAGACAATATTTTCCCCCCACTTTCTTTTTCAAGACAAGAAAGTTTCTTGCATAAATTAAAAAGTTCAGTACAATAAGAGGAGAAAGACTCTGTCTGGTGACCTTTGAACTTTCAAATAACCTTGGACTATTGGAAGAATAAATGTTAGGTTTGTTTTATATTTAGTTCCAACTTATTACACAGTACAGTGATTAAACATTACATCTTAGTTATTAGTTTAATTTTCTAATATGGTAGAGATTTTTCAATGCATGTGGTGATAGGAGGTGAAGTATAGACTATAATTAGTTAATTTTAGATGGTAGAATTTTACCAATATAATTCTTATTTATTTTAGAATTTGATAGATGTTTTATTTTTTATTAATTATATTTCCTCTCACATCTAATGTACATTTTACGTCTCATAGACCTCTGTATCCCTCATCTGAGCTAGGTCAAGGTAAAACTTTATTTAAGAGCCTCATTGATAGTTTTAAAATAAGATTAGTTTGATAGTTTATTCTATAATTCATAGAATTGGCACCCCAGGTTTTTGTTAGTGATAGTGGTCAGTGGTGAGGGGTTACAATGTATAGGTATTGAAGTGAGTTCAGACCTATATGACTATATAAGCTAATGAGCTTGGATTGAAAATATGGTGTTTTCAGTTTAAAACTCATAGTTTTGTACTCAAGTAGAAATAAAAGGTGGCTGTCAGATGGTTGCATTAGATCCTAAGATCTAGGTGCAGTGCTCACAGGTCCAAGACTCCTCACTGATGAAGGTTACAGCAGAAACTAGTCAGGATATTGGATGAGTAGGCACTAGATGGGCATTTTATGCACAAGCCTTCTGGCATCCATTGATTACTCTAGCTTACACTCCTTGGCAATATATAGAGAGTTTTGCCTTTTTTTATACTAAACTGCACAGGGCCTTCTTGAAATTACTCTTACTGGAGTGAATAATGATGTCTTTTCTATTCCTTTTATTTTTTGTAAATTGGAATGATAAAGTCATTTTTAAAATCAGGTTATGCAACTTCATGGGTTAAAATATTCATTAAAAAAATTCCAATAATTTTGAAGCATATTTTTAAACTGCTTCAGGTTTCTAATATGCACTTGCTATCTTTTAATTTTTAAAAGATTCCAAAAGGATGCTTTAACTTTATCAAGATGAATATGTGTTCAAATCTAAATGAGTTAATTAATAAGATGTTAGGATGTTAACAGTAATCAAAGGAATTCTTATCTCATTATTTAAAAAGATGATTGAACACTTCTATCTATTGAAATATCATTCTTACTACAGAAAAGAATGTTGTGTATTAATTTAATAGGATTGTGATATTATATTGTGCTAAAAAAGATCTAAAGAAACCATACTCATCAAATTACTATATCGTCTGCAATTGTAGTCCACTAACTGTTAAGTATTCTTATTAGTTTTGTATTTCTTTCATTAAATTTTTACATTGCTTATCAATCTTTACCCTGATATTATTCTTCCAAGCAGAACATGTCATATTTCTTTTTAATTAAATTATTAATAATACAATCATGGCAAAATAGTAATCAGAATTCTTATTTTTATTGAACTCAAAAATCAACTTATCTATATATATATACTACATTTTTAAAGATAATTCTATTCCTCAGTAGGATGATAAGCCTAAAAGTCCAAATCGACAATTTAACAGCTGTTAAAATTTAGCTTGAGTAATGGTTGCTTTTCAAATCAATATCAAATTTTTTACTACTATGTTTCAATCTAATTTTTAATGTTAACTATTAAGAAAATATTGAAGAGTATTAACCTATAATCTATCTATTAATTTATATCTATAAGTTGTCATGTAATGTTAACTTTTTAAAAATTCTGATTACTAATTGTAATCAATTCATAAGATATTCTTTTGATTGTGGGCATATCCAAGTCTCTTTACAGTTAGTCAATTCATAGGTAGTGCGAAGATAACATCAGATCATTCGTGTTCCTATAAAACAAATAATTTAATATATCAGTCACACAGTTCTTTTTTCCAAAATAGTTCATAAATATTCAAATACTTTTAATTTCAGTAATTTGATGGCATAGTTTATAGTTCCTATCAAGTCTTTAACATTTATTGGTGCTGATACAGTAGCAATTAATGAATAAAGTCACTTCTTTTTTAGGCTTTATAAAATATGCAGGTAACAATTTAAAAACAAAACAAAGATATGAAGTTCAATGTCACAGTCAATCTAATATCTGGATTCCTTTTTCATTCAATTCACTCCTTCCAAAAAACAAACAAATATGTAATCCAGATAATTAAAAATAAGTGCACTTGGGTGCTATAATAAAAAAAACTCTTTATAAGTGTGTATTTACTGAAGCTTAGCATTCTTGAGAGCTATGTATGGCTTCATACTCAAGAGTTGAAAAATACCAAAGATGGGCGGGTGCATATGTATATAGTAAGTTTGCATAAATTATATGGACCATTTTATCAACAGGGAAAAGGATTTCTTCCTATTCATGGTATTAGAGTTGCTGGCTATATTCCTAGCCTCTTTGACCTTGTGTTTGGCATTGTGTCGCTCGATACATGTGGTGTTGGTGACTGTGGGCTCGAATGTCTGGCCATTGCATTTTTATGATTAAGGAAGATAGATTTGTGCTCAGAGTTGTTTGTGGCTCTTTTATATATTTTATGTTGAGAAAACCTTGTAGAGAGTGATAGAATTGCTCAACCCCCATGCTAATCACTCTATGACAATCCACATGTGCACCAACCATTCTGACATCACAGAATATCAACTTTTTCCTTTACAGCCCACTAAATTCAGGGAGAAACAAGAAACTAACTCTTAACTATTTACCTAAGTTATTGATTACAAATAAAGAGATGATAAACTGCCAAAAATAATGAGACTACATTATTTATTCACATATATACGACACAAAATATGCACTAGTGTGATTTTAATTAATTAAGTTATACCTTAACCTATGCTGAATAAACCTTTCTAATTTTATTATTTTAATTTAAATACAAAAATTTGAAAGAAATGATTGATAGTCACCAATTTAGAATACTATTCATGCTAATTATTTGAATGGATTCCAATCTACTGCATAGACCCCTAACTTCTCTTAACTCTCATAAGCAGTGTATATAGTCTGATTGGCCCTGTTTAATGATAATATAAGCTAAAAATTATCTTACTATTTGACTGCTGCAATCAATTCCAGACTGTTATTAGTATGCAATAGGTAATAAAAATAATTTATAACATCCAAAAAATTACATCTGTACTACAGTGGTATCTATATAAGAGCAAATACATGTGATAATTGTATGCCTATGGTAGGAATTAATCATCTACCATGTGTATAGCATACAGTGACCGGCAGTCACATATGTATCATTATGACATGTATGAAAGGAAAATGGATGGCATATAGTAGGACTTGATCATCTACTATACATCACTGTTTAAATAAGATAATGATTGTAAGGGATCAGCAATTACAAATAATGTTACAATAATTTAAAGTTGTAATTATAAATTTTATTAAACGCTCACTATTATTTCAGTAATAGTTTTAACAAGGCTGTAAACCTTAGCAGATCTAACCCAAATTGATGGATATCAGGTATATATTCTTGTCAATAATAATAATAATTCAAATACAAGACTAGTTAGCTAAAACTGACATTTATTTAACAGAATCCCAATCTAGCTTGTCTATGCAGCAGGCTATTATTAACTAAATAAAGTGGAAATAATTGATTAACATACCAACATTTAGTAACATGACAAGCAATCACAATTATAAGCTGTCTTTATAGAATAATTTTTATATACTTATTGCCAACTAGATTGTGGCATAAAATTTGAACAAATAACCATCTCTTGCCATACCTGCTCATAAACAGATTAATTACATAACTATTCATTAACATATTTCATTAAATTGGAGACTAATTAATTAAATATGAGTTTAAAGTTTATATATATTCTTTTGTCTGTAATGGTTCACATCCAGTCCTTAGGTATTGGTGGAGCTGATTCTTAAACCATAGCTATGGTGATGGTAAGTTGAAAGTTTAATTGGTATTCATACTTTATTACAATGTTTTGGCAGTGATTTCATCTTGGTTTAATGTCCAGTTCTTCCGGTGGCAATTGACATCGGAGTTTTACTTATCTCAGATGAATAGTTCGGATGGTTTCTTGTTATTGACGGCTTTTGTGATATGATCCAGCAGTGGGTATTCAGCCTGCTATCTGTCCAGCTTGACAGAGCAAGGCAGATAATGGCTTCTCTATTCTTATATGGTAGACTTGTTGGAATTAACAGATAAACTTAATTAAAGCAGAATAATAATAATGGAAGAATGAAGATAGAATAATAATGAATGCAGAATAAAAATCAATTTAATTTTCAATACTATATGGATTGGAGCTATCTTATCAATAATATTTGGATCCATCTCTTGCAATGTGGATTCTTCGATTATTAGTCATAGATAATTCCATTACTTTCACTGAGGTCCAAGTTAACAGAGCAAAGCAGATAATGGCTTCTCTATTCTTGCATGGTAGACTTGTTGGAATTAGCAGATAAAATTAATTAAAGCAGAATGATAATAATGGCAGAGTGAAGATAGAATAATAATAATAATGAATGCAGAATAAAAACCAATGTAATTTTCAATACTTTATGTGGATTTGAGTATTCGGATCTATCTGCAGTTTGGATACTTCACTTATTGGCCATAGATAACTCCATTACTTTCATTGAGGTTATTTGTCCAATTCTCTATTTGTAAACTCTTATTTTTGAGTGGGCATAACAACCTTTTTAATTAAATTATTTTAATTATTTATCTCCTTAAACTTAATTTAGTAATCTATTTACAAGCATTTTAATTACTTTTCCTAGAATTTCATTTCATTTTTAATTATTAAATGAAACATCTTTTTTGCTTTTAAACTACTTTTAGCTAAATTTAGAATTTATTATCTTTTCATTTTTACAAACTAGAAAATATTTTGTTTTTAACACAAATTAACTTTATAATTAATTATACCATATGCATTTATCTGTGCATTTACAATATATATTTAATTTTTATTTATAAAAATTTATTAAAACTTTTAAACTTATTTGTTTGTAATTTTTAACATTTGAACATGAAGTATATATGTGTGTACATATATATTGTACCGGTCAAAACATGTTTATTCATCTAACATGAGCTGGAACTTAGTGAAACGTACTTCAAACCCACTCAAGCCCGAGATTTAGGTCAGGGACTGACCTGAATTTGAACCCACTCCATAAGCCCCAGATCAAACATATAATGATGGCACGTAAGAATTTATTTTAAATCCAGCCCACTAGCAGAGCGGAGAAGGCAATGAGACTCAATATTAGCTAAATTAAAATATTCTTATACTTAGTTGTATGTGTGGAAGTGGAGAAAAAAGAATTTGAACTACTCAAACAAGTTAGACAATAAAAATTAGTTTAATATAATGACAAATTATATCATTATGAATTAACTGCATACATTAGTATGTGTGTGAATGAGCCAGTGGTGTACCAAATGGTAGATAATTACACATCACGCTATTATTTCTCATATGATCTTTTATTAATTAAATGACATATACTATACATTAAAACACATCTTTTCTGGGTCCGATATTAAGATGCCAATCATTTATTAAAAGGATTACATAATATTGCCATTAACACTTTGATTTACGGTTCTGAAACATGGTGACTAACATATTTCGGGGAGTGCTCCGAGATTCATTACAGATATAATATAAACTTTTCATGCCATTACGGTCGTGAAAATAAGTAAAAACACATTTGAAAATTACATTTCGTTATATGACAAAATATTTATTGAAAATTCTTTTAATTAACAATAGTAAGAAGAACTCTTTATTTTCCCCAAGGCATATACACTTAAATACAGAACTAACAAATTATGATGGTGGGAGGTGGGATTGTATAATACGATTGAAATAACATTTTAATTAATAAAACTAGTAATATTTGGCATATATATATATATATTGAGCAGAGCACAATTTTAATATTATGGCACTAAAATTAGATCATAAGCAAAAGAAATAATAATATGAAAAAGTGGCGGTACTGACATTGGCGCAGAAATAACAGGAAAAGTCGTGCTTCTGGATGAAAGATGAAATCTAAGAGCCCCTTCTTGGGCAGTGCTTAGAGAAAAGTGTATAGGCATGCCAACTGAAGATGCTAGGCAACATTTTATTGTGAACAAAACCATTTAATAACATTTTATTTTGTTACTTAACCATTGCAGATGACTTTCCAATGAAAGAAAATTATATGAATTGGAATACCTGACTAATATTAAATCACACATTGTTACATGTTGGTATGATAGAGGAAAAGATGAAAACCTAATTAATTTTTAAAATAGACATATACTTTATTAAAGAGATATAAGTATTGTAAGCACCAGTGATTGATGCTACATCAGACAGAATGATAATTGTTTTTTCAACTTAATAGAAGATATCAAACGCAGATAATTTAGGTTTATGCCCCAACAAGTTCTCATTGTAAGAATAAGTAAAAGATTTTTATATAGATATACAACATTTTTATTTTTTTAAATTATCATAGGAGAAACTTTAATGCTAGAATTGGAAAATGATTGAAAGAAGAAAATGCTATGGGTATGATGACATGAATGAAAAAGGGCATAAGTTTGTGAAATTTGCAGAAAAAGATTGTATATTATGAATTCTTTTTTTCACAAAAATGCTAAACAGGAATGGATAAGGAAACATTCAAATGAAAATACAGAATTGTATTAAGTTTTGACTAACAGAAAAAATGTATCTCACAATTATAATGTTCTTAATAGATTTGACACAGAAAGTGATTATTGATTTAATGATAAGATATGTGTTAATGCAAGACTAAAGAGATAATAATTATTTAAAAAGATAGTATTAACATGATATTTTTAACTTTCAGAAATATTCAAATGAATTTAAATTACAATTTGCTAAATACTTAAAATATTGAGACTTTAAAAATAGTTCAAACTTAACAGAGATCAATAAAAAGGTAACTGATAATCTACTAAAAACAGCAGCAAAAATGGTGAGTACAAAAAAGAAGCAATTCACTCATAAATTTTCAACTGAGATAAGGCAATGTAAGAAGAATAAATATGAAAATACTTTTAAAATGATCTATTAAAAAACATTAAATATCTGGAGGTCTGTAAAACAATACAAGATCTAAAAAAATATAACTGTGAATTGGCAAGGAAGGTTATAGAAGAATAAGTACAAAAAGCATAAAATATCTGGGTATTAGAAGGTATTTTGGCAATTAAAAAAAAGGAGGGACGACATCGTCCAATATGTAGAAGAGTTCCACAATATATATATTATAAATTTTATTAAACGCACATTATTATATTAAGTAATATTTACTAAGGCAGTAACCATTAGGAATAAGCGTCTTAAAAATTCGAAGGTAGGGACCTCTACAGGTCTTAGTCACAAGCTTTTGCACTCTTAGATCTAATCACTTCAGCTTCACCTATTCATATATAAAAGTAGGTTGAAGTAAAGAAGGTTTCCCTCTTTTCTTCATACGAAAGCTTGTGACTAAGACCTGTAGAGGTCCCTACCTTCGAATTTTTAAGACGCTTATTCCTAAAGGTTACTGCCTTAGTAAATATTACTTAATATATATATTATAAAGATTAAAAAATGATCTTTACAATTACTACATCTTCAGAATTGTCAAGCATTTTAATCTACAAAAAGATGAAACTTCCGAGAAATTTTGGATTATTGATATCTTAAAAGAAGCATGTGAAGAAATAGAAAATTGTTGGAAAAACTATATTATATGTTTAAATGATAAAGATATAGCAGATAATTGGAAGAATGTAGTAGTACTATTGATATTTAAGAAAGATGATAAAATATTACAGACCTATCAATCTTCTATTAATTCTAAAGCACTCGTTGACTTAGAATTCAGATGAAAAGGTTTAAATTAATAAACATAAACTGATTAATTGCACTGAGCCAGCTTTCAGCAAAACACTGCCAGAGTCATAGTAATAATTATACATCATCTATAATGTACTTTGGATTTAAACCAATCTAATGAACAGTTGAATTTAAGAGTGGTTTTAGTACCAGGAACATTCAAGAATTGAGAGAAGTTATAGAAAGGAACAATAAATACAAATTAATCATTATGCTTTGGTTTGTGGATCATGAAAGAGTATTTGACTGTTTAACACCATAATAATTAAAAGTTTTGGCCCATCAAGAGATAAACCCAAGATATCACATTCTGATGAATATTTATCAAAATGTGACAGCAATTAGATTACAGTGGCATTAAAAGATTAATGTAGATAAACATGTACAAAAGAATGATTGTCTATCTCCAAATCTTTTTACAGCAGTTTTGTAAGAAATATTTTGTGGATTAAAATGGGAAACTAGGGAGATAGAAATAGATAAAAAATTATTTAAGTTATTTATATTTTGCCAATGATGTAGTTGTTTTCACAAATAATGCTTCAGAATATTAAGAAATATTGCAAAAGATTAAAGTAATGTTCAATGAATTTTCTTGGAAGAAAATTGAGATTGATAATCATCAATTGAGAAAAACATTTCCATAATGGGAAATAAGTGAAACACAGGCTTATTATATACCTGTGTCTATATATATAATATATAGGGTATATGAGCACAGACTTTCACATGACCCTCCCCACTATCTCATAACACTGATACACTTGAACACATATGTTGAAAAGATAAATAATCACCAATATACGTATTTCATGCTAAACCAGCAGTCATCAGTTGGTCCAGATTACCATCTCTATACATATATGCTATAAGTGCTCAGATATATATTAAGATAGCCAAACCTCATACTTTAATGGACAGGCTTCAATCTACTCCACACTCCAATTCTTCAACTGTCCATCCAAGTGAAAATCTGATGATGTAATGCTCAAAGGCCACCCTGAGGCCAAGATTCTTGTCACACCCATGTTGACCTAAGGTATATTAATCACAGAATTAATCTTGGATTATTTTAATATACTTGCCTTTAAAAATAAAGATTTTAGTAGATGGGATTTACCACTTCTTACTTATGGATCTGAGATTTGGACACTTAAAGAGTAATACAGAGATGTATATTAGAAGGGATCAAAAGCAAAATACTTGGGTGAGAAAACAAACAGCTATCAGTGACCTTGTTGAAAAAAATTAAGAGACTGAAATGGAGCTAGACTTGTCACATAACTAGAAGTGATGATGACACATGGACAGTTGAAATCTTAAATTGCACCCCAAAAGATTGTAACAAAATTTAGAAAGAGACCACGTGAGATGGATGAAATGAAGAAGTCTATTGTTAAGGCATGGTGAAGCTATGAATCAGAGAAATTGTATTAAACTTGGAGACTTTTATCCTGCAATGGATTAATAAGGATTAAAAATAATAATAATATTGAAATTATATTCTTTTAATTAGCTTCAATATGTAGGAGAAATTAATTTTTTTTTTTTGGTGCTTTGATAAAAGATAGTTTGAAAGAAAATAAATTCAGCAGAAACTTTTCTAATGGAGTCTAACACAAGTTATTCAGGTCAAAAATAAAAAGGAGGTGATTCTTACATGAAGTTAATATGTGATAAACATAAAAGGAAAGGTTATTACAAAAAAAGCATATATTGCTGTAAACTATAGTTTAGCATTACTATCAATTTTATAAATAAGATGGACAAATCATATAGATTATGAAAATGTCAATGCAAATGGAATAATAAATGAGCAGAGGAAATTACATAACTGCTTTAATAAATATGTTTAATCACTATGGTTGTGAGATTTCAATCCTTCCCTAACAAACCATATCTGCTCTCTTTATTCCACAAGAAATGGTAGTGAAAAACAGATGTGTATTTATAGCAATTTTCTGGAGGCAATATTGCTGGAACAGTTCCAGATAATGAGATATGTATCAAATAACCAGTCTGTTACCAACTATTGGACAATCAGAATAATTAGGAAAAATGAAACATATTAAACATTTATAGAGTAAATAGGATTATTCCAAACCATTCAGAATCATTCTTAAAATTCCCATTCCTTCCAGAAACTCTCCCAACTTCAAGTGTCTCCTAATACTGAAGAAAAAGGTCTTGCCAACATAACTTATTGCTGCAGCCAACTACATAACATAAAAGAAAATTAATGATGGTCAAAAGACACTTGTATAATGTTATAGTATAAAGGCCATTCCAAAAAGATAAAGAGACTTACTAAAGTCAGAAAACAGTCAGTCAGGGAGAAAGAAAGATTAGGAAGTTTAAACCAAACTAATAAACCTACATATTTAACAAGTCTCACAAGGGAGTATATTAATAATGAGAAAAAGTGATCCCAAAGATTTAAAAAATCAACCAGAAAGCCCAACACCTTAACAAAAACACCTGACTGATGGATAAGTGAAAGTGCCAATTAAGTAAAATAATGGATATGCTATTTAATAATTTATATTATCTTCAGCAGGGATATCCAACCTGTGGCCCAGGATGTCTATGAATGTGGTCAACACAAAATTATTTAAAACATGAATTTTTTTTTTGTAATTACGTGTCATAATGCGAATAAAATAAAATACACATGCTCTTAAAAATATAACCCTAGCTTTATGTTGTGCTCTTTTCTTTTAAAATAAACATATATATAAAAAACAACAAACACATTTTAACAATTAGATATGTTCATTTTCTATATTACAAACTTGGAACTTATTAGACAATTTTAAAAGACTCTTCAAATACACTGCTGCACTATTGGATATTATGTGAGGGCTTTTTTGTTTTACTTATCAGCTTTCGATAATATTAATATATTTAACATCTCCAAAATAATTTTTTTCTCCCGATGTAGCCCAGAGATACAAACAGTTGGACACCCATGATTTAATACATCATATCTATATAGACTAGACTAAAGTAAATCATTACGCTTTGCTTTGAGTTTAATAAAAAATATTATGATAAAATAGCAAAAATATATTACGTTCTCAAAGTTATTTGAATCTGTATCAAGTATACTGTTGTTATCACAATCAATATGCACAAAGAAAAAAGATGGCACTTAATCTACATAACATAATGGATAAAATAGATCAATGCATATACTAGTAGTTTATATGGGATCCTAAATAGATGAACCTCACAAAGAAGATATTGAAATAAATATCAAACATGTTCCAGTCTCCTGTGATGAACAGCAAGACATCTGAAAAAAAACCCAGGATCTACAGAATCAACTTCTGTTTATATCTTTAAGCTTTCAGGCCAAGATGCTTAAGGCTGGCTTATATATATATATATATATAAAAGTTAAGTAGAGAGAGGGTTGGTATCATCCTTTTCTTATCAAAATCTCTGTCATGTGTCAAGACCTGATCGTTCTTAAGACAGCTGTTTAAAATCTGATTGGCTGTCTGAGAAAGTGAAAGACTAGCAACCTTTCAATTATTACTAAATAGATTAGGCAAGATTACTTTATCAGATGTACCAATAACCTTTAAAAAACATTACATGTAGGAATTATGCATGCAAAGACATTATCTCACAATTATGTATGATAGTCAAGCTTAAACAAGGAATTTGAAAATTATATCAAAAGATAAGATCAATGCCAGTAAAATTGGACATGCTTGCTCTGAAAATGTTTAATGCCATCAGGCTATTAAACCTTGACAAGTTCAATTGGACTAAGTCAGGTAAACATCCTTCTAATTAGATGACTTAATATTGGCCTATTTACAAATTTGTTACCAATACAAATATATATTCAATATTTTTACTTTCTTTATTACTCCATTTATTTTAATACATAACTTTGCTTTAATATTTCTATTCATTTGCAATGGATTAAAAAAAGGTAATTGAAGTTAATATTTGACATGTAATATCTATAAATCTCTAATGAAGGCTATAGTTTCAGCTGAAACTAGAAAAATTGCTTTGAAAAATACAAAAAAGTGGTATTTTATACAAATACAGATATTATTGCCAAACTCATGTCATTCATTTCTAGAGACAAAAAGTCAAAATAACATTTCATTTAATTCCTCACAAACTGGAGAATATCTTATTCATTCTACTTTATTACCCAGAGCCAAAATATTTGGCAGAAAAAGTTGTATAACAATTAAAATGTTGAGCAATGCAGCTACATATTTACTGCCATTCTGCACAAATACCTTACTCTCTCATTGGTGATGAGGAAATTTTCAGTTGAATTACTTATACACCTACAGACATTTCTTTTTCATTCTCATTGTCTGAATATGGGAACTGTAAAAAAAGTTTAGGTAAAGGAAAAAAATTAATGCATTATTATTATTATTTCATGTGTCAAAACATCGGCCGGGACAACTGCTTTAAAACAGTAAAACTCACTATACGTATTGCCACACACAGCAAGCTAGAGTAATCAATGGATACCAGAAGGCTTGTGCATAAAATCCCCATCTAATGCCTACTCATCCAATATTCCCAGACTAGTTTCTGGCTTGTGGCCTTCGTCAGTGAGGAGCCTTGGATCTGAGAGCACTGCACCTAGATCTTAGGATCTAATGTAACTCTCCAGAAGCCACCTTTTATCTCCATTTAACTACAAAACTATGAGTCTTAAATTTGAAACACCTTAATGTTTTCAATCCAAGCCCATCAGTTTATATAGTCATATGGGTCTGATCTCAATTCAGTACCCATACATTTTGGTGTCTTTTGTTCTTTAATAACCATAGCCACCACTATCCTATTAGGCAGGATTGGTTTTAAGCCAATAAACATCACATGACCACCACTTCTTATGCTTGTGTATAACTTTTAAAACAGGCAAAACTCACTATACGTATTGCCATACACAGCAAGCTAGAGTAATCAATGGATGCCAGAAACTAGTCACAAGCCAGAAACTAGTCTGGGGATATTGGATGAGTAGGCAGTAGATGGGGATTTTATGCACAAGCCTTCTGGCATTCATTGATTACTCTAGCTTGCTGTGTGTAGCAATACGTATAGTGAGTTTTGCCTGTTTTAAAACAGTTATACACAAGCATAAGAAGTGGTGGTCATGTGATGTTTATTGGCTTAAAACCAATCCTGCCTAATGGTATAGTGGTGGCTTAAGAACCAAAGACACCAAAATGAATGGGTACTGAATTGAGTTCAGACCCATATGACTATATAAGCTGATGGGCTTGGATTGAAAACATTAAGGAGTTTTCAATTTAAGACTCATAGTTTTGTAGTTAAATGGAGATAAAAGTTGGCTGCTGGAGGGTTGCATTAGATCCTAAGATCTAGGTGCAGTGCTCTCAGATCCAAGGCTCCTCACTGATGAAGGCCACAAGCCAGAAACTAGTCTGGGGATATTGGATGAGTAGGCACTAGATGGGAATTTTATGCACAAGCCTTCTGGCATGTATTGATTATTCTAGCTTGCTGTGTGTGGCAATACATAGTGAGTTTTGCCTGTTTTAAAACAGTTATACACAAGCATAAGATGTGGTGGTCATGAGATGTTTATTGACAACTGCTTGTAAGGCAGCCATGCTGACCACTCTGCCACCAACGCTTGACAATGCATTATTATTAAAGCAGAAAACAGCAGCTATTGCACAAAACGATTGTGAATATAGATGCAACTTCAACGACCTTTTTGAAGACCTTGGTCTTAGCTCAAGAATTAAATTTCTAGAAAAAATCCAAACCTGAATATAAGTAATTGTTGTGTATTCATCTATGATGCTGAATACCAACAGTTAACAAAACTTAAATAAAGATTAAAATATATTTATTTACAATCAATAAACTTTGTTAATATCAAAATTGGAAAGGAATAAAAATCCGTATGCTGCTCTTCCACAAAATATAATCAGCAAATAATAATAATTCTTTACAACAGCTATATAATCAAATAATAATTTTATACATAAAAAGCTTTTTTTATTATCCTAGGATTTATAATACTTTAAACTATAGTAAAAATTATATTGATGAGAATAGAAATATTGGCTGGGGTCAAATAGTAAAAATCTTGATCAATTAATAGGTAATTATTAAGGGATGATTTACAGTTCAAAAAATGATTTACTTTGGACATACTGAAAAACAATTAGGGGTAAGAGCCAAAGAATATAACAATGCTATTAAAAGAAGAGATGATTGAAATATGGCCATAGAATAGATGCTACAAAAAGTATTAAATATTTAAATTTCATCAAAGATCCAAAAAGAAAACAAATATATGAAACATTATATTAAAAATAATTTGATTAATTGTATGAATATTTATAAGACTTCCACAAATTTGTTTAATAATTGGTTGATTAAAATGGAAAATTATATGATATATATATAATTGTATAAAAAATGCATGTAATATTGTTTAACATAATGTTATGATATAGTCAATTGTTTTGTAATTATTGAATTTATATATGAGGGTTTTGATTTGTTTTAATTATTTGTATTATTATTGTTTGTTTTAATTCCATTATTGGACACTGTAAGGTTTTATGTTGGGTGATTCGTTAATGTTAAATAGATTAACATTTGAAAAGGGCACCAAAGCAGGTACTGAAAAAAGATGTTTATGTATAAAATTATTATTTAATTATATAGCTAGTTGTAAATAATTATTATTTTCTGATTATTATTTACAATTATATATATAACATATAATGATCTTGCATATAGCTTTTAACAAGCTTTTCAGAATATCCCCAACCTCAGACCAGTGTCTGCTACTGGCTTCCTCAGCGAGGTGCTAGAATATTTAAGTTTATTCAATCAGAAGGAGGGGGGATGTTTCACCTAGACTATAATAGGCTATAATAAATAGTTCAGTAAAATTTATAAGTTAACTTGAAACATTAATGTAATAAAATAAATTTGTGTTCAGAGATTGGCAAGCTACCAGATCAATGTTGACCAGGTATTAGATTTAAAATACCAAGCCAAACCTAGCATTTTATCTAATAACTATTAAGTAGAAAATCTGAAATTTTCAGACACCCTATGTCTTCCAATCCAGTTATCTAACTTAAATAGCCATATGGGACGGAACCAAGTTCAGATAATTATTTTTTAAAACAAAAAAAAAAAAAAAATACAAAAAAATTTTCCCTATTTAATTTTTTAATTAACGCTTAACAAACTTTTCAAAATATCCCCAACAAACCAGTTTCTGCTACTGCCTTCCTCATTAAGGTGCTAGGATATTCAAGCATTAAATTTAAAATACCAAGCCAAGCCAAACACTTTATGTAATGGATAACTATTAAGTAGAAAATCTGAATTTTTCAGACATCCATGTCTTCCAAGCCAAACACTTTATGTAATGGATAACTATTAAGTAGAAAATCTGAATTTTTCAGACATCCATGTCTTCCAAACCAACTAGCTAACTTAAATAGCCATATGGGATTGAACCAAGTTCAGATCTACCATATATTAATAGCTCTAGCAATATAAAATTGCCAAAGCCTTAATAGCAAAAAATAAAATTACAAATAAATCAAATCATATGTCACATGAGCTAATTTATCCATTAGATAAAGTGCTGAGCTTGGCTTGGTATTTTAAATTTAATGCTTGAATATCAGCACCTCACTGAGGAAGTCGGTAGCAGAAACCGGCCCGAGATTAGGGATATTCTGAAAAGCTTGTTAAGAGTTATTTGCAAGCTTATTATATAACATTTGTAATTCAAGCTTGTTAAATTGGGGCATGTGACATATGACTTGGATTTATTTGTAATAACATTATATACACATTGTTGACCAAATCAGCTTCAGTCCTGGTTCCAGATTTGCAGTCTATATCCCAGTGATAATTTTATTCTTCTGGCTCCCCTTGTGTTTGGTCTAAAGTGATTTATAGGAAACACTGACCAAACAGAATAACAAATAAGTCTGTACACATATCTCGGCCATACAACACAACATTTACAAACATAATCAATTTAGTCTTTGATTTTAAATTCTACTTCAATAAATGTTATTATTCCCACAACACTAAGCTAACACTTCCACTTCACAATCCTTTGCTGCACAATCCTGATGGAGCCTTATCCGGCATACACAAATAAAATAAGACCGGTGCCCTATCCAGCTATTTGCACCTATAGAGGCTCGGACTCTGGGAAGACATTCCTCATGGCAGAAAAGTTGGTACACTTTTCCTGCAGCTTTTCTCAGGGTCCTTTTCTCAAGATGTCACACAAAACAACAACAGCACAATTACATGAAGAGTAAGTAAAAGCTGAAAAAGACACTTGCTCTTTTCAACGCACACTATTTATACCTTTTTTCACTGCTTAATATTCTTTAGTATTTATTATTATTAATTATTACAGTAGGATAACAGCAATATCCATTAGGCTAATGTGCCTTTTCACCATTGTCATCAGGCATATAATTGCGTACATGCACATTCCTTTTCTCTGCAATTAGTCCTTCAAATATTTATTTTGTTCGATCAGTTTTAATAGCTTAATGTTCTAATCTAAATAATAACAGTTCTTTCTATATTTAAATCCATTCAGTCTTTACGGCATTAATAATTCACCCTTCATTTTATCTTTCAGCAATTTTTTTTCATTGTTTTTAAACTTACAGTAATCTATCTAAAATAAAGTTTCCTTTATTTTTCAGCAATCTTTTTTCCATTGTTTTTAGAACTTAAATATCTTTTACAGCTACGTTTCCTTTTAACTATTAGCACTCTTTTTTTATTGCTTATAAAACTTACTATCGCTATCTATTATTAAGTTTCATTACTATTTTTCTCTGGAGTACAAACTAGTTTTGTAACTAATACAAGATATGGTTACTAAAGCAATATTTTTTTTTTTTACCAAACATGACACTTCCCCCATTCCAGAAAAAAAACCACTTTATTAAATGTAATCTCAAAATCTATTCAATGTATATTTTTCCCAAATGGGTGTGGATGATTTTTTTTCTACCAGTACATCTTCTTCTTCTCTCATGGCATTATCATTTTAGTTTTCATTAATCTCTGCCTTAGGGTTATGCATTTTCTTTTCAGTTTCTGCATTCATCATTCCAAAATTGAATGCGTCTGTTGTTTCATGCCCTCTAACATGATTTTCATGGCACTTATATATGACAATATTTTCACTCCTAATCACTACTAAATGGTCCAATAGAATCTTTTCTACTGTCCCTTTAAACCAAGTTTTACTCAATACATCACGAATCCATACTATGGCTCCGATTTTGACCTTTGCATTATAATTACTTTGGCTTGCTCTTTTTATCACTATTTTATTCTTTTTGAGCCAACAGTATTTTCCTGGCCTTACTGATCATAGGCTTTGCTTTTTCCACTGGTCTGCTTGACACATTATTCACAGAATTCACATTAATGGTTGTTCCTAACTTTTTAAACCAATTCCGCCCTATTAACGGACAGATTTTTCCTTACAATATATACTGCTAAGTTTACACTTTTATTTCTGTATTTTATAGGCATTATCACATAACCTATTATTCTTAATTCATTTCCACTGATATCTACAGCTCTGGTAGATAGTCTCTCTAATTGATGCGTCTGTACATTTTCTTTTAAGCTGTTTCCATAGCTTCTCTGAGAATTCCAGATCCACTATCAATTTCTATTTCTATCTTTCCATTACAGATTTTAAGCTGTAACATAAATTTATTTTACTTTCACTTTTAATGTGCCCAGCTTTGCCACAGCAAAAGCATTTACTTCTTTTGCTCGTGCTATTGCTTTTATCCCATTCTTTTCAATCAGTTTTTTCCTACTGCAATTTCCTCATTTTCTATTTTATTTTTTAAACAAGCTCTCCCTTCTTAATAGCTGACTCAAAGTTTAAATCAGTTTCCATCAGCAGATTTCTTCTCAGACTATCATCAAGCAGACCCCAAAATAACTGATCTAATAATATCTCATCTACATAATTTTCATATAAGTGATCTTTTGCTAATTGTCTTAATGCCAATTCATACTCTTTTACAGATTTGCTCTTAATTTGTCTTCTATTTCTTAGACCCAACCTGGCTATATGTTTAGATTTTTGGTGCTAAAATGGTCACTTAATTTTTCATTTCCATTATGGGTAAGTCATAATATTTATTTATTATATCTATTACCCTTCTTCCCGATAAACACATTAACGCTGTTATCTTTGTCTTCTTGTCCTCAATCCCATTGAGCAAGAAAAAGTTATCTGAGTAGCATATAGAGGCCATTCCCCAGCATCACTAACATTGAATTCTGCTATCACTGACTGTTCTAACAACATTTTTCTACATTGTTTACTGTGACTGGATCACTTTTTGAAAATCTCTATTTTACAGTTTCGAATATGATTGTGACTATGTCATGTTTGTTGTGTATTCAACTATGATGCTGAATGCCAACAATTAACAAAACTTAGTGACTAAAAAAAAACATCATTAAATAAAGATTAAAAGATATTTATTTACAATTATGTACACATTGTTGACCAAATCAGCTTCTGTCCCAGTTTCAGATTTGCAGCCTATATCCCACTGTGATAACTTTATTCTTCTGGCCCCTTTTGGGTTTGCTCTATGGTGATTTATAGGAAACACTAACCAAACAGACTAACAAATAAATCTGTACACTTATATCTCGGCCCTCCAACACAACCTTTATGAATGTAATCAATTTAGTCTTTGATTTTTAAGGTCTACTTCAATAAATGGTAATATTCTCAAAATACTAAGCTAACACCTCCACTCTATTAGTGGTGAACCTTAGTGAATAATTAAAAGCTTTCTACTCACAGTCATTTGCTGCACAATCCTAATGGAGCCTTATCCAGCGTACACATAGATTATCTGTTTAAGTTCCCTATCCGACTGTTTACATCTACAGAGGCTTGGACTCTGCGAAGATGTTCCTCATGGCAAAAAAGTCAGTACACTTTCCCACAGCTTTTCTCTGGATCCTTTTCTCATGATGTCCCACAAAACAACAACAGCACCATTAATTACATAAAGAATAAAGAAAAGCTGAAAAGACACTTGCTCTTTTCAGCACATACTATACTTTTTTTACAGCTTAATATCAGTTATTATGATTATTATTAATTATTTTAATAGGGTAACTGCAATACCCATTAGTCTAATTATTACAATAGGGTAACAGCAATATCCATTAGTCTAATGCTTCTTTTCACTGGTTGTCATTAGGCATTTAATTGTGTACGTGCACATTCCTTTCCTCTGCAATTAGTCCTTCAAATATTTATTCTTTTGTTTGATTAGTTTTAATAGCTTAATGTTCTAATCTAAACATTAACAATTCTTTGTATATTTAAATCCATTAAGTCTTTCCGCATTAATAATTCACATTTCATTTTATCTTTCAGCAATCTTTTTTCATTGCTTTTAAACTTACAGTAATCTATCTAAAATAAAGTTTCCTTTACTTTTCAGCAATCTTTTTTCCATTGCTTTTAGAACTAAATGCCTTTTTTATATCTAAGTTTCTCTTTAACTATTAGCAATTTTTTTTTTATTGCTTATAAAATTTACTATCTCTATTATTGTTTAATTACTATTTTTCTCTGGAGTACAAACTAGCTTTATAACTAATACAACATACGGTTACTAAAACAACCATTTTTTTTATACAAAATATGACAGTAATCAATAATAGACATTGATTTATAAGCAGAAGAATCAAACCAATAACCATTAAAAAACACCTCAAAAACATCTATAACTGATATCATATCTAACTTTTTGCAAATTCTAAAACCAATCAACTTCTTAAACCTATTTATTTACATTAACACAGTCATATTCCTTTTTTTCTGACATTGTTTTTCATAAATTTTTCTATCACAGTTCAGCATGTTATTAATGCCAAAACTTGGGGACAGACAAGAAATTCTTACAATCAAGTTAAAAAATTATATGCAAACAGGTAAGACAATGTGAATACCAGTCTTTTTATCATTTATTAATTTCACACCACTTGGCCTCTCCCAAATTTTGACCTTAATAATGTGTATCATATTTTTACCTGTCTATAACTGCTCTTCTTTCTACATTAATCAATCATTAGTATTTGACCATTTCAAAGTTTTAGCCTTAATTTTTTCTAATGCAGTATTAACACAGCTGCACTAGTAAAATTTAATTTCTGTTCACAAAAAAGGGATTTCACTAAAATTTAAGATATTAACCACACAGTTCTTTCCAAAATAGTTTATAAATATCCAATATATAAATAAACAAACAAACTCCTTTTTTAAAAAACTTGCTTTTTATATGATTATAATCATCAATAAAAAATCCAATGTTTCAATTATTTTATATAGTCTTTTTCAAGGCACAGTAATATATATAATAATAAATATCACATTCCAAAAAAATTAAAATTTTAATAAAAATTACAAAATATATTCACAATCAAAAATTCACCTTATCTCACTCCCCTTTCCTATTGCAAACAATCACAAAAAAACTCTTTTAAATAATAATAAAAATCTATATATATTCTTTAAAAACATTCAATTAATAAGCTGTTATTTTTTTTTCTCTTTTTCCATTAACATTCTATTTAACTCTGGTTTTATTTCATTAATGAACATAATTCCTTTATCATTCTTTCATTGTATAACTTAACACATTCCAAAGGCTTTATTTCAAAATTCCCATGCTTAAATTTATTCAGATGAATGTAAACAGCAGAATTTTTATCACGTAAATGCTGTTTTAATCTAGTTTTTAATTTATTCTTACTAGTCTCAACATGTCATTTCTACATTCTTTCTAAAACAATTCAAACATGTTATCAAATAAACTGACTTCATAATCTATAACCTATTATAGTCCCCATATCTAAACTTGTTTTCTTTTTATAAACTGGACAAATTGAAACATTATATTTCCTATTATTACTCATTTTAACTAATTTCTTAACTTTATTGAATAAATCTTTGGATATATTGAAGCCAACATAAATAACTTTTTCTTTATTCCTATCCCTATCTAATCCCATTCTATTTTTATTTCATTTATATTTTTATTAGAAAATAAATGTTCAACTACACCCCTAAGATAATCATTCAAAAAGCATTCATTCCTAATAATATCAATCTCATGATAAAAGAAGGTAAGTATATTAATGAAATAAAACCAGAGTTAAAGAGAAAAGAAATTAAGTTATTAATTGGATGTTTTTAAAGGATATATATAGATTTTTATTTTATTTAAAAAAGGAGGTTTTTGTGATTGTGTGCGATAGAAAAGGGGAGTGAGATAAGGTGAATTTTTGATTGTGAATATATTTTGTAATTTTTATTGAAAATGTTTATTTTTTTCGAATATGTGATATTTATTATTATATATATATTTAGTGTGCCTTGAAAAATACTATATAAAATAGTCGAAACGTTAGATTTTTTATTGATGATTATAGTCACATAAAAAGCAAGTTTTTAAAAGGAGTTTGTTTATTTATATATTGGATTTCACTAAACTGTGCCAGAAAAATGTAGTTTAGGTAACTCTTTTTTTGTTAGCTTGCAAACATATTCAATTTATATCAAACTGCTTTTTATCAACTTGTGGCAGAAAATTTTAGTTTCTGGTATACGTGTATTCACCAATATGAGAATATTCAATCAATTTTCTTACGGAATTAAAAGTAATAAAGTTTTATTATAGTTACTTATATGTCTAGATTTGGTACAAGATTACAACAGAGGCTAAAAAAAATTGTTGTTATTAATAGCACCTCTTAGATTACACTTAGTATCTATAAAAAAAACAGTCTCTGGGAAAGTTAATATACCATACTTCCTACCCTGTTTCAATTTCGTGATTTTTTAATTTTTATATTCAAGTCTCAAATAATTTTATCAAGATTTAGAAGAGTTAAACGTTTATTGAAGTTAATTGCTTTTAATTCAAGTCATAATTATCCATATATTAACTTCCTACAACCATTCATGAGTGGCCTCTATAATGTTTTTTGGATTCAACGATATGGCAGGATGTTATTTAAAAACAGTTATTTACGCCTAGCACAATTACAAGCAATGTATGTTATCACAAAATGTTAGACATATTTATTATTTTTTCTATCTTTATTTAGCATAAATCCCTGCTCGGCAGACGGCTAACTCAAATATATATATACAATTAAATTGGATAGATATATCATGAAGTTAAAAGGAAACAATATTTCAAAAATTATATAATTAAAAAAAGACAGCCATTTATTATTTTAATTCATTTTATGTATACGGTATTCCCATTTTTAAAATCAATTAAATCTTGTATATTTGATACTATGATTAAATCTTTTGAAAAAAATAAAAAACACCAATATTAAAAAGCATCACACATTATTTAAAAAACAAAACATAAGTGAAGATTGTTTTAATTAAATATTCTTTATATATGCATTTTTTTTTTTTTAACAATCGTCATTTACAAGCCCTAAATCTAAACTCCTACGACAGTCCGAAATAGGTCGACCTCGAAATTCGAAAACAGTAGCGTCGTCTATCGGCAAGCTTTGGTCTACGTTATAAGAAATGAATCCTTCTTATCCTCAAAGTAAGTATTGGAATAAATTTGAAATAATTATCTTTAAATATTTATGTTGTCTCTATATTTTAGAAAGTATTGTAGAGAATATATTAACTTTCAAAATTAGAACATTTAATTAAATTCTGTCTTAGTTTTTAAATAATTTTTATGACGCGTATATCGAAAAAGATGAATGCAGCCACCATAGCAAACTCCATCATTTTATTGCTAAATTCTTGTATACTGCTCGCCAGAAACGGCTTTTTGTAAGCTGTGGGAATAAGTGATATATCTTTTTTTGTTTTTGCACATGATTTCTTTTTAATATAATAATAGTAACGATGATTCAAAATATTTTAATACATTTTGAAAAAATTAGAATTTTATTTATCAAACGGATTAATCGATTTGGAAGGGAGGGAGGAGGTAGTCTGAAATGGCCGCTACATATACAGTTCTATAAATTTTTGAAAGATTTTATTATATGTTTTAAGGTGTTTTTTTTTTTTTAATTTCCTAAGTAGATTGAATTATTATTATTATTTTTTTTCGCATTACTTAAACTACAATGATATAAAAAAAGAAAAATAGTGTTAATATTACTAGTGCGAAATATATAAATATTTCATGAAAAAATATTGTACGTTTAATAAACTAAATATTTTTTGGAACAAAATTTTTGTTAACTTCTCACGTGATTTGATTTTATATTATAACGTTTTATGCTAAAATGATTATATTTAATCAAAAATCTTGTAAACGGTAAATAGCTTATTAGCAAAATAAATATACAATATTAGCTGCAAGCCTACATAGTCAATATACGTAAGTAACGTAAACACCCACATATAGACCTACATTCACCCGTATGAGAGCTAAATGTTGACATCTGCACAATTTCAATAAATTGCGCTGAAAAACTTGCAAAATCATTTCCAAGTTTTCAATTATTCTGTCCATTTATTATTATTATTTTTCACATCCATTTTTATAGTTCATTTTATCTTATTTTCCACAAATGAAAAATAATGTCAGAATTTGACTACACAAGTTTAAGAGTTTTTATTTATTTGATAAGCAAATATTTATTTTAAAATTGTTATATGAGAAATAAGCAGAAAGGCTTGTAGTTTTTTTTTCATCTTATTTGCTACATTAATATAATTAATGTATATTTTAATTCAAATTATGATTCTGTCATTTTAATTCACTACGCATTTATTTGCGATTAGAGATATAAAAAGGTCCGTGTGCAAACCTTTCTCGTGAAGCAGATGGCGATTATTTTAAATTACTTATGAAACAAAAATCTTTATTTACATAACTTGCTACTATTAGCCAATTTCGCAATCAAATTTAGATGTTTATCCAGTCAACAAATCGTTATTTAAAGATATAAAGAAATTAATGGCAGTGTGCCGCAGTAACTTGCTGACAAAGGTTCAATGTTTCTGTTTTCTGTGTTCACTATTGGTTGGGATTTTTTATTTATTTTATTTTCTCTCTGTCTTGAACTTTTTATGATTATCTTTTATAATCTTAAAAAATGATCATCAATTGACAGAAAAGCTCCATTGCACAATGTATCATTCATGAATCCGGTTTCTTTGAATTTTATAACAAGTCTTAAGCTTATTTCAATATAGATTCAGTTTCTTACATTTTACAATAGCTTCTCGATGATATTGATTTTCTAGGAATACAGTTATTTTTTTGGATTTGTTCTTCTTGCCCAGGTACATCATAATCTAAGGAAATAAATGTTTGATGACTAAACTACAATTTTTAATTGGAGGCTTTATTTTGGGAATATCTTAATTTGTATTGAATTAGTAATTTAAAAAGCAAAAAGTAAATAAATTCAATTATTTTTAATGTAGTAAAGAACTTTATGATTAGCAGCCACTCTGTAATCTATATTCAAGTTCAGACATTATGTATTACACTAAAGCCTCATATTTCATGTTTTTTTAATTTTTTAAAATTACTTTTCAATGGACTTTCTCCTTTTAACATTTTCTTTACTGTATACCATCTGTAACAACTTATTCAACTTTATTTTTCATTCTTTTGTTAATTTTTTTATTGTGAATTTTCTCCAAAATCATATTTCAAAAGCATTTCAAATCACTCTTGCCATTCTCACATTTAATCCTTTTGATTATCTTAATATAAATTAATTTTATGAAAGGCTGTTGGATAAAATATTGAATCCAGGGATCAAAATGAACAAGTTACTTGTGTGCCTAATCGTGAATCTCATGCAAAGACAAGAAAACAAAACGAAAAGAGAATAGAGAATGATAAAAAGAAGTATGTTATAAATAAGTTAAAAAAATAGTTATAGGCAATGATTTATGTTTAAAAACAATGTCAATAAAAAACATGAAAAACGGAAGCAGGTATGACTTTATAATAAAGCCAGTTAGATATAAAACAAATTGTCAGAGAAGAAAATATAGTAGACATGAAAATATTATGAAATATAAAAACAATAATGTTTTGATAATCTATAACCCAGGACAAAGATCATTTTCCAGTAGTAAGATATTAACAAGTAGCACAAATAATCCCCTATTTTTATAAAATATCAAATATTTGTCATGTTATTTGATAATCTTGCAGTATAATTTTAGTTAACTGATTTCCTTCTGTATTTATATTATTCTAGTAGTTTATTCTTCAGGTCTTTTTGAATATATTCTATTCTGAATTTTTCCTTTAGTTTTTTTAATCCTTCTTGTATGTTATTCAAAAAATATTCATATTATATTTAACCCTATATTTTTTTTTTAGTTTTTGTCTTTATAAATATTATTATTCCATTTAATCAATTACATTCTTAATGTGTGTAATTACTGCCATCAATTTTGGCTTTAAACAGAAACAGGTTTTTTTTTCCTGTTAAATGAAAAGGCTTTTTTTTAATTTTTTTATATTATTTTATAAAATTATTAATAAAATTTGCCCATTGACTTATTATTTTTCTCATTGTTTTATTTTCTGCCTTTATTCATTACACTTAATTATAAATCATTTGATAAGATATCTCATTTCTATTTATTTTAAATAAATCCTTAAGCAATGTATTTTGCATTCTTCATGATGCTTTTATTTTATTCAGTTATCTGACAGTTTTAGCTCTCTAGCAGTCTTTTTCATAAGAGGGAGAAAAAGGAGTCTGAAGAAGACTGACTGCTTGATAATCAAAATTGTTAGGTTATTGAATAAAAGCAGTATGAAGAGGGCAAAAAGGAAATGATTTTTTTTAGAGATTTATTTAATATAAGCAGATTAAAAAAAAAGATTATTGAATATCTTGTTAATGTTAACTGGTACTGATTGTAAAGAGCTAACATATTTGCAATTTACTAGTTAATTCATTAAACTAGTACATGATTGCAGGGTACTGGTATATATTTAATGACAATATGAACTCTTGATCTTTCTGTATATTTCTCATTTCAAAACAACATTCTAAATTGAAAAAAAAAAAAAATCATATTTTAAAATTAATATTTGTATTTTTTTTTTGCAATTTAATGCTATTTATCTGTTTTTCTAGGAATTTTTTTTTATATTCATGAATAAAGTTTTAAGTAAAGTGAAATTTCTGTTTTTTTTACCTGCTTTAAATAATTTTCAACATCTCTGGGAGAAAAAAAATTCGTATTTTTTGTGAGTTATATATTAATACATATTTAAGTTGTTAATGGGATCAAATAAATGTTTTTTGTTTTTTTTTTAAAAAAAGGTTTAACTATAGTGTTTGTATTTATTTTATTATTTAGTAACATTTTGTCATTATAGTAATGGCGTTATTTTTAAAATCATTAGTCGCTTAATTATGATTTTTCCATGAGTTTGTATCACTGGTGCCATTATTGTGAAAGGGCACATTTTGACCATTTCAGGCAGAAAGCTGCAGAAAATCCTGAGACAGCTTATAGTGTGAGTTACTGGAGGTGAGCCGGTGCAGTGATTGAGCATCAGTTGTTTCCACTTTTATTTGTTGTTGTTTTCTTTTCTCTCTTTTTTTTTCTTATTTTCCACTGGTTTTGTACTGGGCTGGTTTGATGAAAAAATTTTTTCTTTCTTTTTTTTTAATCACTGTTTTATACTAACACTTTTATTGTTGTTTTTGTTATAGTGTTTTTGTTTAATATTAATGCTTTTTTTAGATCTTTTTAATATTTTTTTACTAGATATATTAGTTTTGTGATTTATATTATTATTACAATTAATATTATTTTTTAAGTGATAAAAATAAAATATAGCATTAGATTTAAAATTATCCCCCCCCTCTTCCCCCGTACAGTAGTTTAAGTAAAATAGAGTAAGTGGGAATGGGGATAATACAAAGTGTTTTTTTTTTGTTTTTTCTTGGTATTTAAAATTGGTTTCTTTTTTTTTTTTTACTCCTAAATTTATCTTAAATAGTATATAACTATCAGTAACGTAAGGGCATATAATTAAATTCATAGTAGCATAAAAGGATGTAATTTAAAAAAGAAAGAAAAGTCATTTTAATATCAAGAAAAGAAACAATAATGCAGATTTTTTTTTATTTTTCAGGTGTCATTGTTCCTGTAATTTTTTTAAAAATCTGTTCTATTTATTTCCCATCCAGAAGTTGTGTGGTGGTGGAGTGTAACTTTGTAATCTGGAAATTCTTGATAGCAATATTAACATCTAAATCAGTAGTTCTTAAATCAGTTGCCATGAGAAATAAAGTATATATACTACATGGTTTTTCTTTCTGATTTCTGCCATATGTGAGACGCAAAAAAATTTTTTTTAGAAATTCAATTTTTAATTTAATTAAAATAAATTTTATTTATACTGAGTATTATACATTTTTGATGTCTAAAACCAAATATATTGAAATCTATCATTCTGAATAAACACAATGTAATGTTGTGATAATGAAACACATTATGAATAAACTGAGTTTTATAACTAAATATAATGTGCTGAATTTTTTTGATATACTACCAAAATATTAATAGTCAAGAATGCCATAAACTCAAAATGGTTGAAAACAGTTTTTTTATAAAAAAATGCTATTCAGATTTACCTACTAGTTTAGCAATATATTTAAATTTTATAGAAATATTATGTATTGATTTTATGTGTGGGATTAAAAGAAAGTGAGCAGTTTAAGAGATGATCGTTTTAATATTCTTTGTTTCAAATATATGTAATATAAAAAATGTGTTTCTTGTTATAAACAATAAAATTTGTTAGTTATTTTAAAAGAATTACACTTTCTAAATTAATTTAAATCATAAGAGACAAAATACTGTTATGTCATTGATCTGCTTGAATTTGTCTTTAGTACAAAAAACGTTTTATTTTTAGTAGGCAAATATTTTTTGAGCTGGTGATGTTAGATAATTCAAGAATTTGAACTATCAATTTTGCTTAGAAAGTAATTAGATATTTTTATAATTTTTTTTTATGTATCTAATATTTGCAAGGAATTTTTACTGATTATATTTTGAATTTATCTTATTTTATAATTTTAACACTGCATAATAATAATATATTGTTAGTTAATTTTTGAACAAATACAAATTTCATTTCATCCAAAATATTCAGCTTATGAAATTTAGTCCTGAATTATATTCTTTATAGCTTAACAAAATTTTGTTTAAGACTTTTGAGTTATTTTGTACATCAATGAATGAACTAAAGTTATCACATATATAGCATTAAATTTATTTGCTATTATGAAAATTTTTATGTGTACGTGTTTATATGTATATACATTCTACAATTTTTAAATAATGTATTTTCTATCATATTATGATTTAACAAAAAATTTTAATTTGCATGTTATATTTATTTACATATTTTAATTAATACAATATTTCTACTTTTTTTTTTTTTCAATTAGTCATTAAAAATATGTTTTTTCCCTTAAAAAAAAGTATAATTAATAAATATATTGGCTAAATTGATTTGACAGCCATTGTAAAATAATTGCTAGTAAGGAGAATTTCATTTTGTAGTATCTTCAGATTATATGTTAATTAAATACTGCTTTTGAAATGAATTAACTCTTTTTTTGTATTTTCTAGAACAACAGAAATCTGTCAGTTGTTTAACTATTTTTTTAAAAATATATTTTTATTGTTTTTATTGAAAGTGTAGATACTGATGTTATGAACAAAATAAATACAGCACTGTGAAAAGTTATAAGATATTTATATTTATTGTTATTTTTGAAAAATTCTGTCAAGTTTTCTTTGAAAGCAAATTATGCCATTTCAGGAATAATAGCTTAATATGGATAGTATCTGTAGTTTTATTTTGTAAACTTGATTTATTAGTAGATATAAACATTCTTTGTCTTCGTAAATTAAAGAAAATGGGGAGGGGAGGGAGCATAATTGGCCAACGTAAATGGAACTGTTCTTGGCTTACTGTTTTGATGTTTGAATATTGCTGGGCTTCCCACAAACTAATAATTGTACAATATATAAAATATGAAATTACCCTTAATGGTGGTGAAGTATGTTAATTTTTTTTTTAACAATGAAAATGTATAATTTATTATTTATTTTACTATTTTTATTGATATGAAAAATACTTATAAATATTATATGTATTTACAATATATTTATACTATTATGTGTTTATAAAAATGCTTGTTTCAGACTTTGAGTTATAAACAATTTCTTCATGAATTAAATGCTCATACAGTTGCTGAAATTTATCAAAAATCATCCTTGGAACCATGCATCGATCTTGCCATAAACTCGCTACTAAAATAATGTGACTCAGTGGTCTTGTTATTTGAATTAAGAGCAGCCATACTCTTTTTATCTTTTTGGACACTTATTAAATATTAATTAGTTAACTGATTACTCTTATTATGAATGCATGCTTTAAAGTAAGGGTAAGTTTTTTTTCAAGTAGATTTTATTAAGAATGCTGCTGCTTAGCCTACTATTTTTGCATGAATTATACATATAGAGTTTACTGCTTGTTGATAATGTTAAGAAAACATCTCTGCATATGTATGTGTATTTGTGTAATTTTAAGAGAGTTGTTAAATATTTAGTTAATTTTTTTTTTTGTATATATTCTAATTTAAACTGATTATTTGAATTGAAACAATAACTGAATAATTTTTATTAAAAAATTAATTTTATTGAATGACAAACATGATATTGTGTGTTAGCATAAATTAAAACATGCTAAAAGTTTAGATTGATGTTGTAAAAATGACAATTATATATATTTTTTAAACTTGTGTAAGTTATGTAATACAAATTGAGTCACAATTCTTCATGTGGCCTCAATTAAGGTATATTGGTACTAAACATATCCTATCTTGTTTATGCTAAAAAAAGTTGCTTAAAATGCTCTGTTTAGATCATATTAAAATTTCTGTAGTAATTAAAATATATATGCAGTATTTTTTATAGCATGGCCAAAGAATTGCAATATATTTAAATGGTACTATTTATATTGCCAGCAGCTGTCTACTAAATTGACTCATTATATTTCTCTTGGAATCATTCTAGTCCAGGATTAAATCAAAGTAAACTTTCTCTGATTATTCAAATATTTTGAAATTTATTTCATTATGGCATCATTTCCCCCTTTGTCCATTTTAAAATAATTTCTATTTCAGAAATAATCAAATAAAGTTAAGAGGTTTACCCTTTTCATGATGAAGCTCAATTGTGATCCTTTCTCAAAAAAAAAAAAAATATTGCTATAATTTAATAGCAAAAATTACTGATATATTATAGTCTCCTCATATTTGAAATATTTGATTCCAAACTATTTTTTACACACATATATGTAGTAGATGTTTTTAATATGTATGTGCAGTATATACATACATCTCTTAAAATTTTTTAAAATTAATTTTATTAATTATAAAATTGACAATTTTATAATTAGTAATGTTAATATATATATTTTTTTTCATATGTCAAATGCGTTGACCAGGAAGCGAACCCGGCCAGCTGCTTGAAAAGCAGCTATGCTAACCGCTAGGCTACCAATGCTTGATATATTATATATTTTTTAAGGATATTTGCATCTTTTTTTTTGTAAATGGACAAGTAAATTAACCAAATACTAAATAACTTAACTTTTCCCGTTTTTTTTTTTTAATTTAC
This sequence comes from Epiperipatus broadwayi, assembly GCA_028023455.1. Taxonomy (NCBI): domain Eukaryota; kingdom Metazoa; phylum Onychophora; class Udeonychophora; order Euonychophora; family Peripatidae; genus Epiperipatus; species Epiperipatus broadwayi. The sequence goes on from JAQFVV010000011.1 coordinate 8,515,507, forward strand.
AATAGACAGATAAAAAGGTCAAATATTAAAAATGATTCTTCTTTCATAAATGAAATTAAAATTTATTACATAATTTTTATATCTTTCATTCTTTTTGTGATGAAAATTATAGATGAAATACAAAAAGTAAATTTAAATTAGAAAATTCAAGCTAAACTATTGAAAAAGATAAATGTGAATAAGTGAAACCAGATATTTTTGAAGGGGGTTGGAGTGATAACAATTATGTATATATTTTTCATGTTATTGTTTATTCATTTAAAATATATTTTAAAAAAAATCAGTTTAACATTAATTTCAATGTCTAGAACATTGCGTATATCAATTTTTTTTTGTATTTCAGATTATAATGAGTTATTGCATTTCAGAGATAGTCATCTTATTTCTGAGTTTTATTTTGATTTTTAAAAAAATATCAGTGAGATTCATTAGAAAAATAAATTTTCATTAAATGATTTGCAATTTTGGAAAATATTTAAGCAAAGTTATAGCAAATTGTCAGAAGATTAAGTGAGCAAGAAATCTTTGTTTAAACAATGAAATAATTAATAAAATAATAGAGAAAAGAAGAGTGAAAATATAAATTTTGAATTTGATGCAAATTTATATAAAAACAGCAGCGAATTGATATATGTAATAAAACTAGAAAAATGTGGTTAGAAATGGAATTTAATAAGATAAAAAGAATTACAAAGAAAAGGCAGTCATAATTTAAATATAATAGAATAATAAGTACCCTTGCAGTAGTGAATTAAAGAACAGACCATAGTTTATTAATAGATGGTAACGTTGGAGAGATGTGATTGAAATATTAAGTCCTCTTCTGTACTAATATAGCTGAGATTATAAAAACTAGATGAGATGAAGACCGCAAAGAACTGGGAATTGATGAAATTCCATTTGAATTTAAAAAAGTTATGAAGATAAAAACTTTAAAATAATTTGTTGGTGCTATTAATTTAATCTTAGGGGAATGGTCAGTAGATTTGCCCCCCCCTCCCCCCCACACAAAAGAAAAGATATCTTTAAAGAAAAAGCTTAATGCAATAAAGTGAGATTTTAGAAAATGCCATAAAAATGTTGTGTATTGGGTAGGACTACAGTGGAACCATGAAGAAGAAATGTAAATGAACAAACAAAAATATAAATAAATTAACAACCCCCCCCTTTAAATTTGGCAAATTTTACAATATTTGGCAGCTCTCTGAGCACTGTCACCACCACCATCATCATCAACCATTATCAATCCACTGCAGGATGAAGGTCTCCAAGTTCAATCCATCTCTGATTTTCAGCTTCCTCATTTCATCCATCCATCTTACATATGGTCTCTTTCTGGGTCTTTTACAATCCCTTGCAATCCAGTCTAAGATTTCAATTGTCTATCTTATCTCTTCTAGCAATATGTCCAGCCCAACTCCAATCTTTTAATTTTTTCAATGAGGTCAGTAACACCTCTTTGTTCTCTTACCCAATGAGGTCAGTAACACCTGTTTGTTCTCTTACCCATATATTGCGTTTTCGATCTTGTTACTCCCAACATGCATCTTTCCATACTTCTTTGAGTGGTCTGAAGTCTATGTATTGCTCTTCTATTAAGTGTCCAAGTCTCAGATCCATAAGTAAGAACTGATAAAACACATTTATTAAAAACTTCCTTTTCAAACACAGGCATATTTCCTTTTAATATCAAGTTATTTCTACCAAAAGCACTCCAACCAAGGTTAATTCTATGATTAATTTCATCCATTATGTTTCCATCTGTAATAATAATCCATCTTCTAACTTATCATAATCAATCTTTTATTTTCATATTTTGAGAAAATCCATTAAACATTACTTTAGCCTTTTTAACATTCATCTTTAGTTCTACTTTCATCTGATAACTCCTGCAAAATTTCCTGCGGATCTAAAGCATTATTTGCAAAAACAACTACATCATCTTCAAAATCTAAATGGTTTAAATAATCTCCATTTACTTTCACTCCTTTAGCTTTCCATTTTAATCCACAAAATACTTCTTGCAGCACTGCTGTAAAAAGTTTTGGAGATATGGAATTACCCTGTCTTACATTTTTCTCAGTGTTGACTTTCCCAGTATCACTATGTAATCTAATTGTTGCTGTTGCATTTTTATAAATATTCTTTAAAATATGACAATATCCTGGATTTATACCTTGGTGATCCAATGCTTTAATCACTGAAGAAATGTTTATAGAATCAAATGCCTTTTCGTAATCTACAAATCCAAAACGTAATGGGAACTCATATTCATTTGGCCTTTCTATAACTTCTCTCAATACCTGGATATGATCTACTGTACTAAAACTACTTTTAAATCCAGCTTGTTCTCTTGGTTGGTGGAAATCCAATATTCTATGTAGACGAGTTGTAATTATCTTGGTAAAATTTTTGTATAAAACTGATAAAAGGCTGATAGGTCTGTAATTTTTAATGTCTTCTTTATCACCTTTTTAAAATATTAATACTGCATTCTTCCAATCATCTGGCCATTTAGACATTTGGTATATAACTTTGCTTAAAAAAATTTCTGTTTCTTCATCTGCTTCTTTTAGTACATCAATTATAATTCCATCATTACCTAGAGTCTTTCCTTTCTTCGTACATTTATTGCATGTCTCACTTCTTCATTTAAAATTCTGGACAATTCGGAAGATGTAATAGATATAGGAGGTACTTGTTGTTTATGACTATATAATTCTTTATAAAAGTTTTCTACCCATTTCATGATGTCATTTCTCTTTTTAGTAATAATTCCATCTTTTTTCTTATTGCAGATATAAATTTCCTACCAATACCAAAATGTTTTACACTCTTGAGACTTTTATTCTCTGCTACAGCTTTTCTTGCTAATTCACAGTTTATACTTTCTTATATCATTTTCAACTCTTTTCCGCACCATTTTATAAACGAGATATTCAATCCCTTTTAATACATCATTTTTGTATATCTTCATATTTCTACTTTTTATCATAAATTCTCTAGTCTCAGAAGAAATTTTATTGATCAATTGCTGCTTTTTTCTACCAGCTATCTTGGTTGCAGTTTTTAAAAGTGTATCAATTATTTTCATATTAATTTCATTCAAATCTGAATCATGTTCAAAATCTATTAATAATTGAAACTGATTTGTAAGTTCTAATTTAAATTCATTAGAATGTTTCTGAAGATTAGGAATATCAACTATAAATATTGTTTTTCTTAATAATTTTTGTCTCTCTAGTTTTGCATTAACACGTATTTTACATCTTACTAATCAGTGATCACTTCCTGTGTTAAATTTGTTAAGAACATTACAATCTTGAAATATGTATTTTCTGTTAGTGAAAATATAATCCAACTCTGCTGTACCTTCATTTGGATGCTTCCATGTTCATTTTCTTTTAACATTTTTCTCAAAAAAAGAATTCATAATATAAAGTTTTTCTTTTTCTGCAAACTCCACAAGTCTATGTCCTCTCTCATTTCCATTACCATAACCAAAATTACCTACAGCTCTTTCATCTTTTATTTGTTTACCAATTCTAGCATTAAAATCTTCCATAACAATTTTAAATTGTTGTTTACTCTAATCAAAAGCCTTTTGTACATCCATATAAAAATCTTCTACTACTTCATCACTATGAGAACTTATTGGGGCATAAACCTGAATTATCTGCATTGTATCTGCTATTAAGTTGTATAAACTGATCTTGCCACTGTCCGATACACCATCAATCTCCATAATGTTGTTCTTCCACATTTTATTTATAATGAATCCTGCACTTGTATTTCCAATATTTGTGTCTTTATAATAGAGTACATATCCACTTTTTAAATCGTCTCTTCACCTTTTCTTTTAACTTCACAAAGTCCAATAAGGTTCCATTTAATATTAGACAGTTGTACTTCTAATTCTTGCAATCTTCCTTCACTTGAAAGTGATCTGCAGTTGTAAGTACCTAAATAAAAAGTCGTCATCAAATGGCAGTCTGGGTCCGCAATCAGGGGATTCTTAGCACCAACTGCTGCCTTGGTTGGTGACTGTACAGCCTCCTAGGAATAAGGGCCATGATTTATTTTTGTCTGTCATAATTGTATATATGTATTAGAAAAATATTTATTATTTACACAAACATGGATTTTGCCTTATCAGGCAACTGAGAAGAAAGACCATGGTGTTTCTTGATCTTAAACTCAGAGGTAAAAAGCCAATAAACTCACCACGCTGGCTAAAGTGTGTTGGTGAGCAGCCCATCCATGTTCATTTACTATACGAATAATCTCATAATGATAACAGCTGCAATGACAAGAATGTATGTAGTAGACATTAGGAATTTGCCCTGCTCGGTTCCTTTAAGGCCTCTAAAAGGAATCAAAGGGTCTCCTTTCAGTTAATAGCAAACTCCTTTCTGCAGCCTTGAGCACTGTACGCGATTATATATATATATTTCAGTTTATGTTGAAAGCACCTACATTTTGTTTTTCCTTTATTAACCTTTCTAAATTGGATATGCTATGTTTTGTGTGATAAAATATTTTCTGAACATAGTGCTAAAAGTTTTACAAAATTTTAAAGCATACTAAAAGTTGGTACTGTTTTAAAAATGTCTAAAATAATTAGAGAACCTAATTTCTTGATAATAAGATCACTATCATGTTAAGAAAAAAAATATTATTGGAAAATAAAAAAATATTGTCTAGAGTATGTTTAATAGTTATGAAAGTCAGATATTTCACTATTTACTTTATTTTAAAAATAAAAATATGGTAATCAGTTTTTTTTCTTATTCTTATTCATTCAGTGAATAGATGTGTTAACAAGCACTCAGTAAGATATATGTAAATGTGTCCTCAATGTATTATTTTTAATTTTTTTTTTTTTTTATAATCTTGATTTATATTACTACTATATATGTGAAAAAGCATTATGTATTATATATAGGTGCATGTTGAAAAGTACTGTACATTTGCAGTTCAATAAACAGTACATATTCTATTCTAATGACTGTTTTTCAACAAAACATGAGCTATTACACTATATATGTTAAATGTAAAAGCGGCTTGGAACAAAATCTAGTATAGTTTATGGCTTTGCTGTACTTATAAAAGACTAGAGATGACCTTAAAATCAATTTGCATTTAAAAAGGATTGAGGTAATAAAAATACAATTAGAGTTTTGTTTAGACATAAAAATGAAAAGTAAGTAACTTTTGTTTTTGATGAAGTATTTGTTAGAAGAAACTGATTTATTTGTTGATATTCTGAAAAAAGGTATAGAAAAATTAGAAAAAGTTAGTATTAATAAAAACACATGGTGTGTAGAATTTTTTAATGAATAAGAACCTCATAAAGCAAAAGTTGTAATAAACAAAATCTGTAAAGAAAGAATAATTAGACATAGAAATTCTGTAAAAAGCTAGATTGGAAGATCCTTGTTTAGGCATTTAATGATCTATAATTATTTTATCTAAATTACAAAGAGAGAGTAAAAGAGAAATGATTTTTAAAAAAAAAAAAAACAGGAAACATATATAAAGATGAATGATAATGATGTTCTAAACATCATGAATTTGGAATAAAGTTGATAGCATCATGGCAGATCGAATTTTATATAATTCTTAATTTCATTGAATTTTAAATGTATAATTATGCATGCATACTTTAGATAAATGTATGTCCATGTAGGATACTATATAGTATATCAACTTATATTCTAATCTGTAATTTGAATGGATCTTGGAAATTTCCTTTTTTTTTTTTAAATGGCCAATTCAGATAGTTAACCAATTTTTGATTGGTAAATGAATTTTTTTTTTTAGCTATAAGATAATTGTTAATCTAGTACATTTGATTTTTTTTTTTTTGAGGGATAATGAAAAAGCATGTATCACAATTTAGGTTTATCATCATTATTTTATGTATTCAACATATATGATGTCTCAATAAATTTCAAATACACCTGGGTCTCGTTTTATGCGGATTATTTTAATGCGATTTTGAAGTTATGCAATTCATGTTTCTTAATATTTTTCATATTTCACTATATTTATTAGATATCAAGAAATTTAAATTATTAATAACTTATTTTGCCTGTAGCTATATTGAGAATAAATAACCTACTTATACTAATGAGTAAATAATAATAATAAATTTATACTTACATATAAAAATATCGCAATAAATATTCAAAAATTTTCAACTTTTAAAATGTATTTTGTTAGGTATAACAGAAATAAATAATGTAGATTTTTAAAATAAATAACGATTTTATTGATTTTATAAACTGAAAATAATATTTTTAATGATAACGTATAATCTTTTTGTTTTATATTGCGATCCTCATTTTTTTAATATAGAAACAAAATGTGAACATTTAAAATTTATTTCAGTAGTAAAAATCAGTTGTCGACAGAAAACCATTAACACAGCACAAGACTGAAATTGGCACTAGTTGTGTAAATGGGATGGAGCAGAATATGGTAAAAATTAGAGTGGGGAATGGAAAATAAAGTGGCACCATTAACACAGCACAAGACTGAAATTGGCACTAGTTGTGTAAATGGGATGGAGCAAAATATGGTAAAAATTAGTGGGGAATGGAAAATAAAGTGGCTAACAAGTTTCTCTGGGCATAATTGCTGAGAGATTTTTGACTTTGTTCAAGAAGAAGCGACATCACATCGACGAATCTGATTTCTTACCAGTTTACAAACGAACCGCATATTCGAAAATAGCGATAATGATTAAAATACGTAAGAAAAATGTCAAATTAAATACTGTAGTTAATATAAAAAAAAAGTTTGTCTTTACCAATTTTTTCAAATATTTGTTATTTTTTATTAGTCATACTTTATTTCCTTATTTTTTTAATGCGAATTTTAAAGTATTTTTCCTTGTTGCTTTGCTTTTATGCAAATTCTGAAAATTACAGACCTTATTCCCCATTTTTCAAGGTAAGTTAAGTCTATTTTTGTGCAATTTTTTTTAATGTGAGTTTTCTGTGGAACCTACCTACCACATAAAATGAGACCCAGGTATACTCATAAATTTTTTTTTTTTGCCTGAAAAGATAAAGCACATAAAGAAAAATATTGAAAGAATTTTCACTTATATGTTTTGGTATATAAACATTTTGTGAAATTGTAATGCTTGATAACAATATGTCTGGGGAAGGGGGTGGGGCGATAAAAAGTGATAATTGATTATTAAATCAAACAATAATTTTTATGAAGTAATTTGATGATAATGTTGTAAAGAGATATATATTTTATGATGAAATTAAATATTTTGTAAATGCACACTAATAGTGATTTTTTTTGGTTTAGTAGTCTCAATTGTCTATTTGTCTTCAGGTAGAGTATTTAACACGCATAAGCTAAATTTTTTATTATTAAATAAGTTTTGAAATATTAATAAATTTTTATCATATTTGTATCTTTTTATAATGTATTTATATATTTGTATAATGATAATGAGAGTATTTTTCTGTTTTAAACTATTTTTTCCCAAGAAAAAATAGCAAACCATTCTATATTTTATTTATTTTTTGCATAATATTTCATTTATTTCTGTTGTTTGCATCTTCTCTTTCAAATCCTGGTATTTTCTTTTTTATATATATAAATACTTGTAAATAATGGCATACAGTATTTATAATAAAAAATATACAATTGAGTGAAAGATAATCATTTTAATTTAATTCATTGCTAATTTTTAATAATATTTGTAACTATATTAATTATTATTCTTTTTCTCATTCTCCATTTTTTGTTTTTACATTATTAACTTGTCTTTTAAATTAATACAAAGCTATCATGAACCTTATGTTATTGATCATCTCTCTATACTAATCCTCACCATCATTGTATGTTTGTGCAATCCTATTTCAATTCTTTAATTATACAAATAGCAATTGTGACTTCAGTTATTTCTTCTTTTTTTTCTGCATTTGTTTTCTATCTTTTTATTTTTAAGGTATTCTTTTTATCTTTTGAATTTAGAATGGGTCTTACTTATTTATGAGTGGCTACTAATGATGTATATAATTAATAATCATGTATTTATAATTAATAAATTAATGCCAGATTATAATATAATCATATAAGTGAATCTTATTGATCTCTTTAAGATATGATTTAAATTTGATTTTATACATATATATATATAGAGAGAGAGAAGTGTTGTAAGATGGAAATATTGTTGGATTAGAAGATTTAGGGAAACTTTATTCCATTAGTGTATTCTGAAAATAAGAGTTTGGCAATTGTTAAGTGGGATTAATGAAATTTGTAAAGACTTTTGAATAAAAATAAATACGTCTACACCAGTGATTATAGTTGAAGATAATAAAAAATTTTAAATGATCATTCATCGTAAAGTAAAAAAAGCAGTTAATATATTGATAACAGATATATTAATATTGATAACAGAGATATGTTAATGAGAAACTAATAGATTAGTTTGAATAATTAGAAAATATTGAGTCTGGAAAGAATAAGAAAAAGAAAGGAAAAATAAATTCACTAATCAAATAGTGCAAAGAACAGAAAAACCAAAACAAATTCGTCAAATATATATATAGGACATATCTTTTGTTAGATAACTAATGTATTATGGTAATGATGAATTTTAATTTGTTCCTGCCTTTAACATTGTGTGTTTTATTGCTGATAGTAATAGTGTTAATGTCTATTGTGTTAAAGCATTATAAAGAAATGTAATTCATGCCTTCATAGGAAATGATCTAAATATGACTTTTTTTTTTTTTTTTTGATTTGCATTGAGATGTTCAATAAATGTAGTTTTTATATCTTGATTACCTATATTTAAATAAATATATTGTACATCTTTGTGAAATAAGCTATGCATTTTTTGTTAAAAGATTTTTTAAGGTTCCTACTATTGCATTTTATACGCATGTGCTTGAGGCTATATAACCTTAATGAATATTACTTAAGTAATCAATGTGTGTTTAAGTAAATTTATAATTACAATTTTAAATGAAATATTTTAAACTAATTGTAAAAATGTGATTTTTTTTTTTTTTTATGTTTACAGATTCTTTCTGTTAAAAATTAAATTTTCTAATTTTTTAAATGTGATGTTAAGAATTTATTCAAGATTGCAAATTTTTGCTGTTATTCTCTTAGTAAATAACATATCTCCATTCTTATGATAAAATCAAAGTTTACGTTAGTTAATTCATTTTACTTTTAATATCTTTTCTTAAATTGTTGTACCAAATTTTTTATCTCCAATACTAATAAGCAATGTACAGTACTATAAATTTATAATTAGGAATTATCTCATATTTGTTATATAATTTCAGAAATTATCTAATTTAAAAAGGCTTTACATCAATTGTCCTAGTAAATCAATGAATTTGTGCATATATTGTTGAAGGGATGCATGGATAAAAAAACAAAAAAATTCAAAAGCATGAATTTATAATTTTCAAGTTCGAAATTTTCAAGTAAGCCTCCAGTTCTCTTAAAACTAATAAAGTAAATGAAAAAAATAATATAAATAAACAAATTTTTTCTGCCAATATTAAATTGGAAGATTTCATCATTAATCAGAAAACATTGTGAATTGCTACAGGTCTTGATATCACTGGTAATACTGAAGACCTTATCAAAAGAAAAGTACTGATTTTTTTAATTTTGAAAATAATTGTTCTATAGTTTTAAAAAGAAAACAACCAAAAGAAAAATGCAATTACAACCCATTTTTCCTTATGATCTTTGATATGATGGCTTTAGAGAATAACAAACAATGAAAAAAACAAGTCTTAATGAATCTAATTAAAAACATTTTGAGTGCAATAAAAACTATTCTGTAATATGTAGTAATAAATCAAACTTGTATACTAAACCAAATTTAAGATGAGGAAAAAGTAAAATTCTAGTTTGAAATTCCTAAAGTTTCAAATAAACATCATGTCAATAAATTTTATTACTATATTTTTTTTATGATCTCAATGATTTTATTTTTAAGAGAAAAAAAAAAGGCTCACCCATATCTAATTTAATAGAAAATATACATAAAGAAGATGGCTAACTGTTCCTATCGAGAAATCTTGAATTTTATTTTTCCCACCTTAAAATGTTAAATTGTCTAAAAGCAATTTAAAAACAAAAAATTTTTGCATATTGACTTGCAGTTATATGATAGACTATTTCAATCATTTTCTTGTATTTTTAAGAAATTCAAACTATTTGTACTTTTCCTAATATATTTAACTGGTAGTAATAATGCACAGGTTGATAGAAAACACATTGTTTTGTGGAACATGTTTTTTTTTTCCTTGAAGTGTTACTGACCTAACCAGTGATAGTGATAGCAGATGGATTGAATGGTAATTTTTAGATTCATGAATACTGAATTTAATACGTTCTATCTATCTATGTCATTTGGCACAATAATCCAGTTGCTTAGAGATTTACCTTAAATGCAATATTCTTGAATGTAAAGATTACCATTTCAACCTTCATGGTAGGCCAGCAATACTTGAAGAAGAAAGATACCTGCCTCTTGAAACACTTATGGTACTGAATCAATCTACGTGAAATTGCAACAGTTAAATGTATTTGAAAAAGTACAAATAAAATATGAATTTTTCTAAAAATGTTTAATAGAAAGAATCCCACATTTAAACATAAGTAAAATGCCATTAAAACAAATCTTCAAATATATGTATTGCTTATATATAAAGATTGTATCAAAAGCACCATTAAGGAAATATAAATCAGGAATATTTGTAGAACACAAAGGAACTAAATCTTATGCTTTATAGACTTACATATCAGCAGGTTTTAATATTTTTCCAGCAAAAATAAAATTGTCGGGAAAATGATACATAATATTCCCAGTAATTTTATTAATTAATGAAAATAAACCATTTTTGAAAATTTTCACAAAATTAACAATAGATGTATGTTTATATTTATACTCTGGCAGAAATCCTGTGATTCATTTGTCATTGTTTTGGACATTCCATTTTTAATTACAACACCAAAAACTGCTTAAAATGCAGTTTAATTTGATAATGTGAATTACTTTTGCAGTGCAGTGTCTGTAAGCAAATATTGGACTAACAGTGCTTAAATCATCTGGAACACTCTTATTCCTCGAACTGGTCATTAAAAGGAGATTTATTATCTCTCATTAAGATGCATCTCAGAAAATGACCGTGATTATCAATTAGCTTGGATAATATTGAGTCTCAAGTCCATGAGATCAATTATATGGACACATCAGTATTTATTACACTTAAAATGAAAAAACGTGTTCTTATAAACATAAAAAAACATATATTGTTGTGCATAAGTTAAAAGATAGACACTATATAAGGCGTTAACTATAAGAACTTAATATTTAAAATCGTTATACCAGTCACATTTACATTTTGATCACAATTATAACAAAATATGTTTTATTCTTAATTTGCTTAAAAGTTAATAGATAATGTTGTTCAAACTTAATAAGTTTGATCTGGAAATCTGTTTTAGTCAAGCAATTTTCAATTATCAGTTTGTAGTGATGTTAAAAATAGATTCCAATTAAAGTGTTTTGATTCAAAATGAGTTTTGAGACAATTAAAAAGTCATGGGCACATTGTAGAATTTTTGTACATCCAGGCCATAATTTAGTAATGGTAGAAATGAGATCAACTTTTAAAAGAATACAAATTGAAAATAGAAATATAAATTTATTGATAAATTGAAAGAAAATATTGATGAATTTTAAGAATTGTTAGATGAGAAAATAATGTAAATTATAAGATGAATTTATTTTATTTATAGCATTAATAAAAGATGGGAATTCTGTAAGGAAAATTTGCATTTTAGTGCATTGGTAGAGTAGTGGATTAAAATGATCATGGATCAATTCTCAGCTGAGTAAGGATTGGCACTTGGTGTTTGAACACCTTATTATCTCCAAAGTGCTGCAGTAGAAGCAATGAATTATAAAAGGACAAAAAAAAAAAAGCTTTAGTAATAATATGATGAATAAAATGATAAATTGGAAAATGCTAATTTTATCTAAGATAAAAAATATATTTAATAAAGCTTAATAATGAATTGAGATATTAAACAGCTAAAGCTAAGGGGAAATGACTATAAAGAGAATGTAGCAATAAAGAAATTATTAAGAAAAAGTGGGTTTGAATTAGAATAGATTAAAAGCTGAATGCAAAAATCAGGGCCATGGGGGAAAATAATGATTCAGATATTAGTAAAAAAAATTGATGCATTGAAAAGATGGGAAGAAATCTTCATTTATTTTAAATGATAGAGAAAATCAAATGAATTGACGAAATTCCAGTTGAATTATTAAAGACTATGAATTGAAAAGGATTAGAGAGTTGATTGGTGATTGTTGTATAATTTATGATTAGATAGATTGGACAGTAATTTTTATCCCACTGAGAAAAAAGATCTAATTGAATGAATTATGAGAATTGTAGAACAATTACTTTCTGTGCAGCTGACATGCTATTGCAGTTCTTGAATAGATGGGTTTTAAATGAATTAGGTGTATTTTTATCGAAACTATAGTTTGGATTTAGACAGAGGAATAAAATACAATTGAAGGGTGGAAAACCATTGTTGAGATGTATATATAATGAAGTTAAAATTAGTTTTATTGATCTTGAAAAGGTAATTGGTAGAATGAATTTGATTATTTTGTTGGTTGTATTGAAAAAGAAATGTATAAACACAAAGAAAAGATGTTTACTAAGAAATTATGAATTAGTTTTTTGGGGGAGAAAAATATAAGAAGAGATGTAAGGCAAAGTTGTCATTTTTTAAAAATATAATTTATGTATTTAAATAGGTTGCTGAGGGATAGAATTAATATTGGTAATATAGAGACAGTTATATCAGATTTGCTGATGATGGAACAATATTTCCAGATAATGAATTTAGTAAAATGTTAAGTAAAATTGACAAAGTGAAATTTTGGGTAAAAATAAATCATAGGACCAAAGAAATAAAAATAGGTAGAAGAAAAAATTAAAAATAATCATGGGATATAAAGTTATAGAGGAGGTTAGTGCTTTTAAATATTTAGGAATTTGAACAAAGTGGAAATAGTAATAAAGATATCACTATGTAAATTGCATTGGGTAATCTTTTAATAAGAATTTAATGAATTGTTTTAGAGATTTGTGAAATTAGATCTAATAGGCTTGTTTAATGGTTCGTTTGAAGTACACCTGGATCTTGTTTTACACGATAGATAGGTAAACGCGCAAACGAAATCGCGTAAAAATAGACGTAACTTACATTGAAAAGGGGGGGGTGCGGTCTGTGATTTTTCAAAATTTGCGTAAAAGCAAAGCACCAACGTAAAATTACTTTAAAATTTGCGCAAAAAAAAAAAATAAGGAAATAAAATATGACTGATAAAAAATTTCAAATTTGAAAAAAATTGATACAAGACAAACTTTTTTTAACTATAATATTTAATTTTATTCAAAATAATATATTTTTATGCATAATTTACAGTACAGTAATTTACATTTTTTTATACACGTTTTAATTATTATGATTTTCTGGTGACAACGTAATTAGTAATTAATCTTTGAGACGATGATTTTATTAATTGTTTACGAAGCTCGCGATATCCAGACATACAACCATTTAGCTCTTGTTGGAATTTAAGAGCACGTTAATGATTAGTGTCATTAATAAGAAAATAATAATTGATTACATTCTTTTTTAAAAAGCAAAAACAGAATGTGATTTAAAATGCAAAATTAACACGCACAATGTTTGAACAAATTTATATTATAATCTTGTAAAATTTAATATATGTGTACATAAAATGTGGAAATCATGATTTTAATTTCATTATTACATAAAATCTTACTATTATAAAGCACTGAAAATACTGAAATTATTAAGATGAAATTCGAATTCCAATAATGTGCTATTACTTTCAATATAACGTAAGTGCACGAAATTTATTATTTAAAGTAATAGCGCATTATCGGAAATCGACTTCCCATGAAACACGAATCGCGCAACTTCAAAATCGTGTTAAATAAGTCCGCATAAAAAGAGTCCCAGGTGTATTTTTAGAAGGCAGAGACATGGATAATTAGCAAAAGTAATGAGGAAAATTGAAGACTTTAGAATTGAAAATTTGGAGGTTAATGAAAAGATAAGTTGTAAAAATAAGATCAGTAATATAGAAGTATTGAAAAGACTAATTGAAAAGTTTTTTTTTTTTTTTTTGAGGTAATTAAGTAAAAGAACAAAATTGAGTATGTATTTGAGGAAGATAAAAGAAGAAAAGTTTATTGATAATCTTAGAAATAACCATAAGTATTTGAAAAATAAGAGCTTGGGTCAGAAAAGCTGGGAGAATGGGGTGTTTAGTATAAGGACCTGACTTTTGTCAGATAACTGATAATACTTATATTAGCAAAATGCTTTCTTTCTATCTTAAATGATATTCAAAGAAACGAAAATTGTTATCTGAAGCGATAATGCCTGGAAGTAATTTTAATTGTATCTTTGGTCTTACCATTAATCCCAGCTTAATAAACTTGTCATCCTAATGTTTATTACCTAACGCAAATTGAATCTCAATTGATCTTTTTTACAATATCACTTGCTAAAATATATATCTTGTTGGATAAATGTATCACATACAATGCCATTATTATTTAACAGGGAAAAAAATTCACTACATAAATAGTAATCTGGTTCACAGATTTAACATTTTTTTGTCACAGCTAGTTGTCTTTAACTTAACCATTTTATTGTTTTGCTTGATACAAATTGAAATAATTTTAATGTCCCATATACAGGTCATACAGAAAAAGGCTTCCAATTATTAAATTCTGGGAATATTAACACACTTAAATGTTTTTCTTAATAAAAAAAAATCTCTAATAAAAGAATACAATTATCTATTTCATCTTAATATTTCTCAAAAATTAATACTATCATTAAAAACTTCTTCAAACCTATTTTCAATTGTGCCACATTATTTCTTCCTCATATTAAAAAAGGCTTTCTCTTCATCATTAATGGGAATGAGGATAGTGTGAATAGTTTATGAATGAATGCTATTTGTCATGAAGTATCTTAAAAAAATATGCATTACTAAAACTGTATGATACTTTGTGCTTCATGTTACTTAATCTTAGAAAAAGCTTAAAGTAAGATAGCTAGATCTAAAATCAATATTTGTAGCTGATTGCTCTAATCATAATTTTTAGCTTTTGCCATGTACTATTCTCTTCAAATATATCAATCAAATGTGCTTAATTGAAATCATATAATTCTTTCTCAATACAAAAAATTTCTCTCTATATAAACATTTGTGCCAAATAAATAGGTGGTAAAACTCAGGCCAATTTATATTGAAACCTGAACTTAAAAATATTTGCCAGAATTGTTATTTTTAAAAAAAAAATACGCAGTATCTTCAAGCTTCTATCAACATTATCCAAATAATGGTGATTAATAAAAGCAATTCTTTGCAGTGCATATGAAATTTTTTATTCACATTATATATTTTCTGTATGTTCTTGGTTCTCTTTATATATAGTTAATAATAAAATACATATATATATATATTTTAGTTTTTTTTCCATTTAAATTTTTTTTATTTCAGCTGTTATTTACTTATTTTTTTTTGTATTGTGAGTATACAAACTTGTAGTACTGTTAATTTTTCATAAGATTAAAATTGAATATTTTAATATTGATATATAATCAGTGCTACAAAAAAAAAAATCATTTCAGTATAAAGAAATAAAAACATTCAATAGAAAATAAATAAAAATTCAAAATATTGAATGGAAAATAAAGCAAACTTAAATTCAAAAGTCCAAAATTCAGCTATTCAAATTTAATCCAGTTTTTTATAAATAATCTATAATCCATCTTTTTCTTTTTAAATCTTGTTTATAGACTTCACATACATATAAACAAATATTTTATTCTTTTTTCTACATTTTGACCATTTTCATATTCTCATTGCCAAATGGCCTAAAATGTGTTAAATTGAAAAATGAAATGAATAAAAAAGCTACTGTTACATAAAATTATCCAAAAATGAATAAAATCAAATATTTTTTTTTAAATATCAAACAAAAATACATAACATATCTTTTCTGCTCTTTTAGTTTTCATTTTTAACTCGCAAAGACAATAATGCAGTTTTATAATGTAAATGCTACAATTGTTATCTTCTATCTCTTTTAAGAAATGTATTATTTTATGATATAAATATGGTTCCAAATTTGATTTTTTTAAATTATAACCATTACTTACAATATTATTATATTTGTATAAAAAAATTAAAAAATAAAATCATAAAATTGCAAAAAATGGAATTAGTTATTATAATGAAATAAATTTGATTTTATTCAAAAAATTTTTTATCAATATTTTATTCGAATAAAAAAATTAGAAAAAATATAACCATAGATTGCATAACATGGAGCTTCTACCTGGGATCAGTTGCTTTCTCTTTTTTAGTAAAATATCTGTTATTATCTATTCTACTTTGAACACTTATTAGCAAAAGACTTTTTATTGACATATATGTATGTACAATCTTATATTTTACATTTATGTACAATAAAGTTTTTTGCTAAAAAGTGTTCAAAGTAGAGGATAAATTGCATTTATATAAGATATAGCTAAATAAAGGAAGTGGTGAATTTGGTAATATATTTGTTGTTATAATAAATTCATTTGATTTTTATTATTGTAAGCATTATTTACAACAAGTATTATAATACTTGTATAAAAAAAATAAAAATATAACTATTGATTGCAAAAAATGGAAAAATAAAATTATTTTTATTTAGAGTTCCCAAACTTTTTTCAGCGGCAGACCCCTTTACCAAAAACTTTTAAAACCAACTACTCAAATTAATAAATTTGTACAGTACTCGATGTTAAATATTTCACTAGATATCAAACTTTTCATTTTAATCGCTTAAAATGAATGATTGAAAAAGGTAAAGGGACTACAGAATATGTCATTATTTTGTGCAACATTTAATATCGAACCTGCACTAACGAACATTAAAGCAAAAAAAAAAAAAAATAGAGTTTTTTTAAATTTTTCTCATTTATGAAATAAATATGTAAATTCAAAATAAGTACAAATATTGAGATCACTTTATTAAACATAAAAATGAAGTGAAAAAATCAACACATTCAGACAGAATTAAACATAAACAATGAAAGATTTTAATCAGAATTATAAAAATAAGAATACCAAATAAATTAGCTTGGAAAACTGAATTTAATGAGATGGGTGCACCTGGTGATCTGTCAACAATTTATGTTAGATTTTAAATTTGTAAGTTGCATTCTCAAATCTCAACATTCAGTGATGTGCAATCGATGTCTGTTCTGAAGCGGGTTTAAAACTATATTGAAACCTCTCTCTACCAGATATGATGATGGAAATGCCAACAAATATTTTTGTACAACAATCCATAGATTTGGGTACAGAAGTGAAATAAATATCTTGTTTAAGCCAAAACTTTTGATAACTCTGTTTGAATTGTATTTTGAGATCCTCATTTACACTGATGGTGATCAGCTCATCTTGCAAAATAAATATTTGGTTCTGCACTAGTAGTATATGGGTTTATTATCCAGTCTGGTATTTCCAATGATAGAATATCTTCAAACCTAGTTTTTAAATCTAAATGAAGAGCCTGCAGTAGTTGACGTATAAGATGTTTTCTTCTTGGATTGTGCCTGACTTAAATAAGTTAGGGAACTGAGAAATCTCAGATCTTGCAATATTTTGCTTAAAAAACATTAATCTGACAACAAAAGCCCCAATTTTACTTTGATGAGATTCAAATTGTCTCCTTGCAATTGTAAATTAACATCATTAAATTTGCCAAATAAGTCAGTTAAATAAGCATTATCTGTTTTACTTTTTAAGTAAATTTTTTTTCAAACTGGAATCTTTGTCTTCCAAAAACTCTAAAACAGATAATAAAAGTGCAAAAAATTTATCCAAAATATAAACCTTTTGAAAGCCAATGAGTGGACTTCGGTATGGAGAACAAATCGATAGAAATCTTTGCCGCTTTCCTTGCATAATCGAGCAAACAGTCTAGTGTTTAAAGCGTTAATTCAAATTTTGTTCACAGCTGTTATAACAAACTGAAGCAATTGATGCAGTTTGTCACTAAAAATTTCTTGGCTACAAAACGTTGCCTATGGATTACGCAGTAGGTGTTGTTTCAGGTAACTTAAGAAAGCATGATAATGACCAACCATAGCTGACTCCATCTGTCGCAACAGATATTATATTTGTCAATGGAATCGTTTTTTCTCTGAAAAATAGCTCCATTAAAGTAAAATTGACCCGCCTCTGGTGTCAGTTTTTAAAGTTCTAACAAAAAGCAGCTCTTTATGCACTTCCTGATCTTGAATAAAGCATATGCCAACAACAAAGCTTCATTACGGGTAATGTTGACTCATCCAATTGGAGGGAAAAACTTTTTTTGCAAATGATTGCTCAAACAGTTTTCCACATTGTGACTCATTTTGTCGATATGCCTTCGAACTGTGTTATTGCTCAAAGGAATCCTTTTTATAACATCTTGTGCAGGTTTGTGGAGTACAGTGTTTAATACCTCCGTGACTGCTGGTAGAATCAGTTTTTCTGCTATGGTGTGTGCCTCTTTAGACTCGCGATGAAATAGGGATATGTTGTACGATGTCCTTAATACATCATTTTGCTTCAATGATGAAACAAACATCTATTGTAGTTCTCTTTAGAATTTTATCTTTAAGTGATTGAAAGTATGACAATTTTTTTTTTTTTTTTGTCAGGGTGAATTCTATTCAAGTGATCTGCTAGTTTTGATTGTTTCATAGGGTTGCTAAAAACTTGGGCAGGCACATTGGTAAATGTTTGTTTGATAATGACAGGATAAATCCTAGCTTCAAATAGTCCATGCTGCATTTCTTTTTTGATTCAATCATATTATTATCATTAGAAATAAAAACTTCTATTAACAAACAATTTTGACATCCCCTATGATAAAAAAAAGATAAAAGTATGTATTTGAAACAAGATTTTTGGTCAAACTCTAATAAATAAACTGTCCTTTGATTTTTTTTTTCATAGTACTGTTCCTCAATAAATAATTATATTCAAATCACAAATAAGTACAGGTCACATCAAATGAACCAATTTGTAGTGTTTTATGAAAGCATGACCATTCAAGATTGATAGATTCTTAATTAGGTAATTATTGGAATCATAGATATTTTGAAATAACAAACAATTAGCAGTAATAAGTGGGTCTATTTTTGCTGTTGTCAACCCCAAATTTTTTTTATTGAAACTATCGACCATTTTGAGAACTCTTGATTTGGAATAAACTGACATAACTCCCTGGATCAACTGATTGTATTCTTTTTTAAAAAAAGAACGATCTGTTATTATGATAAGTACATATGAATTTTATTATAATAAGCTTTATTTACAATAAACATTATTATTTGTGTAAAATATATATATTTAGCTTTATGTTCTAGTGTTAAACTTATCTAATTTTCTTTTTCTATCATTTCGAAAACTAAATAAATGGGAATCAAATATAGCCTTTAATATTTTTTATTTTTCAACATTCTTAAATAGATTAAAAAAAACTTAGCAATTTCATAATATGAAATTTTTTTACATATCACTAAGCATAAAATTTGTGTTTAATATTCTTTTGTTAAATCCTGAAATTTGAAAGTCTAATAAACTTTATTAAATCATGTTAGAGATTAATGAAATATATAATCATGAAGCTGTGTGATATCTTATTATAATACTCATGTAACATCTTTTATCATTTTATTGTATACATAGTGTATTATACTCTTAATTATAATAATTCCAATAATCAAATGGTAAATAATAATATAGTCATTAAAAATAAAATCCCAGACAAATTTATTTATTATAATTATTTCAGAATAAATATACTTTTAAGAAAGTGAATTTATAATAACAAATCACTTAACTCTAGTTTATATAAAACAAGAGCAGTTCTCTATTACACAGCTGACTACAGAAAGCTTTAAAAAAAAAGCATTTAAATACCCAGTCCCAGATTTTTTTTTAGCTTTTTCCATTACTAGTGAGGATTGAGATTCAAAACTGGAAGTAATGCTGTTATGCATGTATAATCACCTTTATAATTATAGCCTGACATCCAGAGTACCAAGACAATCTGCATGAACAATATAATGAGTTAATAATTATATATTTTTAATATCATCAGTAGGCACCTTTTTTTGCTTTTGGCTAGGAATGTTAAAAGAAATTCACTTCATTCTTTAGAATATAATATTTAATGGTGTATAATATATTGCTGTCTGGTAATTAATTGAAAACTCAAAACTTACTATAGATGACACTAAAGTAGAGAACGAATGTTTTATGCAAATAAATTTATCTTAATTGTACAGTAATCTAGTGTGTGTGTGTGCCATAATTATTTAAATGATTCAATTATATTGTGTAATTAAAATGGTAATATATATATTCATTTGATACTATTTATTTTAGTCATCTAATAAAAAAATTTTTTAATTTTCTAAGCAACTCATTTTGTTCTTATCACTACAATATCTTTGCAATAAAATGTTTTGGATTTTAAAAGGTTTAATCATTTCCTAACAGGAAATTAACAGTAAGCTGGTTGAATTGGTATTACATTTTAGTTGTAAACTGTTTTATAAACCGTAATATGTTAAGCATTGTTTGCTAATGAATATACAGTCCATGTATTACAAAATCATTATAGAAAAAAAAATTAATATTAAAAATAATCTTAATTTTATATAAAGAACACAAAAAGTAAAAGTTTATTTGTATTATATACATTGCATTTTAAAATATATAGAAATCTGTAAAAGCAAAATCTAGATTATAATTAATAATCTTATTTATGTTTCATAAATTATTTATTCATAATAAACTTAATAATTATATTGATATGAGCTATTCTAAAATTGTTTGCAGTAATTAACAGCACAATTCAATACATTTTTGTTTTGTAAGTAATCTAATGGTTTGTTCCAGAGCACTTGAAGTGCCAGAGTTGAATTGCGATCTTCAATATCTACTGTGCTAAATTACATAGGGCAAGTTTGAGTATCACCATTGAATCAATTTATCATTAAACCATCTACTGACTTTTTTTTTATGTTCTAAGTGTTGCTGGAGTCCCATATAAAATTTGATCAAATTATTATGCTCTGTTTAATCAAACAACAATGAACTGTGTTGTCAGTTATTACCAAATCATTTTAAGACAGGTTATTTAAAACAAAAATTTCTTGAACTTGGTAGTTAGTTACTGCAAATCATTTGAAAATAGTTTCTACAGTAACGAATTCATTTAAGATGTAATCTGGGTGACTAGTTGTAAATGTTTACTTGTATAATTATAAAATCTGTTGTTTCAGAGTTATGATTCTTCATCTGTTTATTTCATAGACACACTGCTATGAATGTGATTATTTTGTCTTCTAAAATATATGCCCATCTATATATGCATGTGCACTTCTGATGGTCTGTAACTTAATTTAATAATGTTGTATATGACAGGATAAGTTTGTCCATGTTAGGTAAGGATGTCCAACTGCATGTGTTTTGATGATAAGAGATTAAGATAATCATTAATTAGCATGTTTTATTTATAATTCTGTATCAAATTGATATGTTTCTGTGGCTAATATCTGGTATTATTTCTGAAAATGAAAGAAAGAAATATTTTTTAATAGTTTTTTTTTTCCATAATTTGTCATCAGAATTTTGAAATTAGAATTATATGTACACAATTACCTAAATACTTATTAATAAAAGATATTAATTTAGTACTTGAAATATATATATTTTCATTAGTTTTATTCAAATGATTAAAATTTAAACATATTGTTTTATGAAAATCTGCTTATTGAAGCATTTCCATTTGCCATATATATATGCAATTATAAAGTAGAACACTAATTTTCCGAAAAGCAATATCCAAAATGACACCTCCTTTCCTGCCAAAAAAAAAAAAATTGCAATATCTAATTTAGTATATAGGTTATTATGCCAAAGCATTATTTTTGCTTTTTTGATACATTTCTTGCCTATTACTTATTCAAAGATTGACTTAACAATAGATTTTTTAAAAGAAAAGTTATTGATAATCTTTGAAGTATGTTTTTTATTTTTTGTTTTTTTTTTCATTAGAGTTTTATTCAAACAATGTAATGTTTAAGAAATATATATATGATAGAATATACATTATTTCTTAAAAAAAACAATCATCCAAACCATGCTCATTCCCCCATTCTCAAATTGCATCATTAATAGACTTTTAGTTCATTGATTGTTATTCCAAAAAATAACTCCTCAGTTTAATGCAATTGTCTTATATTATTTATTCATAGAGATAGGAAATGAAAGAGATTAATTTGATTAAAAAAAATACATCGTTATAAAAAAAAAAAAAATAGAAGTGTTTTACAAAATTGTGTTTTAATATTAATAAATAAAAATTCTTATATTGTTGTGACATATTGAAATGTACCTTTTTTGACTTAGATATTATTTATTTTATAAAGTTCATATTCTAAACTTTACCAGTGAATTTAAATGTTAAAACTATTGGATGCATTAATAAGTTTGTAATTATTAAAAGTTTCATATAATAATGATGGAAAGAATGAAAATGTTTTCTTCAATTTTTATATCCATATTTGATTGAACAATGTAAAAAAGATTTATGAGATTCTTCTTGCATTTAAAATAAAATGATAGCATAATAATTGTTAAAAATTATAAATTTATAAAATTCTTATAATTTAATAAATTATAACAATTAGAGCTGTTTGTTTAGCACTCCTATTTTTGGAATGTATCCTTTAGTAGTTGTGAGTGTACATTGTTTCTTCAAAATGCTTGATCATTATTTATTAACTGTTTTCTAAATCATGTATTTTTTATAATACTTTATGTATCAAAAATAGAAGTAATTATCTGCTTATATAATTATATTTTGTAATTAACTAGATATTAACATTTTATTTAATTAAATTATTTGACTTTCCAATATACTCTTCTTCCTAATTAACTGGGCTCATCGTTTTTTTTAATATAAAAGAAGTAATCATTTACAATGGTATTTGTTGATATATTTTATATAATTTTAATGAAATATATATGTATCATCTTTTATTTATAAAATTTGAAGAAGGACAAGTTAAAGCGTAAGGAAGATGCAGAAAGAGGATAGTTTTTGATGTAAATATGTACAATAATATGACTTGATATGCTTATCTTGTCATGTAAACAAAAAAAAAAAATAATTTTTTTTTACTGAAATTTAAAAAAAAATTAAATATATATACTTAGAATTAATTCCATGAAGACTTGGCAAGTTTATAAAGAATATTTAATTTTTTAAAAAAAGATATTTATATATTTCTTATTTTATGGAAGTTTTTTTTTTTGTTCAGTTAGAATTGTAATGGATTTAAGGAATAAACTTGATTTAAAACGTAAAATTTTAAATTGTAATGTATAAATTTAGAAAAATTATATTTTCAAATGAAATAGATTCTGCCTCAATATAAAGAAATTATTATTTTTTTGATGCCATAAATTATTTTTAACATTAAAGCGTCCTCTATTTATTGTAAACTTTCCCTTTATTTTATTTTTTATATATAGACATACATATGTATTTTGGACCATTTTCTACTAAACTGCAATGAATTGAATAAATAATTATGGAAAATTTAAGTAAAATAAAATTATGTTTAGATACATTTAGCGAATTTTCTTTGGGTGATAATTGTAGAAGTGATTTTTATCTAACAATAAATCTTTGGGTTTAAAGCACAGTTTTTTATAAAGTGCAATATTGTTGTGTCAGTTTTGAATTTTTTATCTTCAGAATAGTAATTATTAATAAATATCGAGTGTGGCATATTGATAGTATTCTGATGATGAATTGTGTAAATAACTTATGGTTTGAATCAAATCAGCTCAATACAATGTATAGGATGCTCTGTTTTGTGAAGTTCAGTGATATATTATTAGTATTAAGCTGTGCAAGTGCATGTTTTTTTTTTTATCTTATTTTGCATGTCTTACTTAGTAAGTTTTTAAATTTATTTTTTTTAAATTTTCTATTAGTATGTATTTTATTTCTGAATTTGTTACTAAAGTTTTTATATATTTTAATTTATCACAGATTTCTATTACAATGGCTATAGCCCTGCTTTTTATGCAGCAGCTCCCATGAATCCAGCTGTTGGTAAGTTAAAGTTTATTATATTTTATATGTTGAAGTATGCATGTGTGTATATAAACTACATGACAGATGAGAGTTTATCTAATTAGTTATCATTTATTTCTAGATATTTTGATAGCAAGATGATGTAAGAAATAAGAATGGTTAATTCACAAGTAGATATCCAAAATTCACTGAGTGAATGGTTAATTCACAAGTAGATATCCAAAATTCACTGAGTGAAATCTTGTGCACATGTATAAAAATTAATTCCATAATTTTGTTTATATAATTGCATTCAGTCAATAAAGAAAAATTACATGCTACTTAACAGTTTTATAAATTGAGTTACTTGTTAAGTGTATAGGGCTTGTTAATACAGTATATTAAATTTAATTCAGTGAAATTTAATGCCTATTTTAAAGCAATTATAGGAATAGCAGATTTAACTCCTGAGCTAAAAGTTTGTAGAGACTTTTCTAGATAAGGAAAGTAAAAATAATTTTAATTTGGCCTATTCTCTTTTTATTTCCTGCATAATCGATCTTATGATTATAATTAAATGAATTTTTTTTTGCTGTTCAGGCTATTATCTTGAATAGTATAAAGAAGTAAAAAATGGCTATTACATGCATAAGTGCAGCTCTGAATTCTATCCTCATTGACAAAGATACAAAAATCGGTCTAGCAGATATCATCTAGACTCCATCAATTATTGTTACAATAAATAGTTTCAAATTAGGATGAAGTTTCTGGTCTTGCAGCAAAAATAGTAAATTGAATTTCTAAATACTACTTCTTTAAAAAAAAAAACCATATATAAAAGTAAAAGCACTAGGTAGTAATATTATTGGATGGTAATTTTATTAATTTAAAAAGCAGATTTGTGTTTGGTAAATAATATTTGGTGGCCCACATATGAGAAATACAGATGGTAACATTATTTACCTATTGTGGATGGCATTTTAAATTCAGTAATCAATTTAAGTTTGCAAAAATATTTTTATATTTATAGTTTGAATAGAAGTGGAAAAATATTTTTGTTATCACAGTGTTAATAAAAAAAATATTGATTGATTGACTTGGTATAGCAGCTACTTTATACTCCAGATCTTTGCATAGCAAAACCCTGCTTTTCACATGGGCAGTTTTAGACAGAATGTTTCAAAGCAAACATATTATACTATGACATTTTTTTTATGAATTCCATTATTTTAAAATTTTGTTACAGGAGATTAAAAATTGATTAGAGTTATTTTAAAGAACCTGAGATAATTATAATTGTATTGTTTTAATAAAGAGATTAGAATTTATTTAGTAACATTATACTAAATTGATTGTTATTATTTTAAAGTCTTAAGAATGCGATGAATTTATTATTATTTGAAATAATAGGGGGGATAGTATTCTTATGTCATTTGAGATTGTTTCCTGTGGGATATTGGCTCAATATAATTATTTTACTCCTTGTACTTCACTTTATTGTCTCGTGATTTATTAATATTTTATTTAATTTTTAATAAACCGAACCATTTATTATTTATTAATCAATTAGAGCTAGTTAAATAGTAGATATTATCATAGGATATCTTTATTATAATCATATTAAGATTATATGTATTTTAGCTGAGCTAGTCTTATTTTCCTATTATTATATCAACTCATGGTGAGGATACAATGTGGTTATTGAATTTTGGGACCAGCAACGAGTGGCCCGATATGTAGTATCTTGGGAGCATAATTTTAGATAGTTTGATATGTTTAGGGGGGGGGGGCACAATTATAGTTGTAAATTAGTGAGTAAAGATAATAACGTATGAATTGAAATGTATAACTTTGGGGCCATTGATACATATATCTCATTGAATATAAATAATTTAGTAATTTTATAATAGTAGTGATAATTTAGAGTTTGATTATAATATTGAACTAAATATTTGATTTAAATATTATCGTAATTTCATGTGGTATTATAATCTGATTTATTCCAAAATAAAATATTGTATTATTTGTAAACTAATAAGTAAATAAATGTGGGTAATAATTATTTTTGATTATGACTATGTCAATTATTAAATATTTTAAAGTATATTCTGAATATATTCTATTATGTGCAAATTATCTGTTAGTTCATGTAGGTGAAAATCAATGGTGTAACACATAAAATTTTTTTTAGAAAGTTAGTTACAGTAGTAGGTTAATATTAAGCAGTGTAAGATCTTAAAATAGTAATGTCCTATGGTTTATTGTGGATGTTGATTAAGTGGAAGGTAGAAAGGCTGGTTAGGGAATTATTTTATGAAAATGTTGATATAATGAAAACTATATACTATTGAATTGAGATTTTAAATTCTACAAGGCAAACTATTTTAAAATGAATAGTGAGAATAAGAATTTAACGGCAGAAATGTCTGGTTCTGTTGATGAAAAAGATATAGAGAATACTCAAAGGGTGGAGATGATAAAATGTTATTTTGAGTTAATGATTAATAAAATAGACTATTATAGATGATAGTAAATCTTTTAGAGAAAATATGAAAGAAGATAATAAATCTTTTAGAGAACAACTTTGAAAACCAACTGAATTGGTTAATAAAAATGTTGAAGGTAATAAGACATCTGTTAAGATAATTAAGGAAGATGTTAAAGTAGTGGGTAGTAATCTGAAAACTAAACTGGAAGGGAATAATAAATCCTAAAGTATTGAATTGAAAATTATGGAAACTGAATCTAAGTCATCTGTTAAAGTAGTTGATAAAAATGTAGTAAATAAGAAAGTATCTCTTGAAAAAATTAATAAATCTGTTGAAATAATTAATACAGATTTGAAAGTGAACAAAGAACCCATTAATTTAGTCAATAAAGATGTAGAAAATAAGCATATTGTCGAAACAATAAGTAAGGAAAATCCACAAGTCATTAAAATAGTTAATGAAGATATTAACTTAAGTAATAATTTGGCAGAAAAAAATAAAGATTCTGTTAAATTAGTTGATAAAGATGTAAATAATGATGTATCATTTGTTAAGTTAGTAGATGATGATTTAAGAAAAGACAAATCTTTTGTTGAATTAACTAATAAAGAAACCCAGTTATCTGTTGAAAAAATTATTCTAGATAGTGACTTGATTCATAAAGAAATAGAGATTCATAAAGAGTCTGTTGAATTAATTACTAAAGAATTAGAAGCAAATTTACCATCTGTTGAGTTAATAAATAATATGGAGGAAGATAAACAATTCATTAATGTAGCAGATGAGAAAAATTTGCAAAGTGTTTAATTAATTAAAAAAGATGTTGAGCTAGTTGAAGAACTGAAAGAATTAAGAGTCTGATGAAATATATAGTAAAGATCTTGAATTAGTTGATAAAAATTTGGAAGAATTTAAAGAACCCATTGAAATGACTAATAAAGATATAGATGAGAATGAGGGGGTACAGAAGAAAGAACAGAATTGCGTAGAAATGAAATTAGATTTTCAAACTAGGTTGAAAGAAATAAGAGCAATGAAAGTAGATTCTCAAAAGTGAGTCATAGAAATAAAGGAAACGATATTAGAGATCCGGAGATATAATCAAGAATTAGAGTTACATAAAATGGAGATAGCAGAGAAAATTAGGGAATCACATGAGAGATCACAAAAACAGTTAGGGATGAGTACAAAGTCTCAAGATTTTGTAGAAAAAGTGGAATTAAATGTTCCCATTCAATCAGAAAAAGGGGACTTGATTTTTCAAAGTCAATGTAATGAAAATGAAGAGTGTGTTAAAATGGTTGATAAAAATAGTGAATTATATGATAAAATTTTGGAAGAACCCAAAGAATCTTTTGAAGTAATTAATGATGATAACGTAGGAGAGAGTAAGTTCTCTGAAGAGTTAGTAGAAAGAAGGATAATAGAAAAATCTTGAGAATTTTGGCAAATATTATGATAGTGATAAAGAGGTTGATGAATCCTTAGGGATAGAGTTAATTTCTTTAGATGACAAATGCTTAGAAATATTAGAAAATGAATTATCAAAGATTACTGACAATACTAGCAATAAATTTAAAAACAAAATACCAAATATAGTTCAGAAATGTACTATTAATTATGGAAGCATTTGTTCACAATTTGGTATTTATGAAGAGATATTATTTAAGGGAATTAAAAACTTAATATCTAATGGAAAATTTATGAAAGTAGAAGTTGATCAGAACAGGGATTTAGGCAAAGCCAAAGTAAAACTTAAATTTAAGAGTAAGAAGAAAATTAAAATAGATTTTCTTAGAGAAATACTTAATCATGATAAAAATATGAAAAAAATTAAAAGTAAATTTCAAAGAGTTTAGTAAAAAGAAAATTTGGGTGAATTATCTTAGAGAAAGCATAGATTATATAAGAAATATTGAGAAAGCAAAGGTAAAATTTAAAAGAATGAGTGAAAAGATAGTTAATCTAAATCTTGGTAGAAGGATGATGAATGAGGGAAAAGAAATTGGGAATGCTAAAATCAAAGTTAAAATAATAGATGATGATCTGATTAATATAGATTTTCTTAGAGAAAATATAAAGAAAGAAAGTTATTGGAAAAGCCAAGGTTAAACTTAAAATTATAAATAAAAAGATAATTGAGATAAAGTTTCTTAAAGAGAATGTTGATAAAGAAAGAGATATAGGGAAAGCAAAGGTGAAACTTAAGTGTCTAAAACAAACGAAACTTAAGATAAATTTTCTTAGGAAAAATCTTGATAAAGAGAAGAATACAGGAAAGGCTAAGGTGAAACTTAAAGAAATAAGTTAGAAGAGAGTTAAAATAATTCTTTAGAAAAGAAAATTTTGAAAAAATAAGACGAATAATTCCTGAATAAGACATTTATTTAAAAATGTTACAACCTGATTTTTAAAGAACAAAGATAAGACTTTAAAAGAATATTTTGATATTTTATGTCAAATATATAAAATACGAAAACGTATTAATATTAGCAATCTTCAGAGGAACCAGTTCAAACAATTCCTTGGTCTGTATGAGGATCCATATAAGATTTTTTGCAAGATAGGAGAGAATGCATTCATGTTAGTTACACCAGATGGTATGAAAGGAACTTATAATGCAAAAAGTTTAATTCCATACCCTTCTGAAGGGTAGATGAGTTTTAAAGATATTTCTGGGTGAGATTCTTGGTATAATTTCAAAGTATTTAAAGAAACATAGCTATTTGTAAGCTTACAGCAATCAGAAATACTGTGCATGGCCCAGGGGATTAATATTAATTTATCAATTAACTACATTTTGTTATCCACGTATGCACTTTAGATTGTTATAATCCTGTTGAATTATATATTGAAATACTTACATTTTAATAAAGGATTTTAATTTCTAGAATTTTCTATAGGATTACTTTTAAAAAATAATCCCAAAATCTAATGAATGAAAAATTAACAGATTAAATAGTAACCTGTTTATTTAATTAATACAAAATCTATATTATAAACTAATCATCATTTCAAACTATTATTATTCAACTGCAGGATCAAAGTTTTCTTCAATCCATAATTCTTTCCTTTCTCCGCATCACTACCAATCTGTAGTATTTTTTTCAGGCCTTTTATTTGGGATCTGGTGTAAAAGTAATTGTCTATTGATTTTAATTTTTTGCAGCATTTTCAACTCAACTCCATTAAATTTTTTTGATGATATCATTGATACCGGTTGGTTTTTTCACCTCTATATTTTGCTTTCGATTTCTTTTTAATATGTCTAATGTACTTCTCCATATTTCATTGTATAATCTGAAGTCTCTATTCCTCCCATATCCATAAATAAGAATTGATAAACATATTTATTTAAAAAATATTTATACGCATAAACATGTTTATTTTTTTATATTATTTCAATTAAAAGCACTTAAAATGATAAATTTCATTCATTAAGTTTCTATTTGTATTAGTAATCTAACTAAAACATTTATAATTATTAATTTCTTTTAATTCATAATATTATTAGCCATCTTTTTTTATTTCTGAAAAACTTTTGAATACTATTTTAGTTTTTTTAATATTTATCTTTAATCCTTATTTTATCTGATAGCTCTTGAAACTTTTTTTCAAACATTATTTATGAAAACAACCATATCATTTGCAAATCTAGATGGTTTAATTAATCTTTATTTAATTATCTCATTTTTATCTACAAAATATTCACTATAAAAATGCTGCTGTGATGATGTTTTTTTGATTGATTTTGAATTAGAAATTCTTTATAAATAAGTAGTAATTTATTACATTTGTTATAAAATGCTGAAAAAAAAAGATATATAACTTTATAAATTAGTAATTTATTACATTTGTTATAAAATGCTGGAAAAAAGAAGATATATAAACATTACTTACCTGAGAAAATTTTTTATTGAAAAAATTATAAAAACAACATGATTGATGACTTTCATTTTTACTAGCAGACTCAGATCTTGTCCTTCTATGCAGGGTAACTGCTAGTCCTTCAATGCAGGGTATCTGTTAGAAATACATTTGGTTTTAGTGGGGGCAAAAAAAATAACAGTAAGAACAGTGCATGAGATATGAAAAAATATATAGTTGTGTTCTGATCCATCATGTCAGCCGCGGGTTGGCGCTATTTCTAGATTAATTTCTAGAAATATGCCGTTTCTGCAGCTGCTCCCAAGCCTTTAAGCCTTCTTTCTACAATAAATCCTAGAAAGAGTGTTAACTCGGAGTAAAGTCTTCTTTCTACGCTAAAATCTAGAAAGTGTTAACTCGGAGTTAAGCCTTCTTTCTATGATAAAACCTAGAAAGAGTGTTAATTCGGCTGGCGGCTAAACGCTGTGGCTTTTTTCTATGCTAAAGGCAGAGGAAAATGCCATAGTTGTTTGTATTACGCACTATATCGTAATGCTGTGTTATGTATTTTATGTAACAGTATCGTACGAGGGTGTGTTAAGTTCATCGTGTCAAAATTATTTAAATTTTTATTGGGGCCTTTTTTTTTTATATGAATTGATATACTGTTACCTTTTAACAGTGTCATGATTGTTCCTCATAAAGCCGTAAGCCTCCTAAAGTCTATTCGGGTGGGGTAGCGCAATTTTTTTGACGATCATGCTTTAAGTCACGTTTTAGCGAGTAATTTTCCGAGACCAAGAATATGGCTAATTCGAACACAGAAAAATTGAAAATATGGGAATTGCCAAACACCGAAGCCGGCACTGTAACATTTCTACAGCAGAAAAACGTGCTGCTGAAAGAAAAGAGATGTTTGTGCGGCAAATATATGCGACTTGAGGTCCATAAACATCTTTGGACTTTCATTTGTAAGTCTCGTTCTTGCCGAGGGAAATGTTCACTTCGTAAAGGGCAGCTTGTTTGAGGGATTCCAAATGGCTTTCGTCAAATGTAAAATAAAAGTAACTTAAATTTTTATTTAAACATACACCCCTTCTCCCAATAATTGTTGTCAATCAAATGTAAAATAAAAGGGTAACGTAAATTATTATTTAAACATACACAAAAACACCCCTCCCAATAATTATTGTCAATCAAATGTAAACCAATAAAAGTAAGGTAAATTATTATTTAAACACAATCCAAATTACTATTTGAACATACACCAAAAAAAAGACCCTCTTGTCAATAAAAATTAAAAAGCAACTATTATTGTCCCATTGTCAAAAATATTATTTGGGAAAAATAATTTATAAAAGAAAGAAAGTAAAATTGGTTGTCAATCAAATGTAAAATAAAAGTAACTTATATTATTATTTAAACATAGACAAAAAACCCCCTTTTCCCAATTATTGTTGTCTGCAATCAAATGTAAAATAAAAGTAACGTAAATTATTATTTAAACATACACAAAAACACCCTTCCCACTAATTGTTGTTAATCAAATGTAAACCAATAAAAGTAACATTATTATTTAAAGATACATAAAAAAACCTGTTCTCTCTTGAATTTTGTCAATCAAATTTTAAAAAACAATAATAGTATTTAAAAAAGTCAAATTACTATTTGAACATAAACCAAAAAAGACCCACTTGTCAATAAAAATTAAAAAACAACTATTATTGTCCCATTCTCAAAAATATTATTTGGGAAAAACAATTTATTAATGAAAGAAAGTAAAATTTGTAAACAAAAATAAAAGTCAATATTAATAGAGAATCGCTAGCCCAGGAATGTTATAATCATGTGTTTTTCGTTAGCATCAACACCATCATGCGGCCGACACGATAGATCAGAACACAAGCAAATATATTATATTATTGAATAATGGGGGGAGGGCAACCTAATATATCTTCTTTTTAAGTAAAATGTGAATTCAAAAAAATAAATATCAAACAAATAAAAATTTCTGTAAAATAAAATGAATAAATACAAAGCAAATCAATAAACATCAAAATAAACAAATTTATTACGAGCACTGAGTATACATGTGGGAGATGATGATCTTGACAAAATGATGAGTGCTGGTTCAGCACGAAATATGTATATTGGGGATCATCCTTTTCAGGTGTGTGTGGACATGTGTATCAGTTGTATGAGATAGAGTGAATGGATTGAGGGAGCTTGAAAATCCATGTTCAAATACCCTATATTACAGTGATCTATAATTAACCTGACTTTATAAATTCTATCAGTGCCTAAAAATGTGTTCTATTTTCAACACATAATTTTTTATCAAAAAGGCAGTACTCATGGTTGGTAGGAAAATTTAGGCCTTAAATAAAACTAAAACCCTGGACTGCAATAAGCGGCAAGTGAATGCATTTCTGTGGAAGAAAATTTTTTCCAGGGACTAAATCTAAAAAAATGAAAAAAAGTAATTAAAAATTGCATTTTTCAAAAATAAAATCGTAAAAAATTGAAATTTTATCTAGAAAAAAAATACATACATCTTTTTCAAGGCAACAAAATGGCGGACAGAAAGTAGTGATGCTCCTGAGTGTGATATTAATTGATACTGCACAAACTCAATAGTTACGGTAAACTTACGCTGAATGGTTCAAGGCTATTTAAGCAGCATTGTATGGTATGATCATTTTTTCCTTAGCCAAAACAAAAAGTCATTTACTCCTTTATAGCTGCTACTCATACAGAAAATAATAGCTAGAGAAACACAAAAGAATCAAGAGGTTAAATAAAAAGATGTCTTTAAAATTTTTCGATATTTGGAAGTTCTTTATCACTTATTGAATTACTTCATGATTCTATTATTTTGCCTTGTTTTATTATTTATCTTCTATTGTTTAATTTAAAATCCAAAATCTATTAACATTATGTATAATATTACATTGACTTTTCCTTTGGAATCCTGTGTATTACTCTGAAAAAGATAACTGATAAGCAGCCTTGCTCACCATATATAGCTATGATAGATTCTTTTTAGGAGTATCCAACTACTCCTACTTTGTATCAATTGTCTGCAATCTGTTTCTAGGGGGGAAAAACTGATTAAAAAAAGATTTACATGTACATATATGCAAAACAAGTCACTTTTATTTTCTGCATTAGTAATTAATCGTATTGAATAAGTATTAAGCTATAGCCAACATATACTTTAACTTCCATTTTCTGGTCCCCTATAACAGGGGTCCCTAACCCTATGCCCGCGGGCACCATAGCGCCCGCAGACCATTTTACGTGTGCCCGCCGCTATCTGAACATGATAAAAAACTTATTTATTTGATACAAATAAATTTAATTTTTAAAATTTCTTATAAATTATTATATTATACTGTAATCAAATTGTAGGGCATACTATACTTTTACAGCATAAAAATATAAACTCTATTAACTGTTACTGTCTTGGTAGAATTTTATTTTATTCCTTATGCAAAAGTGAAAAATATCTTCAAATAAAGAAGTTACTTTATAATTTAATTGGTATTCAACAACTAAATAAATTGCTAGATACGCATTTTATATATATTGATGTGGATACTACCTCATCCCTTTATTAAATAATCATTGAGCAATAATTACTAAGAACCATTGTAAATAAGCATTTATTTTATAGCGCTATGTTTATAAATTGTAATACATTAAAGATCAGCCTTTCAAGCTATTGTGCATGCACTTTTTTTACGAGTGTTAATAATAAATGAATACTTTCACTCCCAACACAAGATATAGTATTTACAAAAGAATAAAATGAATCCACTTATTCTTTCAAACCCAAATGCTTATATATGGGCAAATCTTAAGTACTGGAAATGAAAGCATTTGGGTTTGAAAGAATAAGTGGATTCATTTTATTCTTTCATAAATACTATATCTTGTGTTGGGAATGAAAGTATTCATTTATTATTAACGCTTGTAAAAAAGTGCATGCACAATAGCTTGAAAGGCTAAGAACCATTGTATAAATTTGTTGCACATTTTAAACTTTCTTGTCTATCTTATTTTTCTTGAAATTAAACATTTTTAAAAAGTACATTAATAAGTAGATTTTTTAAATATTACGAACTTAAGAATGCAAACATTGCTTTAATAATAAATTTCTAATCAATAGTAATTATAATTTAAATTTAAAAAAAGTGTATATAATTGCTTTTAGCACTTTGCAACAAAAAAAATTGAATCTGTAGTAAACAAGGCTATCTACTTTTGAATATCAGCTATCTTAAACAAGATTTTTCCCCTCAGTTACTTATCAAATTTTTTTAAGATAAGATGCTCCATTTACTGATGAAAAGTAAAAACAGTTATTGTATAACGAATACATAAATTTTGGAAAGTTATATCTGTTATTTGAATAGAACAAAATGTAATTTCTTTGAAATAAAGGGATAGCAGAAAGAACTAAAATATATAGTTACTGATCTGGTATCAGATTTGTATATTTAAGCAGTCAGATTGGCTTGGATTCAAAACATCAGTGTTTTTGTTTTTTTTTAATTTTGGGTTAATTAGCTTGATAATATTCAAGTTGGCTGTCATGTGAGACGATGCAGATATACATTGGTTCCAGCTTTGAATTCCAAATTTCCATTGATAAAGGCAATAATCAGAAATGAATTTAGGAATTAAATTATACTATTATCTTATTTATTATTCAAAATTTAAAATAAATGGTGCTAGAGTAGAGAAAAAAAAACTGCTTTTGTTTGCATCCCTATATTACATATAAATTACATGTATATAAAATATAGTTGTATTTAAAATATTATCATACTGTAGTAAATTTAAAAAAATGGAATGATGATGTGTTGATTATGAAATGTCTTTATTAAAATTAATATATACATATATGAGCTGTTTGCACAGATAGTGAAGCTAGAATGTATATATTAAAAAGCAAAATTTTAATTTACTAAAATATAAATACTATTAAATTAATGAACTTAGCACTTTCAAGAGACTACTTGCTCTCATACTCATAGCTGTTGTTGTTATAAATGCGTGGTAGAAATGGATTAAATGGAATTTATGCAAATGGGTTATAATTGCAATTTCCAAGATATAGTTGTCTAATTTTTAATGAATATTGAAAATTTTCTGCAGAGGTGATGACTTGAATATGTTTTCATATATTTAGCATAGTATATCATATTCTTCAATGTCTTCCTGAGAAAAGAAGGTTAAGAAATAAATAAACTTTACAAGTAACACATACATGATAAAAATGTACATAAAAATATTTAATGTAGAATGTTATAAAATATTAATTCAGATAAGATTGGCTATTAATGGTATTTTTTTTTTTAAAGATTATTAATTAATTGTTATATATATTTTATTAATTATGATGTTGGAATCATATCTTAAATAGATTTTTTTTATGCTTCTGTAAATAATCACCAATTAGTACATTTTAATTTTTATAATTTATCCATATATCATTTTTTAAGAAACTATTCAAATTTGAGTGATTCATTTTTCGATACAACGGAAGTTGTAGATAGAAATTCTTTACAAAGTGGGTGGGTGGGTGGGGGGTATTTCCAGGACTTAAATGTTTTCTATTGATAAGTTGTTGTGTTTTAAATTATCATTGCAAATATACTGTATATGGATTTCTCTACCTGAAATCACTTAAAACTATATGATTTGGTGCTAGTGCTTGCTGTTTTTTAATACAATTTATTTTTATTATCTTGGTATTTATAAGAGCTCTATTACAAATTGTAATAAGCTTTTTAGATCACTATAATATAGACATTTCAATTTTACCTATAATTTAAAAGTGGAAACTTCAATAATTTCCTCAAAATTTGTTTCTGGTTTAATTACCCAAATGCTTTATTGTAGACTTTGAAAGAAACCATTAGAAATAATCCACAGAAAGCTTATTTTAAAGTTTGTAAATATTTATTTGCCTCTAAATGTAAATTATTTTTTATAATAATAATAAATAAAATTAAAAGTGTGTGTAGCGCTTGAAAGAGATGCTATAATAATAAAAAAAAAAAGTGGCAAATTTGAAAAACAATATTATTATTTTTTTTAAAATAGAAAATTAATTGTTTTAAAAATAAAGAATTTTTGGAATGTCCTACTAGTAAACTGGTATATCCATAAATTAAATGAAATTAGAGGTTCAATCATTGGGTTTTTAGCATTTTTTTTTTTTTGTAATATGTAGATGTTTAAACTAAGGGAAAAAAAACTGATCACATTACATATATGCTAATCTCATCTGACATCAAAGTATAACTTCCTCCCCACACAAATATATATATTTTTAAATATAAATATTTAATCATTTCTAATTTATTTTTAAACTGATGAATAGACATATGCTTATATAAATACACAGACATTCTTTTTACCTAATGCTTTGTGGCTCTAAATATTAAGAGTTTTTCAAATTTTATGATGACATTGAGAAAATGATCAGTTACAAACTGTGATCATTGGTAATCATATTTAATTTCAGTCAGAAACATTCTTTAACTGCCAGAATTTGGAAAAAAAAAATACAATCATTGAATTCACTTTTATCCTAATTATGTAAACGATCTTTTTATACTTAATTTTTATAGTGTTCAAATTTTATTATTATTAAATAAAAAGCAGGGGAAAGAAAATCTTTGAATGAGACCACTGAATAATCAAAACACTGATATTATTTAATAAAATGTAAGCATTACAAAAATTAATTGTGAAAAGGAGTTAATCGATCTAGAACAATAAGATTTTTCATTCTCACTATTGAACAACTATATAATTTAATAAGCAGCAAATTATGTAAACATTTTCTAAGAAATTTAATTGCAGATTCTATTATATAGAATTATTTCTGCCTGTTTGTACAAGCTATTAAGCTGTTTACTTATTGTTCAGTAAATGGATATCTAGTATTATTAGCTAGATGGTAAAAGTTCATTTAATTTGAATTGATCAGGTGACTATCAGTAGACAACATAAAGCAAAAAAACAATTTTTTTACTGATAGGTGCTGAAATGCTGGGTAATGTTACCTTTTAATTTGTACTTTATAACAAATTTAGAGTGAAATCATTTTTTTGATCTAATGTTTTTCTAAAATTATTTTTGTTTTATTTATTACTGCACCTATTAATAAAATAAATGTGTTGTATAGTTGGAGGTAGTGGTAGAATTGCAGGCTCTGGAATTCAATGTTCGTGGATCATCGTCTTCCCTGTATCCCATTCAGTTGTTTTTAAAATAAAGATATTTATCTATTCATGCATACTAATGATGTAAAAATCTGATTGAAATTTATGCTAAAGTTAAATATTGAGATACTATAATGTTGTATTGGAGTGGAGTAAGTACGCGAGCAGTCAGTAATCATGTCTAATACATATACATTTCAGTTCATATTTTCATTCTAAGGCAGTATGTAATTTGCTTACATTGAATGTTTCTTATAATATCAAATCCAATAAGGGCTGTAAGCGTTCCATCGTCTACTTTTCAATGAAATGTATGGTTGAATAGTTGGAAGAGTAAGAAGATTGAAGTCTGTCCATTAAAGTTTGAAGAATTTTTATCTTAATATAAATGATCACTGATTGTATATATGTATGGGAGATTATGATCTGGCTCAATTGATGAGTGCTGGTTCTACACGAAATACATATATTGGGAATCATATATCTTTTGCATGTGTGTGGTCGTGTGTTGGTTGATTGAGATGGAGTGGAGGATGAATAGACTGAAAATTCCTGAGTTCATATTCCCATAATTACATTATAAGTTCAAATTTTAATCTTTTATTTTAGTAGGAGTGAGACAATTTTCATTTTTTTAGGGTCCCCCTCCCCCTAATAAAGCTTGAATCTTATTTTTTTTTTTGCCTAGTTGCTTACATGTACAGATATTCATTTTTGAATAACCACAAACATCAAATTTTTTAAAATTGTGGATTTATTTGTTGTACATTTAGTTACTTTGAAGTTTTAGTGATATCCATTCAATTGGTGTCATAACAGATTTTTTTCTTTCACTTTTTTTTTGTCTTTTTAACCTGAATTGAATTGTGCAGGATAATTCCAATATAGAAAATAAAATACAAAAATATTACAACACTAAACAAATGGATTGAGGGGAGAGGATCTGAATTTCTAATTTTTTTTATTATGCCTATATAAGTTTGTATGAAAGTATTTGTGGGGCAAATAATAATATGATTTAAACCATTATATAGTATGAAAACAAGGTATAGTCGTATTGTAAATACTAATTGCCTGGATAGATTTTATTTTGGATTAAATGGGAAATGAGAAAAAACAATTGACAAATATTTTTTTGAAAACTTGTAAATTAGGGCAATAGTTATTATGATAGGCTTTGATGGGAGATTATTAACTAAAACGATGTTGTTTTTTAAAGAATAATATATATTTAGTGATAGTTGTAAAAATATTTTTATTGTATTTAATATTTTTAATTAAAAAAAAAATATTTGTTCAAATTCATACATCCATTAAATGATTGCAGAGTAGTTTTTTTATAATGTGTTTAATGCATTTTTTAAAAATATGTTTTATAAAATTTGTTTCTAGAAAAATGTAGCTTATGAAAAAAAAAAGAGGTAGAAACAATATTTTTATAATTATTGACATGCATATAGAAAAATTAACTCTGGAAAAATTCTAGTAAAATAAAATTTTTAGGAAGCAATGAACTGCTCATGTGATATCTATATTAAATTTTAATTTAAACATCTTGCATCAATGTTCAATTACCAAGCAGATGAAAATGGAACCCGTTTCATCTACAACAAAGTTATTTATTAGAGAAGCCAGTATAGCCAATAACAATAATCTAAAAATTGTCTCTTCTTTTCAAACTTAGCTTTAAAAATATTAATATATAAATTACATAACTTTTTTAAATTTATTAGAAATTAATATGAACAAATTATTTGCACATACCAATGTTTCGATCATTTAATATAATCTTTGTTAAGGTGTAAATTATAAAAATATTTTAGAATATCTTGATAAGACTAAAAAATAAACCAAAAAACACATTGGTGCACATATAGAGTACATTTTATATGTATATAGTACTTGTCATTGAACAACAAAAATTTCCCCCAAAAATAAAATGATGCATTTGTTATTGCATTTATAGCTACAAATGTATATTAAATAAAATAAAGAAAATAATATATTTTGCAATGAAAAATGTATATTAAATAAAAGCACAAGATGGTGTTCATGCACAAAATGTGTACGAATATAAATAACAAAAAGTTAATATTCATAGTTTTGTAGTTATAATTTCAACAATAACTGCAGTTATTTTATTTTTTATTGATCCCATTTTTTGATGTCGTGTTCAATTTTAGTGATTTTTTTTTTCTTGCTGAAATATAAATTCAAGTTAATGCTTTTATTTGCTGTGAATAATTTTGTTTTTGAAATTTCATTTTTTATGCATTACATTTGCCCTCACACCTGTGTTTGACTTTCCATTTGTTGCTTTCACTTAAAATATCTATTACCATGGATCATATTTGTACTTTTATTGAATACAGATTTTGTGCATAAACTATCTAAAACACATTTTTTATTGCAAAATGTATTACTTTATTTATTTATTAAATATATACTAGTTTTATTTCAGATTCTCAAATTATCTACACCTCTTTAATAAAAATATGTTTGTCTGTAAATATTTTTATAATAGAATGTAGTTGCTACATAAATTTTTTAAATTTATATTTAATAATTAAGAATATAGATGGTATTTGAAATGTGTATGGGCCATGCCATAAGAGATTGCTTTGAAAATATTCTTTAAATTATAATAGTTTTAGTATATACACCTGGGTCTCGTTTTACGCGATAGATAGGTTCCTCAGAAAACACACGCAAACGAAATCGCGCAAAAATAGACATAACTTACATTGAAAAAGGGGGGATGCGGTCTGTGATTTTTCAAAATTCTCGTAAAAGCAAAGCACCAACGTAAAATTACTTAAAAATTCGCGCAAAAAAAAAAAATAAGGAAATAAAATATGACTAATAAAAAAATTTCAAATTGGAAAAAAATTGATACAAGACAAACTTTTTTTAACTATAATATTTAATTTTATTCAAAATAATATATTTTTATGCATAATTTACAGTACAGTAATTTACATTTTTTTATACACGTTTTAATTATTATGATTTTCTGGTGACAACGTAATTAGTAATTAATCTTTGAGACGATGATTTTATTAATTGTTTACGAAGCTCGCGATATCCAGACATACAACCATTTAGCTCTCGTTGGAATTTAAGAGCACGTTAATGATTAGTGTCATTAATAAGAAAATAATAATTGATTACGTTCTTTTTTAAAAAGCAAAAACAATGTGATTTAAAATGCAAAATTAACACGCACAATGTTTGAACAAATTTACATTATAATCTTGTAAAATTTAATATGTGTATACATAAAATGTGGAAATCATGATTTTAATTTCATTATTGCATAAAATCTTACTATTATAAAGCACTAAAAATATTGAAATTACTAAGATGAAAGTCGAATTCCAATAATGTGCTATTACTTTCAATATAACGTAAGTGCGCGAAATTTATTATTTAAAGTAATAGCGCATTATCGGAAACCGACTTCCGGTGAAACACGAATTGCGTAACTTCAAAATCATGTTAAATAAGTCCGCGTAAAAAGAGACCCAGGTGTACTACCTTAAATATTACATGATTCTATCACATGGCTTCCATTTATTCTGTGCTATTTTAGCAGCATAATTTTTTCTTCATGCCTCTATGCCATCTATTGTAAGTATTAGTAACTAATAGATATCATGATAATGCGTGCTAAATATTTATTCATTGTTTGTTCTATTC
Organism: Epiperipatus broadwayi; assembly: GCA_028023455.1. Classification (NCBI taxonomy): domain Eukaryota; kingdom Metazoa; phylum Onychophora; class Udeonychophora; order Euonychophora; family Peripatidae; genus Epiperipatus; species Epiperipatus broadwayi. The sequence goes on from JAQFVV010000011.1 coordinate 8,557,090, forward strand.
AATGTTTTATATGTTCTTCAATTTGGGCTGATAGTTTGATAGTTAAAAAGAGAGATAAATGATGCCTGCTAGCGAGTAGGTGCACTAGTTCCTAAAGGTCCAAGTGCATTGTTCCATGATCGCTCCTCACTGATGAAACCCATAAACACAAAACTAGTGTGGAGATATTAGATAAGACAATCCGGATAGGGTTTTATTAAGCACAATTAGTTACTAAAACATTCAGTAGGTCGCATAGAAGTGTGAAGAAAAAATTGTATATTATACTTGCAATAAATTGTCTAATGCACCTGATAAATAGGTATAACTAGTCAAATCTTTTAAATTTGTGATACATGTCTCCAAAGTTTATTATAAATATTAAGAAAATTGCCCAAATCCATTTCTTCGATACATGCCATTTTATGGGAAACCCCCACTCATCAGGTAAACTAGCGATTTGAAACATAGAAATGATTTATTATAACCATCTCTCGATCCATTGATTACATTTATATTACTTTCCAATATCCAACATTATTTTTGGTTCCTAATTCAGAGTTTCAGAAGTAGGATATTATAAAAATATACGTCCATTGTTTTGTCATCATTATCAATCATTATCAAATTAATCCCAATGCAACAATATTTATCTGCATGGATATTTTTTTAAAATATAAATTAATATTTTTATTTTAAAAAAAATTGTATCTTCTGTTTCTTAATTCAAAGGTACAATAACTTTTTTAACTTTAGACCATTTTCCTGTAAGTTTAAAAATGGAGGTTTTTGATTTGTTTCCAGTATTATATTAAAAGTATTCACCAAAATATAAAATAACAAAAAGTATTAACATTTTTAGAAAAGTAATAAAATTTATCATAACAAATAAATGACAATTTATTTATCTTTTTAAAACTTAATCATTTATTTAAAGAAATGCAGTATGTTTAATTCTATTTTTGTGTATTAAAATTTTATATATACTGTATATTTAATATATACACAAATACACATTTTGCAATTACTGTAATAAATGTGATTATTTTGAATTTTAATATCTGAATTAATTTATATCTAACAGGCAAGTTATAATAATAGTGGCTCATTTACTTTTCGATAGACTTGCATTCTGTTATTTTTACATATAGTTTTTTAATTTTCTTATGTTCCTGTAAAAGAATGGATCAAGATTTCTCTATGCACATATATATTCTTTATAATGTAATTTTTATGTTCTATTTTAGATATAAATTATCTTCATCTACTGAGTAATACGAATATTGAAGCATTTGCGGATTAAATACCATACATATATATGATTGATTGCTAAAACATTTTATTTCTAAAATCAAAATTTGTAATTAAGACATATAATTAGAAAAGTCTGCTTTTTGTATAGATGTTCAGATGTTTCCATGAAGTACATGTATACAAATATTTATCTGGGAAATTTTATGTGAATAATATCAAAATTTATAATGAACTATAGAAGAATGCATGGCAAATCTGAAATATTTGATTTATTATGCATTATGCTTTTAAATACAAATAAATATTTACTTTAAATAAGAAGAAATGGCTTTTATTTATATATTACTATATAAAAAAAAATGCAGTTATTTTAATACAATTAGAATACATTTTTCCTTTAATAGAAATGCTTTTTATATGGAACAAAAATTTCAGTAATGCTTTTTATTTAAAACCTCTAATGCATTTTTCGTGCAGAGCACTCTCTTCAAAAGGCAAATGTGCTGCAAAAATCACATATTCCAAATTTCGATTTACTTGTGAATACTCCAAATCATGTTCAATTAAATGCTGATGGAATTTTTATTCATCATTTGAGTTCTGTCCTGCTTACTGCAAACTATCCTGAATTCTTTGGATCAAAAACATGATCACATATTTTTTTATGTTTCAAAATCATGGACATTGTAAGAATGTTTTTAACTTTGTTTTACAGAAACACATACTGCTTTACTTTAGCCCTAGTTTTTCATAATAAACATATGTGCAAAACTGGTTCCGTGGCACTTAACCATATATAGAATTTGTGGGTTTAGGATGAAATTATTTTTATTACTATTAACTGATTCAAAGTTAATGATAAGTTAAAACTAATGTTTTTGATACCCAGGAATGCAATATTTTTTGTAGTGAACAATATATAGAAAATGGAAAATAAAAGAGGGACAGTTTATTAATAGCACAAACTCTGAACCAGTGTTTAATTAAGTTCAACTTGGAACATGTAAAAGTAAATAAAATTTGGAATACATGATTTTCTGCAGCACATTTAATGGTTTAATCTTTTGCCTTTAAAAATGATTAAAACTTGTAGACAATAAGCATTGAAGCTATTTATTCCATGAGACATATTTCTGTTAATGCATGAATTTATCACAGTTTAATTATGGAGATTAATATGTATTATGTTTAATATAATTTGGTTGGAAAAAAAAATCCTGTTAGTGTTAGTTGAAATCCAAGATAATACAGATTATTCTGAAAATAACTGTTCGTACTTTTTGATGATTGCTGTCATTCTACATCATGTTAATTTATCTATACAATGTTTAGAATAATACTCTTATTTTTATATCATAAAAGCTATTACACATGCATTATCAACTTCAAATTATAAAATTATTTGTTGGTTGAGGCAGATAGGAATTCATTTGCCTAAATTAAAAATTATTGCAATGCTATTACCAGAAGTACTGCCTAAACTGTTGTTTAGCATAATCTTTCTGAATGAAATTTATATGGTCATTGCCTAAACTAATCTTAGTAATACATGTATGAGTCTATTGTGTATTTCTGTTTTAACATTTAATTATTTAGTTTAATATATACATTTTTTATTAAATATTACTTATATATGCTAGTATTTATTTATATTCTTTATAGAAATTGTGCACTCATTTATATTAATATATATATAGATCCGTATAAGCAAGCATTATGCCCATATCCTACTTACACCTATCCTCTTACTGGGTATTATACGACGGCTATGCCATCATCCTATCCATATGGCCCTCAAGGTGGTCCATATTTTCAAACAGCCACTGGATTAATTCATCCCCAGCAGTTGGTTGCTTCAGAGGCTCAGGTAATTTTATATTATGGATTTAATTATTTATATAATTGATTAGTTAAATATAAAACTTTAATTAAAGGAAATAATTTTACATTTTAAAATTTAATATATTTTTTACCTTATACAATGTTTAGTAACTTATTGATTTAATTTAGTAATGACCACAGTTGGGTAAGTTTTTTTACAAATTTACTTTGTTTTCATTTTTTTTTGCATTACTCTATTTTTATTATTATCAGTAATTTCCAGTTCCAAAGCAAACACCATTCATTTCTAGAAATCATCTTTCTATTTATTAAAAAAATAAATAATTGAATGGTTTTATTACTTGAAAGTTTATAAGAAGTTTGAACACCAGATGCCAATACTGGAATTGATCTGGGGACCTGAAACTCTATGCTAAGCCACTTAATTGTCCGAATTTTTATTCTAATTCTCTATTTCTCTTGTCAGTGGCGTCCTCCTTGCTAACATTAAGATCATGGTCTAATCAGTTCATTTTTCAAATTTTTGTTTATCTGTAATTTACCTCTAAACTGTCATTTCAAAAATCTTGATAGTTTTGTGTTTGTGGCCTCTACAGTTCTGTAACTTCAGATTTATTAAAGTTCTGCTTTAATTTTAAAATGTAATAATTTGAGAGAAGAATTAGATTAATCTGAGAGTTGCTGTTTTAAATTTGAACAAAAATGTTATATATAGATGCCAATAATATTATTCTGGTATCCTTAATTTCAGTCTTCCCAGTTAGTGATCTTATAAGATTAAGAACATTTCAATAGTATTTGTCATTATAAATTTCTCCCATATCTTTAAAGAGTCGTATACTTCTGAAGATTTAAAATATCATATGTAATATGTGCATGTTAATGTATACTTACATTCTACAGTTATTTTTATATAATTAAAAATATATTAATTTACCAATTAGTTTTTTTTTTTACCATCTTTTTTTTCCTTCACAGAAATCTATTTATAAAAATTATTGCAAATTCTACTTTAGCTGATTTAGAGATAATCATCATCATTCCAACTTGTCTTTAAAAATATTTCATTGTTCTATATTCTATTGCAAATGATAATAAAAAAAGATTAAAAGATAAAATAGAAATATAAGTTTGGCATAATAAATTGTAAATGTCTTTCTTTTTTTAATATTTTAAAATATGTTTATATTATTTATTGCAATCTGTTTATTATTATTTTTTTTTAATGTTTATGTATAGAAATTTAAATAAAATGTTAGTAAATCATAAATCCTGCTATAATAATAAAGTATTTTGTTTGTGAAAATGTAAAGGTCTTCCATTGTCTGGATAATAGAACACTTATGCTACATATTTTTAGGTTGACAAGCATCACACATATATATATATCAGAAATATTTCATTAGGAATATTTAACATTAAATTGACATATTTTTTTTTTTTTACCAAACTACCAAAACAATAGTAATGTATTTCAAGATTTGTGTGTAGACAAAACAAAAAATTGCTTATGTTAGAATGGAAAAGCAATGAGGATTTTGACAAAAGATTGTAAAGGAAACTAGTGATTGTTTATATTTGCAGTTCTTAACCCAAATATGTATGTGTGTGTGTTATCTACACACTGATAAATGTTGTATCAAAACATGCATTAAAGATTTTAATTTTGTTTATATAAGGTTTTATTTAACCATGTCATATTCTTTTTTTTTTTTAATATAGAAACTGAAAAAAATATTTTTATTTTTTATCATAGTTTGCTGAAATAATAATATTGATGAAATTTTTAGTTTTGTCTTTATATTAACGGGATTTTAAGTTTATTTAAATAAATTAAATATCTACATGAAATAAATTATAAATTGATGATTATATTCAAATTCTTTTCCATTCGTTATCATTATATGATTTAGAATCATATTGTTTCCAATATAAGCACGATTGTTACATAGTACAAAAATACAAAGCCCATTATAAAAGGATATTATAAAGTGTTTGATAAAATATATTTATTTCTTTTCTGCCTCTTAGTAAAGAATTAAATGCAAGATCAAAAAATAATAAATTAATACAAAAGATAAACAAGCAGTGTCAATTGGTAGCTATAATTTATGATTTGATGAATAAGAATATACCTATAAAAAGATGGGAACATTGTAGGCATATTATGTAACATGTTCTTACAATTAAACACTAATTTTATCTTTTTTTTGAAGATGGGGGTATAAATCAAAGATAAGTAATGGATTCATCGGATCTAGATTTTCAGTACTCTTCATTTGATAAATAATTTCACTAATAAATGCAGTTGCAAATTATATGATACGATTCTATTCCTCATAATTTTTGTTTTGAATTTTATAATGACACTTTAAATTCAAACTATATCATTACCACATTTAAGACATTGTAATTCTTAATCATCACAGATAATCTTTCAAATCATAATATTCTTCAAAAAAATAATTTTATTTTCACTAATTTTTAGACTGTAATACTTGCAATTCAGGTTGAGAAACTGCCAATGATGGATTAATGTTAACATAACCTCTGCTTGCATTTAGCACTTGTTTTAGGAGAATGGAGGCAAGTTTAAATAATCATTTGACTCTTAATAGCTAATGCTTTGTTTTCCATAACCTCTAAACCTCTTTAATGAAGAGCTTTAAACCTAATTTCTAAATATTCAGCAATCATCTTCAACAGATATTATTACAATAATGTGATATGTTTTAAGTTTTATAATCTGCCATCAGATGATGCTTTAATAATTAAAGTTAATGAAATAATTAAATCCTAAAAAATTAAATATATGTATGTCTTTGTTTCTCCAAAATTGGAAAACAATAATTAAAAAAAATCCATAATGACTTCTTTTCAAGTCACAATGTGGTAAATGAAATTTATTTTACTGCAAATTCTGTAACAATACAATTTACAAATATTTTATTAATAATAATTTCAAAATGGATGAGGAGTTTTAAATTGTTTCATTTTATCATTGGGATAACAATTGAGAGGCATTTCTCAAAATTTTATTGAAATTATTTTTTTTTTGGGGGGGGGGGGATCTGCTAAATTAATTTAAAATTTACATCTTTTAAAATGTAAACAGCTGTAAGTTTCACATTTTAATATATGATTTACTAAAATTTCATATTGACAAATGTCTGGCTTTGTGGATTTAAATGTGAGAGGATTTTGTCATTCAACTATTAGTTATCAGGAATATTATGTGGATCCAATGATAGAAGACCACACATTTTTTGTTTGATATTAGAAACATTTTTTGTGCAGGAAATTAGGTAATTATTAATTTCAAATTACATTTTAAATAATTATTATTATCATTTAATTTGTTATATTTATTTTATTTGCTTGTTTTATCAAATAAATGTGTCTTTAATTTCTCATTGATTATTATTATTTTGTATTACTTTGCTTGATAGAAGGCTGCTTAGTAAATTTGATAATAATAAGTAAAATTTAATTTTTTATGGATCAATTTCTTCATTGCTTTGATTGCTAGTGTTGTCCAGGAAGATACATTACATAATATAGCAATACTGTTAAGTCTTTTATACTATCAAGTTAATAGACTGAAATTAAAATACTAATATTTTGAACCTACATCAAGTTTGGCTGGATTCAAAGTCTTAGATATTTTATAATTTTGATAAAGAATTAATAATGGATACTGGATGTGTTTGTGCATTATTAGGTCTAAAGCAGTAAAGAAAGTAAGAAACTAATTTGTGAATATAGATCTAGTAATCATTAATTTCTAAAGCTTACAATCATGAACTTTGGATTATAGTGAGTGAATTATTATTCCTAAAATTACACTCTGATAACTAATAATAATATGGCTCAATGCAAGTCAAATAAATAAACATGTACAAATAAAAACTGAAATAAGTGATTTACAAAATTAAAAAAAAAGGTACATTTTAATTTATATTTAACATACATATCTGTTCTGATTAGAAAATCTCATTATTTATGTGATTATAATTAAGAAATAAGTATAATTTAATCTTGATTTTTTTCAATTTGTACTTATAAATTGACCAAACAACCAGTCACATTACTATATGAAGTAAATAATCAGTTAACTGCTTGGGACTAAACCGCCATATTGAATTTTTTAAAATACTGGCCTGAGACACAATTTTCACAATAACTTCAGTTTTAATTATGTTAGAGCAAAAACAATTACATTGCTAGAAACTAGAAAAATTAAGGAAAACAATAAGCATAAAATAAATAGTGATAACTATATAAAAATAAGGGAAAAAAGAAATTTTCACATCCAAAATAATTATTATTTTATTGTTTGTTCATAATTTGGAAATTAACATGAACTAAAATTCAAATTACATCTTCAGTGATAATTTCTTTGTATTCCTCACAAAATTATCTTTCTAAACATGTATAACGTGTCTTACCTGAGATAATCTACAGCTTCACAATCTCCAAAAGAAGTCGGATACGACTTGTTCATTTTTATCTTGTACCCCAAATGTTCTAAGGCATCTATAAAGAAAAAGATTCATCCTAATAAAAGATACAAAAGAAATCATCATAGCAATTGGCTTCTTGTCTATCTAAAATTAGAAATTGTAGGCTACTGTCTATATCACTGATAAAATGAGTTTCATCTCTTCATTTTATATATTTTTTTGTTCATCAGTGATGTTTATATTCTTTATGGACACCAGTGATGTTTATATTATTTATGCACACAAGTGATGTTTATATTCTTTATGCACAGAACTGATGCTATCTTGTTATATTTATTGTATCATATAGATATAATTTATTTGCATATAGTTCATTTGTTAACTATAGACTTGAAAATAATGTTATGAAACATATAGCAAAACCAGAGTGACTCCAAAGCATGAACAAGAATAAACAAAAACATAAACAAGAATCAGAATTTGATTATATGCTTGCGTATGTGATCTTTATATACATTTGATTATTAGTTTTATAACTCATTACTTGTAAACACAAACATATTATATAAACATAATTATAAATTATTATACTTTTTGAAAATCATTATTTTTATAAAAATAAGTGGATTAGTGTAGGTAGAAGTTTAGAAAATTACAATAGATATGAATTCTATATGAGCATAAATAAATATATAACTGCAAACAAACGCACACTAATTTATATAATTTGTTTGCATATAGTCCATTTGTTAGCTATAGACTTGAAAATAATGTTATGAAACATATAGCAAAACCAGAGTGACTCCAAAGCATGAACAAGAATAAACATAAATAAGAATCAGAATTTGATTATATGCTTGTGTATGCAATCTTTGTATACATTTTTTTGAATATCATTATTTTTATAAAAATAAGTGGATTAGTGTAGGTAGAAGTTTAGAAAATTACAATAGATATGAATTCTATAACTACAAACTAACATACACTAATTACAAACTAAAATTAATAAAAAAGATAATTTTTTCAAAAAATTAAATATTATTAAAAAAATTAAAATTTTATACTTACAAGTCATTATGTTGAAGCTCTATTGTAGGCCTTGTTTGTGAATAACACCGGAGAAATTTTCACTTGCAGGCTGTAAACCATTTTTTTCTTTTATCGCTTTTACAAAAGTTATCAAAAAAGAAAAAAAATTAAATACTGTGGTCGATTAAAACTATTGCCAAAAATCCAAATTTCAACCAATTTTTTTGAGGTAAACATTTTCTGAAAGCCACGTCATTAAGCTATCAAATGCTCATATTTTGGTTGACATCTTGCTTTTACTTTTTATGTCAGTAAAGAAAGAAAACAACACGTCATTCAACAAGCACTCAAAGAGCCCCAACAGCGCTCATGGAGCGCAAGCAGTTTAAAAACAAATTCTGATAATTGACTGAAAATTGAAAAGAAAAAAAAAGTTCTTGGCTCAGAATAATTACAATTTATTTTTTAAAAATGGTTATTATTAATATTTCAAAAATGTCAGTAAGATTTATAATGAAGAAGAACTTTATAAAATGATCAGTTAATATCAAACTGACATTATAAGAAAAAGATTTAATAAAGGATTACCTGACTGTTAAAAAAATTAAAGTACTATGAAGAAAAACTTATTAATAGTTGTAGGTAAGATGAAGAAACTTAGAATCAAAAAAAGCTATTTAGCTGTAAAAATAAAGTACAATGTCCATTTTTTTTTCCCAATATCAATTCATATATTTTACTTTTCTTTTGAATATGTTAGTAATTTTTTTTGCATCTACTTTTATTTACATGTCAGTGATTGTTGTGAAACTTTTTTTATATTCAGCTAATTAAATATTTTATATAGTTTCTTCCCACCCCTGCCCTGAATAATAGAATGTTCTGTGCCTTTTTTCCAATATATTCATATTTGTTTTTATCTTTCCATCCTATTTTATTTTATTTTTTTTCCATATTCATAATTTAGTGTACAAAGTAAACATTTTAATAGACTTTTTTTTTTGTATAATAAAAACATGTTACAGTTTTTTTTCTTATTTCCGCTGTCCAAAATTACTAAACTCTTTTTCAATATAATTTATTATTTTTTTGCACAACACTGATTTCAAAAGAATATTTGTTATGCAAAGGATGTAAATGCAAAAATATTTGCATATCTTTTTCAATAGAGAATTTCATATTTTTTCTTTAAAAAATCTATTACTTGGTGTGCCTGAGGCTACTGACAGGAAGATTAAAAAACAAATTCATTCATTTTAAATTACATCATTTATTCAAAGATGGAATAAAAGCATTAAACGTATATTTTTTGTTTTATGAAAAAATATCTGTAAATGTCAATTACCTTTCACAATTTAATGCCATAATAGAATGACCAACTCTGAAACTCGCAGTCTATGTATTGTAACTAGTATTTTAACTCCTTATGAACTTAAGCAATTAACCATTCAATTTTATTGCAGTGGCAAAATGGCGGATTCTATAGCTTGAGGTCTGTGGATCACAGTTTTGCAAACCATTTGATTATTTTGCTTTGTGTTGTTCAATGCAGACTTTGGAGCTCAATATCCATGGATCATAGCTGTCACTCTGTCATTTAGTTGAATTTTTTAAGAACTCCCCACAAATAAATTATTGGATTACTTTAATGTCATATTTACAAATTATTAATACAGTTAATATAATTATTTATACAAATGAAAAGTTAGTTATATTTTTTGAAATATAAATATTTCATTTTGTGTTTATTGGATGATAATAGGAAGAAATAAGACTAAGCAAATAAATAAACAGCCACTTGTAAATGAGTATGTCTAAATCAAAAAAAAAAAAAAACAAAGGAAAAGAAAAAACAACGCTCTAGAAATGAGTTTTGCAATGAACTATATAAACAAATTTGTGAACTACAAATATGTTCACATATAGAACATGCTGGTCCATTTTTCTATTTACTTAATATTGTACAATATCTTTTAATTTAATACTTCAACACTGTGTAGTTGTAATTCTGCAATGTACTCTCCCACATCTTCCTAATGGAAATAATTGACATTGCATTTCTTTACAACATTGAGACAATCTTTATAATGTAGACAGGATCTACCTCTCCCACAAAAACCATATTCAAGTTCATTATAAAACACCATTTTAAAAAGTCATCATACATTGTACATTCATTTTATATTTCCAATCCAACGGCATGATTTTACAAAAGTGGACTCTACAGTGTCACATCTTGCAAGCTTAAGAACATTGGTTAGTTTTATGATCTTCCCATGGTATTTTTAAAATTTTATGGAACATCCTTAAATAAAATATTTCTGATGCCTTTATATTGTACTAGTAGGATAGTCCATGTCTCACTTCCATACAATAAATAAAATAATTGTTAGTTCTATGCTCAGCTAACTTAATTGCAATAGTTATTTCCTGGATGAAATACTTTATCTTTTAACTATTTAAAAGTAGCAGTAGCAAATCCGAGTCTGTGTTGTATTTCAACATCTAAGTCCATCTTTCTACTTATAAAACTACCAAATATTTAAATTTTATATTTACAAGTTGATAATCTTCCAAGCTAAAAGTTGCTGAGGATTTTTTTCCCATCACTGTCTGATAAAAAAACTTGAATTTTTTGAATGTTAATTAATAAACCAAAGTCTTTATAAATATGAAATCATCTTTTGAACTGGAAAACACATTATTAGCATACAGTAAATCCAGAATTCAAGAGGAAGTTCTTGTTTTCACTTTTAATCAATTTAAATTAAAGATATTTACCATCAGACTTATATCTTATATTGATTCCTATTTGATTAAACTGCCTATGAACAATTTCAAAGACTAATAATGTCATAAAAATTGAAAATAATGTTGGAGCAAGTACACATTCTTGTTTAATACCAGTTTTTGGTTCAAATGTTTCAGATTTTCTATCTGTATTAATATTTTCTCTCATTCTATTATGAGCAAACAGTTTAAGCTTTGTGGCTAATTGTTCTGAAGTGCAAAATATAAAATGCGCTAACACGCACAAGCACACAAAGCTGAAGACAAATAAAGAAATGTATATATATATATTTAATTAAGTTGTCAAGCGCTTTCAAGGATCAGAGCCCTCATATTCATAGCCATTTTGTAAATAGACAAGAAATTGATTAGGAGCGATGTAAATTTATGCAAATCCAAGTTACGTATTTTATTATGTAGAAGTTGTATAGTAGGAAAAAATTTTGATGGGCAACCAATTAATTTTAAACTGCTATAAATCTGTCCTATTAACTGAATCAAATGCCTTTATCAAATCAATAAAAGCAATATATAAATCACTCTTTTGTTTTCGACACTTTTTATGCACTGCTATGTCTATAGTGCTTAATTTTCTAAATCAACATTGAGTCTCTGACAACCATGACCAGAAAGCATCCTTAAGATTGGGTGGGCACAACGGCCATTTCCTTAAATAAATTAGGACAAGTAATCCACTTTACAAGATAATATGAAAGATGTAGTAAATTATTCCTATTTCTATATATAATTGTAAAGAATATGTAAAATATATGAGTTATATAAAAATATTTAAAAAAAGAGTAAAAAATATATATAATATTTTAAAATGAAAATAGCTATCTAACATAAATAGTTATTATAAGAATAATTAGATGAGAGACATTTTAAAAAAGAAAACAAAAAATCGGTTTAGCATTATTAAAAATAAGAATAAAACTCCAGTCAGATTCAGCTTGATTTTAAAAAAAAAAAGATTTCAAATAATAAAAAAATAGAAGAAAGAAAAATATAGTGATAATTTAAGAGTTTTAATTGAATTTTCTATTGAAAGAAATTCTAATAAAAGTAATTGCTGGCCAACTAAAACCAGTAATAATTGCTTATCTTCTCTTTAAATTTACAAAATGAAAACAAAAAAGAGAATAACTTTAAAGTGTATTCGACAAGTTAAAGTATTAATTTAAAAAAGGAAATGAAATATTATTTTGTAAATTAGTATCTAATCAAGAAAGAAGGGATAAAGTTGTTTTTACTGAAAGTCAATCAACTGATTAGATAAATAATGCTGTAGTTTATTGGGATGTAATGCTCAGGACAATGATTGATCGACGGTATAAAAGCTAATAATTTTTTATTAGCGTAATTATTCAAGTTATTCTGCTAGTATTAATTTTTGATCATATTACCCGCTGAATTTTGCGGGCTCTGTCATCATGGACTTCTAGTTTTGTAGTTCCAGTAATGTATAGGAATATTTGCAGATGCCTTACCACCACCATGCCCTACTAGATTCACAAGAGGGGTGTTCATTTGGACTTTCACCATACTGTACTTATGAATTATGGATAGTCTGAAATGTGACTAAAAACCTGACCTGCTATTGCTGAGTCATCTGCTCATCCTGCATTTGAGAATGTTATTGGACAGCTAAATGAAGATATGCGCTATACTGGAAAGAAGCTATAAGCTGCTACGTAAGAATATTGTTCATAAGTTCACGCTTTACAAATGAAGACATTAAAGACCTTTTAGAGACTAAGCATTGTCAAAGGGAAATTATAAAAAAGAAGAGTGATCACCTCAGGAAAAGCCTTAAACAAAACCTAGATCAAACTTAAGCCAAAACTGAATACATAAACTAGTAGTTCATTATTAAGACTAAATTAGTTCTGTTTTATTATATGTTTGTTATAATTTTATAAGTTATTATATGTAAATAAATATATTGTTTTAATTGTTAATTTGGCCTGAATTCTCTTTTCTCCGAATTTCTCACCGTATGAAATTTATTATAGTCTTGTTTTAAATATTTAATATTTGATTGCTAATGAGGTGAGTTTCTTATGTTTAATTGAGATATCTGAGGAAACAAGCATTAGAAGTATTTAAAATCTTCTCTTAGGGATATTCCAGTTAATTCTCTGGATGGCTCTGAGTTTATTATCCAGTATAAGTTAAATTTGTTCATGGGGAGAGATATTTTGCTTTTAGTAGGGAGTGGATTTAACAGTCTTGAAAGGTGGCCATGGTCTGTGTAATTATGGACAATAGCCAGTCTAACTGTTAGTATAGTTAATATGTGAAATATTGACTATATTTTCCTCTCTGCTTGAATAATACTACTATATAATTTGGCTGGTCTAAATTATAAAAAAATATATAAAAAGCACAGTCTGTTATAATATATATAGAAATTATTATTGCTATTAAGGAAAATCCTAGCTTTAAAAAACTGTATGAGAAGTGGAAATAAATATTTTGTTGTCTGCAAATTTGATATTTTTTTGATTTATAGTTTAATGATATATATGTATGTGTATATTTTTCTAGATGAAGTCTGAAGCTGTCAATGTTGGAGCAGCAAATTATATGGCAGGACCAAATGGTGGTAAACCAGGTGAAATCTACAACGCTCCTCCTGGACCAATCCCATTGCAAACGTGGTGGTGATTTTGCTATACAAATTAGCAATTACAACATGGCCACACAATTGTGGGTCACTAACGTGGTTTTTGTCACAGTGACAAGGAAATTAATCTTAGAACTGTGCTGATAAAAATTGTCAATGCTGACCCAATGATTGTATAGCTTTGTTAAAACAAACAAAAAAGTTTTCTGTATTTCAGAAGGAAAAAAAAGTCTTATTTTATTATATTATTTGACATTAATAATTTTCATTGTTTTTAATAACAGAACTTTTATATTTTATTGATCATTTAAAAACTATTTTATGGAAAGCTGTTTGAAATGATTAAAAGTGTTTATTTTATCACAGATGTCTATATTCTGCATTATATGAATTCTACAAAGTTATTCTGAAAAGGTTCATTTGTAAATATAGGTGTTTTTTTAGACTTAATTTAATTATGATTATGTTATTCTTAAACTTTAACATTATTTTTCCCCCCAAAATAATTTTGTTGCTTCAAAAAATAATCTGTGTTTCTATATCTCAAACCTGTAACAATAATTAAAGAATGATATTAATAAAAACATATTTTGTATAGAGCCTTTGAACAATAGTCTCTCCCAAACATACAGTGATAAATACATTAATCTTATGGTTTGTTAATTTAAAAGACAACATTGTGATTTTATTATATGCTTAAATATACTAAGTCATCACCAGAAAAAAGATCTTAGTTAATTATAGTCTCCTGCTGTAGTAAAATGAAAACAATATTTATCAGAGGCAATATTGCAACTACTGATTATAAATGTTTTTATTTTATTGAAAGTGTTTTTTATCATTCTGTTGCAGGAAGAAACAGAAATCCAAAAAAAAAAAAAAAAACTATATCAGTGGCATTTACTATAACTGTTCTAAGAGCTGATATAAATAAGTATAAGAGAGCAATAACCAAAACCACCCATACATTGTAGTGCTGTAATAGTCTTATTTGCTTCAACTGATTTTTAACAACTAGTATCATTCTAGTTTTGGCTGGTATATCTTTTTTAATTCTGTCCCCATCCCCCCAGGTTTAATTGAATGCACTATAATAATTAAAGTTGTTAAATTCATTTAAAAGACCATAGTTTTAATAATTAGAGTTCATGTTTTTTTAATAAATAAATAATACATATATTATATAATGTTTTATTTATTTAATGTTATCAAAGGGTCCATGAAATATGACAAAAATAAAATGAAAGCATGGGTTACTCGCTTTCAGCACTTGGGTCACATAGTAAGTACCACTGGTCTATATAACATATTTTTAAGGATTTATTTAAAAAATAAATTTTTCTAAGTATGTTTGCTTAAGCAATATTATTTTTAAATATGGTTTGATGGAAAGAGATAACATTCTTAAGCTTATTATGAAACTTATCCATAGTAAATCAAATACACATATAATGCAAAACCAATATACATTTTATATTATTATTTTTTCCTATATGTATAGTCTTTCTATTAAAGTTGATTTGGGTTTTAATTTTTTTAATGTTAGTGAACCTTTTCAATGTATATCTTGTTGATTCACCGATTTAAAAAATTGGTAGTAATAAATGAAATAAAATAAAAATAAAAATGTGTGCAAGAAACAAAACAATAATAATAGTAAGAAATTGCAAAAAACAAAAATGAATGTATTTATTCTATTAGTTTTATTTTTACAATAATGAAAGCTATGACAGTTGCAAACTATTTGCTGAACTGAACCATTTTTCTTTTTATCTATCCCGGTTTGTTACTTATCTCAATTAATAATAATAATAATAATAAAAAAACATTATTTCTTGGTACAGCTTTGCAAATTGTTTCCTGACTACAAATATAATTTATTTTAAGAGAATGAAAAGAAAAGGTATTTTAGATATATTTTAGACCACTTAAAATATTCTAAATGAGAGAACTTTATATTGTTATCTATATCTTAGCCTATTTATTATTTCTCCATTTTTTTCCTCCATAATAAGTTGATAGTCTGTATAATCTTAAATTGATCTTCAATCAATCCCTAAGATAGACATGTACAATCTATGCAACTGCATACAATAAAAACTAATTGAAAATTTCTGGTAAATTGTATTTATTCTTAATTTATAGAAACTACATTTTGTATGTTTAACTGTTTTAATAATATTTTATTTATACTTACATCATTCTCAAGTAATTTTATAAAACTGTGCTCTTCAGCTTTATTAAAGATGTTTGCCAATAATATTATGTTTCTAAGATTTGAATACCCCAAGGCAAAAGTATTACATAAGAGTCGCCTACTGTTATCGAAATCTAGTCTTATTGTCATTGCATTCTTGTAATGATAACATTAAAATCTTTGTGCAAAGCTGTGATTTTTATCAGATAGGTGACTGAACTTATTTATTATTACACACCTTGGTGTTTTAGGAAAGCAAACAGTCTAGCTTTTTTTAAAAGCAAACATTACTCAAAATTTTCTTTATCTTCTTAGCTAAAACATATACACGCACAGATATTTATAAATAAGAATAATCTACTTAATTAACAGTAAATGTATTTATATAAAACCACTCCAGTATGCTTTTAATTTCAGACAGGATAAAGTAGCCTTTGTGTTAATATAAGTTGTTTAAGAAAGAGCTGAAAAAATGAAACTATTGTTTTTCTATACAAACCATGTAATCAAATAAAATATAAACAAATATTTACATAACTAAAGTTTATTTGTAAGATAATGTCTGGTATTGTGGATCTAAGAATTTTCTTTTGCAAAAGCAAATATTTATTTGCCTTTTAATCTAGCAAGAATTTAAAATTATTTGACAACAACTAAAAAATTTTTTCTGGCGATTAATTCAATAACTTATTTGATATTTTATTTACAGAAGTAATTCATAGTTATCTGCATATATAGTAATAATATATATATTTTCTCAGATTTTATCTAGCATTACATTTCAATTATTTCATAAGATTTGTGGTGAATTGATATAAAGACAATGAATATACTTTATATTGTTGTATGTAAATATAAATATTTATTGAAGAAATGCATATGTAATATCTATATGTAAAGAAAAATAAGTACATGTATACATATAAACATTTGAATCTTATGACTATAAAATTACAAAGTGCATTGAAAGTAATTACAACTGCTATCTATTGATGAAAAATCAGAACTAGGTAAAAGAATAATATATCCAGTACATGATTATTACTCAGTGAAAAAAGCAGGAACTTAGAAAAAAAAAGGTAAAATAGAGACTACTCCATAGGATGGATAATTTAGACATATAAGCTATTCATGGGAATCACAAATTATGAAGATAAAATGTTAAAAATTATCCAACAATGTAGTACTTATTCTGTCTGTCTTTAAAACATATATCGCTGGCAACTTAAATTAATAAAAAAGTTATATATATATATTAATTTTAAGAAACATTGTGCATTTATATATTATATATATTTATGCTTTTTTTTTTTACAGAAATCTTTTTAAAAATTGTTGCAAACTTTATTTATTATCTTTATATAAACTTCTAATTCAATCTTTTCAGACACTGATTGAATTCTTTATTGATATACTATATTTAAACTTTATTTTCTCATATAGTTGCATGTTTACAGCAGTGACAAGGATGTCATTCAAATATGGAATAATGCTGATGGCTTTTGCAGCAGAATTGAGTAATTTCTGAAATATATTTTGGTCTTTATTATTTTATTTATGATTAATGAACATCTTTGAAACAACAGACTGCCTTTTGTTCCAAGTATATAGTGTGATGATAAGTTTAGTGTAGATCTAGATTGATGTTGGAAAACATGATATAAATTTTTTTTGAAAGTTGGTTACTGGATGCACTTGTTTATTTAAGGAGTGTGATTCTACAACTTCCATTTTATTTGTTCATTCTTATGCTGTAAACAGAAAATTTCCATTAATAACAATTTTTTTTGCATATGTCTTGAATCATAATCTACACGATACATTTGCCAATCTGTATTGTGTCTGTTTCAATTTTGAATGAATTATCTGGATTCCGAAGACTTTTTCTCGGATTAAACTTAGATGGTAATGTTTTGTATTGATAAGTTCTTGAATGTTAGTTCCTAATGGTTTAATCATGATTAGAAAATGTTATCAGCAATGGGATAGATCAGTGATTTTAATGAAACAGATTTATTTGTATATCTTTAATTTGCAAAGCTTTCCTATTTTTGCATTCTTCAAATAATTTTGTTCATATGCACAGAGCCTGAAATAAACTTATCATGATCTTGATGGTAGCAGATAACTTAATTAAAATAGGAGAAAGAATAAGAAAACCAGTAATTATCTTCTTTTATCTAGTTTAATTAGAAGATGCACACAAATTCACTTATAAACATTTTATGTATACTATTATATAAACAAATCTATCAAAAACTTTTCATATTTAATATGAAACCAAAATATTACAATTACATATGCATGCCTATGTCACATGTTTTTGACATGCTATACCATAATCACAGTTCAACCTATAATAATAGTTGCTAGAATATATCGTATTTATATTAAAATATTACATTACTTAATTGTACACTATTCAATCTGATTAGTGATGTCTTGAATTTGAAATATGTAAACCTCTCTAAAAGTAATAAATTGTAGAAATCAGTTTTCTTTCATTATAAAAATGAAAAGTGGTCATAATTTTTATTCATAAAAAGTGAAAATTGTGGGTGAAGAGATGAGAGAAAATGTAAGATTAAAGAACCGTAGAGAATATCATTCAATGGAACAAGTACTAAAACATACGAATCTAAATAAAATAACTACCCCTATAGTTTGAAGCCATGTTTATGGTGTACAATATATAAAAGAATATTAGGCTGCTAATATATTTTCCTTATTTAGGGACTTGTGTATAATATCACAAATTATAAGTGCTGTTTATTTTTATTAAAATTGTATATATATATATGAATGCACACCAAAAGGATGCTAGATTGCCTTTCCTCCATATAAGTATTAGTATAATATTTTTGGAACAACTGACTTTCCAAATGCTATATAGTGAATGCGGAGAGTTTATCACCCCATAAATATCAGATAATTACAAGTACTGATTATTAATACTATATATATCAGTATGTATATCCATGAAAATAAATATGACCTGACCAGTCCACGTATATTTTGGTACAACAATCTTTTTAAATGCAGTAGAAGTTTGAACATATGCCAACCATGCTAATAGTAAGAATATTATATAGAAATATTTAAAAAGTAATCTGTTTTCAAAATATGAATGCATTAAGAGATATTTGCTTGTATATATATATTGGGTTTAAATTGATAAAATACATAAGCAGAGATTATCATCTCTCTTTGCAATCTTATAATAATTGGTAAATGTCACCACTACTGGATTAAATATAACTGCAACAAAAATACATGTAAGTAAATATGATTTTTAGCATATTTAATTGCATATATATAATGTTTAAGATTGTGAATAGCTATCCAGTGTAAAATAGCAGGAGTCCTCATATTATATGTATTCTAATTCAACAGCCTCATCAGTTATGCTAGGGGTTTGAACAGTCATATTAAAATAGCAGCTTGAGCTTTATATATAATTATCTTAAAGCAATTTTTTTCAAAATATGAAGGTATTAAGACCAATTTTCTTGCTTATATGGTTTTAAATCTGTAATGAAACATTAAGAGCACAATTATGGTTTAATTATGTAGTAAATAATAATAACTGCAACTACAATATATGTAAATAAACATTACATAGATTTTACACTATCATATATATGCCTTAAGATCATAAACTCCTATCAAACGTACCATTACTGATTTAAACAATATGTATGAGCAAGTTTACATTAGTATATTCACACTTTGAAAACAAATTGATATTTTTAAATTATATAAAGATCATTATTATTTTTAATGGTTTGCAAGTGTTCAAATCTATTTATAAATAAATGGCTTTATTGATCAAGAATTGAGAAATTCCAGCACTAAAAGTAACAGCTAGATATGATTCGTTGCCACTCTAATAGCCAAATTCTTGTCACACCTGATGAGGCTACTGATTTGAAATACATTTATAAAAATGATTGGTCTTTGTGCTATGCTGGCTAATATTTTTATGATCTTAAAACCTGCATTTTGTTTATTCACATTATGTATTTAACATAGCCATGGTAATATGTTTGATTTTACATTAATAATTTTAACACATTTTGAAAACAAACATAATTTACAAGTCTTTAGTAGCTATTCAGACCTAATGAAGCTAATGAGATAAAATAGATGGATAATATAATTCATTTTGCTAAATAGTAATTTACAATCTTAATGTAAATCCACATTATTTATTTATTTTTATTGTAATGGCCATTACCATTACATGCTTATACTTTCTAATATTATATACATGTAGAATGTTATAAATATTCTATAATTAAATGATTTTGGAAAAACACAATTTTATGAGATTTACATACTTTAGGCAACTGCTGAAACTAAATACTTATGTATATAATAAATTGAAAGAATTAAATTCAGCAAGCAACAAAATTGATTGTTGTAGCTTTAAGCATAAATAAGTGATTACCCTGTAATAAAAATCACTGAATTATCAAAAAATCAAATATTCTGATGGTTTACTATTTGATATTAACACTTACTAGAGATTTAAAGTAACAATATAAATAAATATGCTGATTAAATTCTTTTACAACTAGCTGAAAAATCTGAAATGGATTTAAAAATAAACTTAAAAATTAATGAAAATATAATCAGTGATCATTTTTATATATTATTTTTAAATCATCTCCGAGATATAAATATGGAAACTATTCAATTGCATCAACAAGTCTGGCTAGATGCTGAATGAAATGAATGATCACAAACTAGATTTTTTTAAAATAGTTTAATCCATATTTTATGGATTGGTAAATCTTTATATTTTATCAGAGAACTAATTAAAACTAAAAATTGTACTATTGGATTTTAATCGCCAAAGAATAAACCTCAAAGTATATGTATTATTTACAATGACATCCTTTCCAAAGTGCAACTGTAACATTTAAACATATCAATCTTGTATAAAAATAAGCTAAAAACCATTATAATTTTTTTTATTGATTATATAATATAGATAATAAATATACAAATAAAATTAGCAACAAAATTTCATACAAGGCTTAAACAAAAATATAAAAGTTATACTTAAGCAGACTGTTGCAATCATATGAAACCTGGATTTTGATTTGCAAAAATTATTTGGGAACAAGAACTTCCACAATCTCTAGCCTATCATAATTTAGGCATTGAAATTAAATCAAAAGAATGTAACTTCACTAATGCAAATAATCATATTTTAAAAATTTATTAATTGCATTTTGAAGAAATTAGAAAAAATTACTAAATATATTGATATTTACTTAGATATTACTATTATCACTTGCTTATAATTACTTGAAAGATTTACAAAAATGTTTCGATAACTAGTAGCATGCTTTAGGCCATTTTTGTACCTAAAAAGAGAAATGATTCTGGGATAGTTCATGAATGATTTTTTTGCCAATTACTTTTTTTGAATTTATTTTTCTGGGCTTTATATACTAATCTAATTAACCTTAAGGGGTACTTATCAAAACTAAATTTGAAAATTGCTTCTAGAATAAGTCGTTGGTAGTTTAATTTCTCACATTACTTGTGATTGGCTTAAATAGTCTTTTGAGCATTAATTCCAATATATAAAAATTATTAGCATACTAATTTTATTTACAAAGTTGTTTATGAACCAAATTTCTCTATGTTTTGGCCATTTTCAGAGCTTGCTTTCAATTATTCCTACAAATACATGTAGTTTTATAAATTAGGCAAATATTTTTGAAATAGTAATAATTCTCTTAAATATTTACAAACCCTCATATTTCTTTAATTTGCTTATAAAAATTACCACCATTAATTAAATCGGTAATATTGCCCTGTGTCATTTGGAGCAGTGTTGAAATGGAAATTCTAGAATTCACTTTCAGTACTTTAAATTTACATAAATTGTCAAGCAAATTATTTAATATATACATACTTTTAATAATGTAAAAAATTCAATCATAATTTTATATTTTCGAACTTTTTTTTTTACACTTATAGTCACCTTCATTTTACTGACATTTATAAAGAAAATAAGTATGTAAATAAATAACTTATCTTTTGGATCAGACAACTGAACATTATTTAAAAAAATAGTAGATCAGATTATCTTGTTTCATGAATACTATACCACTTGTTTTAAAATACTATGATTCACAATAAATAAGTAATCTGAGCAGATTAGATTAATTTTATCTTTATCACTACTAATAGCTAAGAACACGTTTTTTATATTTAGTTAATAGTATAGAAATTCTCTATTATAAGAAAAACTTTTATTGTGTTGTCTGTTGTATATAAAATTATAATCTAGAAAGGAATGCATTATTTAAAATGATTTTAAAAAACTGGATAATAATGTTAAATGCTTACAGGAAAAGATAAAATTAATAAAGGATATCATAAACAGCTGCAGTATAGTCTTCATAGACCTGAAAATTAAAAAAGTTTTTAAAGAGAAAAATCAGAGAGAATGACAAAAAGGAGATGGAAGACAAAGAAAACTAGCATATTTAACTAGAGGATCTTTTAATATATTATCTACATCCCAAAGTCCAAAAAATCAAAACAGATATTTGTACAGATTATCTTGTTTTATGTATGGTTTTGAGCTAAGTGAGTTTGATATTAGTATGTAACATGTAATTTATGCTACATTTCATTTATTGTGTATTTTTAAATATATTAAATCATAACTTAGCATTTTTCATTTTAATTAAACTGCTTGGGTACTGTGGCAAACATGATTGTATAAGCAAACACTTGTGACTGGATGTAATAAGTTTGCACTGTCGCCAAAGAATAAGTTTAACAAATGAAGAAATTTTTGAATAGATTTAGCTACTCCATTGGTAGTTTAATTAAATATAGAAAATACTATAAAATTCATTCGGGAAGAATATTAATGCAGAATTAATATATAAAATTATAAATCAGTATATTACTTGATATAAAGAAAAATATCAGTAACAAAACCAGTGTGCATACAAAATTTTGGTATGAATAATGTCAGCAAATGGAAAATATATTTGTATAGAGAAAATTTTTCTAACAAGTAAAATAGATGACAAAATTAGCTGCCAATTAATGATTTTGCTGCTCCTAAAGAGATTGCAAGTAAGTTTTATGAACTGAATGTTTTGAAAATCTGGTAGCAGTTAAATGTTTCAATGCAAGACCACCAAATATTTTCTCTATATTTCAAAAAATAGATATCTGGAAAAAAGAGAATTATAGATTTATGATTTGTATAAGAAATATTTGAATATGGCTTTGGTTGAGTAACTCTAATATAAGAGAAGTTTCACCAACAGTTAACTGGCAAATCCAGAAATACTCTATAAAAAAGCTATTAGGAGAGACATAATTCACAAAATAATGTGAGTAAAAAAAGTTGTAATCTCAGATACACAATGAGAAACTAATTGCCATGCAAAAACATCTTTCTTGTGCAGATAAATCTAAAAGATAAAAAATCAAATTCACAAGCAAGATACACAAAATCGTATCAGAATTCAGTTTTTTTTTTGCAGACAATTTAGCTATAAATGAGTAAAAGAAGCAGATGAAAGGGACATATAGCAAAAAATAGGACAAATAATTTTAATAATTACTAAAACATAAGTGGCAAATGCCCATCAATAAAACAATAGATGAGTATATATATATTTATTTATAAAACTTTAGAATTGGATAGTGGTATCATAGAAACCTGTAAATGACTAACAATGAAAATTAGACTTGTTAGAAAAAGATTTAGATGTAAAAATAAAATCCGCATGCAAGGAAAAGCTATTATGCCAATTAAAATTAATGATATTTGTATAAGAAAGAATAAACCCAATACTAGGAAGATAGTTGTTTGAAGTGCTATGAATTGTATATAGTTTAGTAAATCAAATTTAATTTCCATTACAGAAGTTTATAAAAAGTTTGCAGCAATTTAGTAAGCAATAAGGAAAAATCCAGTAAATATAAAAATCAATAACAATACAAAACTTTTGGTTTGCAAACTGGAAGATACTATTTGCTTAGAAGGACAATCAAATTCCAGAGATAGTTGAAAAAGTATCGCAGAGATTTGTTTGAGTAACTTCTCTGTGAGAAATGTAAGAATTGTGATTATAGAATTGCCATAAAACTAAATATTTGAAAAAATATATATCCAGTATCAAACATGGAGGTATCACTACACAAATGTTTTTATAAAATTAGACCTAAAAGAAATATTCTGTCAAATACCTTTAAATGAAGAGATTGCTAGGGTGATGACATTGGCCATCCATGTACGACTTTTCAGATGTGCCTGATTTCCTTTTGAAATTACAATAGTTCATATTTTTCAAAGCAAAAATAGATTATTAAAAGATGTAGAAGAAATTACATGAAAATTTATTCTCAACAATTTCACAATGTACTTAAGTTACAGGTTTTTTTTGCATTGGTTTATTTCTTTCAGACTTAAAAACAGGCAAAACTCTCCATACAGGAGTGCTACTCAGTGCAAGCCAGAATAATCAATGGATGCCTACAGACTTGTGCATAAAATCCCTATCTAATGCCTACTCATCCATATCCCCAGACTAGTTTCTGGTTAGATAGTAATTTTATTCACAAGCCTTCTAGCATCCATTGATTACTCTGGCTTTCACTGAGTGGCACTACTGTATGGAGAGTTTTGCCTGTTTTAATAACAGTTATGAGCAAGCATAAGAAATAGTGACCATGTGATGTTTAGTGGTCTTTCTGACTTCTTAAGAAAAATATCCATATTGAAAATGATTGCATGAACTACTGGAGAAAAGAAAACTGATAGTGGAATTCAGAACGAGTAGATTTTCAAATGAACCAAAACATTATTTAATTCACAAAAGTCTTATAATAAAATCGCAATGATTAGAGCAGCTCTGAAATTGAGAGTAAACACATACTAGCTGTATTTTTATATTGGACTATTTCCATTATCTAATATGTGTGCTGAATGTCTTTAGAAAAGTTTAATTTTAGTTAAATATTCCAAATGCATTCAACTGTTAGTAATATCACAGCAAACAGGTTAGTATATGCACCAACTGTTAGTAACATCACAGCAAACATATTAGTAATAATACAGCAAACAGGTTAGTATGTACACTAACTTAATAATATCACAGCAAACAGATTAGTATATGCACAATGTTACGAGGGGTATTTTTCTCCCCTCTTCAGGTGTTGCTGGCCTGACCAGTGACTACTAGCATGGGATTCGAACCTGGGTCCTTAGATTCTTGATTATTGAATTTTAAGGTAATGCTCTAACCAACTGAGCCATGCTGTAATATTACTAACATTTGTTTGCTGTAATATTACTAACAGTTGGTGCATATACTAACCTGTTTGCTGTGATATTACTAACAGTTGAATGCATTTGGAATATTTAACTAAATTAAACTTTTCTAAAGACATTCAGCACACATATTAGATGATGGAAATAGTCCAATATAAAAATACAGCTAGAACACCATCACAAATCTTCAGAAAAACACTAAACACATACTTCTTTTGAAGGATCTATTAATGATAAAAGTTGATATGGTTATAATTGAAATAAAAAAAAAAATCCATCACATTTATATAAGGACATGCATTTAAAACCATAACAGACTAAACATTTATGATATTAATTAGAAACATTAAGCCTATTCCAGAACACATTAGTTCTGGAATAATTAGGCGGCATAGTATTTTCTATAATTTAGAGTTAAACTATAAAAGAAAAGGAATATATCAATTATATATGGACTTTTTCATAAGTGCCAGATAAGTTTAAGGATGAAGTATAGATTCATAGAAACCATTAGTAATCAACAATAAAATATTAAATTCAGAGTATAAAGATTATAGAAAGGCTAGTCTATAAAGAATTACACATTTTGACAACAGATAAAATTTCTAAGTAAGTATAGTAATGGGTGATAACATGATAGAACTAGTAAAAAGAAAATAAATATTTTAAATTTGATTCATCAAAATCATCTTGGCATAGTATGAGCTAAGGCTCTAGCTTGAGGTTATATTAACTATGACTTTGAAGATACTTTAGAAAGTGTGATAACTGGCAAAGCAAAGTAAACCTGCCTAAAAAACAAAATTGTTACATTGGGTGGAATACAAGAGTAAGAACGACAAATTTAGAGGTAACTGTCTCAAAAGTGAAATGTTTATGTCTCGTGTGTTTCTGAAGATGATTGTAATAGATGATAGCATTGCTTTTACTTGTGAAAAATTCAAATTTTTTTTGGAAGAATATCTACACTGTCTAATTATTTCATATCATTCAGAATTAAATGAACGTTGATAAAAAAACAATTCAACACTTTGAGTAAATCTTAAGAAATTTAACCAAATAGACAATTATAAAGCAGTTATTATCAAAACATGCAATTTTATTGGTTGCAGGAAAATACTTAGAATTGTCATTATGCAGACATTTGAAAATACCTCTTTACTATTTTAAAGAGTGATATCAAAGAATTTACAGTACATGACAGCATGTAAATAATAAAAAATAAGTTGAAAGACTAATTAAAACAAATCTGTCAAGATAAATGTTTACAATAGAGATAAAATTACTATAGATATCAAAAAATATAAATCATATTCAAACACTTTGAGATGTAATTACAAAGTTTATAAAACTATATCAGACATCTAAAAAATGATTCTACATGAGAAAGTGAAGAATTGGGGGGGGGGGGGAAACCAAGACTTAACAAATTGGAGAATCAGCTTATAGCCCTCTGAAGTAGAAATATGCCACAATAAAGAATCAATAGAAATTGAAAAGGTACAGATGAATGAGTTGTAGATGCAGTGATAATATTCTACAAAAGTAAGAAGACTGCAGGAGAATCAAGACTTTAATGGAAAAGGTAGATTTCTAAGCCACTAGAGTAGAGGGAAGTATTACTATATACTAAAATTATAATTAATGCAGTATTGCAGAAATTTTCTTATATGAAAAATCGTATTTTATAATATTTTTTAAATTATAAAATTATGATCTAGAAAGGAATATATTTATTAAAATGACTTTTAAAGAAAAGAGAAAAAAAACAAATTATAAAGGGATTAACTTGTTTCCAAAAAAAAAAACAATATAGAGATTCAATATTCTGGAGAACCAGAAATAAAAAAGAAAAGAATTTTAAAGGAGGAAGAAAGAGAAGAAATCAATTGCAATTGAGAAATGACAATTCGAGAAAATTGTACTTTTAATTTATGACAGTAGCAGGACAGTGATGGTTCCTTTCATTAATCACTTCTTAATTAGAATAAGCATTTTGTACTTACCTATTTTTAAATAATTATTATTTTTTTATTCAGACTTTGCACAATATAATATCAGTATAGTATGTGATTATTATTAAAAAATGATCAGCTATATTAAAACAAATTAAATTTACAGAATAATATTCTGCGTTGTTCAGATTTTGTGAATACTTGTTCAGAATTTATCTCGATGCTCATGTTGAAAGAATTTTTTCACTGCCAATTTCAATGGACATGAGAAAAATAAAACTAATGTGACAGCAATAGTTAGTCAACATCAATATCTCGTGAAGATTTTGATAAACTTGTAAGACTCCAAGTTTGTTAGAGAATACTAAAAGAAATGCTAAATATAAGACCCAAATTGCATCTAATAATAATATTCACAGAGGCTAAACTCTCCATACAGTAGCGCTACTCAGTGCAAGCCAGAGTAATCAATGGATGCAATGTTTGTGCATAACATCCCTATCTAGTGCCTACTCTTCCAATATCCTCAGACTAGTTTCTAGCTTATGGCTTTCATCAATGAGGAACCTTGGATCTGAGAGCCCTGCACCTACATCTTAGGATCTAATGCAACCCTCCAGCAGCCACCCTTTACCTTATTTGCTAACTATTAAGCTTTGAGTCCAAAATGAAAACACAATCATGTTTTCAATTCAAGCTCATTAGCATATATAGTTGTTTAGATCTGAACTCAGTTGAACATCCATACTTTTTGGGGTCTTTGGTTCTTTAATAACTACAGTCACTATTATCCTATTGGGCAGGATTACCACTAAACATCACATGATCACCATTCTTTATGCTTACACAAGCTGTTTACACAGAGGCTAAACTATTTATACAATATTGATAACATTGTGTTTTCATTTTGGACTCGGAGCTTTATAGTTAGCTAATAAGGTAAAAGGTGGCTGCTGGAGGGTTGCATTAGATCCTAAGCTCTAGGTGCAGTGCTCTCAGATCCAAGGCTCCTCACTGATGAAAGCCACAATCTAGAAACTAGTCTGGGGATACTGGATGAATAGGCACTAGATAGAGACTTTATTACAAACCTTCTTACATCCATTGATTACTCTAGCTTGCACTGAGTGGCGCTACTATTTGGAGTTTAGCCTTTATGTAAACAGATTGTGTAAGAATAAAGAATGGTGATGATGTCATGTTTAGTAGTTTAATTATAATATTCCTACCTTATATCATTGAATATGATTGCTTTAAGGTTCAGAAATAGCTTTTTTAATACACACGCTATCTATTTGTTTTTCCAAAAGCTGGCAAGCCTAATATATGTATGTAATGTTTGACCAAAATCAAACTAGATATTTATATATATCACCATGATTTCATTTTATATTCCCTTTTAGTTAATAGTGTTTGTTATTAAATAATTTGTACTATATTGTACTTATTTATTATACAATGATTTGTCAATTTAAATAATAAGAAAAAAATCAAAACATATATTTTTGTTAATGACTAGAAGAAAGATCTTTCAGAAGATTAAGCAATGAAAATATATATCTACATTATTTCATATAACAGATTAGCAAGATCTTTGATGAAAGATAAAAATCACAAGAAACAGAAGATTAAAATAAAAATTGCTTTAAAAATTATAATAAAGGTGTATTTTATTACACCATATGGAATTAAGCAATTATGAAAAGCTATCCATCAAGCAGGTTCTTAAAATATGACTGTTTATGTAAACACCCCATAGCTAGAAATAGCCTTATAGTTAATAACACATTGATATATATATATGATGCAAACAGATAAAAATTACAAGCAATTACGAAAACATCCCAAACATACAGCTGTTTTTTTAAAGATTCAAAAATCAGATTTGATATTTATTGCTATATTTTGATTTACAAGGTCAAACTCACTTTATACACAACTTTCACACCATCCATTTCAGACAAATTCAGTAATGATTATTATTAATCATTTACTAGAGATTTGTCCTAACACAGATATAAACTTAAATCTCAGTTAAAGCTTGATATATCTGATTTTTGATATTTATATAAATCACCCTGATTTTATGTACATTTTGAGTTAACAAAATTATTAATATATAATTAGTATATATAATTTATGATCTACTACACTTTTTTATTAAAATTTATTTGTCAATTTACATAATAAGAAATATATATATCTTTTTGTTAAAGAATGGGAAATCTTCCAAAAGAAATCAAAACAATTACATTATTTATTACAGTTTAAAAGGACATAGTTTACTTAAAAGAAGTAATGCAATAATTACCAAAACAATTATCATAAGATGTAAACAATTAATTTGATAATTTAAATAACAAATACATAGCACACTTATCTTTAAAAAAAAAATCTTACTTGAAACTTTTGAAAATATATTCTAGAATTGTAAAATAATAATAATAAAATTACTAAAAATGAATCCTTAAATGCAATAATCAATGCAGAAAAATTCTTCATTTCTATTTATGAATTCCTACAAAGATATCAATATAAATGTTATGTATGCTGATAATCCTGTGATATTTTCTCCAACCAGACAATCCTTAATCGAAAAAAAAAAAAAATTACTGGAAAACCAACAAGATCAATGATGTGTCATTTATGTGTTATTTATCAACAAATATAAATATTTAGAAATAATATTATTAACTGCTAAGACCATATCTTAATATTTTTGTTAGTTTTATTAGTTGTTTGATATCTGAGTCATCATATGATAAACAAGCTTTAATGATTAACTAAGAGAATAACAAGATATGGGGTAAAATTGAATATTTAATTAAAAGGCTATACAATGATAGCAAAACACAAATCAATCTTTTAAAAGATATTAGTAGTAGCAATGGTTCAAGATATCATACCATTTACACCTTTCTTAAATACTTTATCAATATTTTTATTTATATCAAACTAACAGTTTCGACTGTCCTGCAGTCATCATCAGAGCTACAATATTCAAATATATAATTATACAATTAATGCACTTATCCACATATTGATATATATATAATAAAATTGGAAATGATTATTTATAAAGGTTATATTAAAATGTATAATTATTTTTGTTTATATTGTGTATTTAATTATGGTTATCAATATGTGGATACGTGTATTGTATAATTATATATTTGAATATTGTAGCTCTGATGATGACTACAGGACAGACAAAAGTGTTAGTTTGATATAAATAAAAGTATTGATAAAGCCTTTAAGAAAGGTGTAAATGGTATATGTTAAAGTAGAAATCAATACATGGGAAAAGAAGAAGTAGACAATTATATTACTTCCATAATGGTTCAAGATCCTGCACTATTAATGCAGAGGTGAATGTCAGACACTGGAGCATAATGTCCTCAGATTGATTCCAGTTCTGGTACTTCCAGAATTCAAATTTCATATGAATTCCAAGGCAATAAAATTATATTCAGTAATTCATTATTATTCAGCATAAATAAATGGCGTTAATAAACAAGAGATTTATAATCAATTATATTTATAGAGGATAACAAATATAGTTACTAAATAAGTAAAACACATATTAATGCTAAAGACAAATTCCAAAAGCTTGATAAAATACGATAATGATGACTTACAACATAATGCCTTCATCAGTTTTCACATCTGTAGAGGCAAGATCTCTGGGATCTTTGAGGTTTCTGCCAAGCAAAGGTCATCCATAATCATATATGGATGATATGTTTTCAGATCATTACCATTCCTACATTAATGGAATATATATATAACTTTCAATTATTTTCAGTATAATTAGGCTACTTTATTTCAGAACATTTTACATTCCATTTATACACATATGAATTGTCTACTTTACAACATTCTTTTATTTATACTTTCACGTTTTTTTTTGCATGCTAAACTCTTACACATAATTCTAATTTGTATACATTTATTTCTGCTGTACATTATACTCTTACATCAATATAACTTATTCACGTAATCGTATATACAGTATATTAAAAACATGGATTACATTCAAGATTAGAATTTTAGCCGCATTCGAGAGGCAGTAATATTTGTAAAGTACAGCAACAAAGTAAAAGAAACTTCGATATCAAAATAAACATTTATCTGTCATGAACTTAATACTTTTCAAAATGCCCACTTATAGATTTTTCTAGAAGTGTACAAAGTATTACTTATTATTTTTAAAAATGTGCTCATTCTAGAGTTTCAGGCTTACCATATTAATAAAAAATCATGGGGAAAATGCATTTACAATAAACGACTTATTAAGATTCACAATAAAAAAAATAAAGTTACTACAAATTAGCAGAAAATCGTCAAAGCAAGATATATTATAATTAGAGTCTTTATAAGGTTTCCATCATAATAACTAGAGATTTCCCAATCCACTGGAAAATTTATCACACAAATAATGGGACCATTCGGTCCTTAAATTCAGTATTTGAATAAAATTCTTCATTTTACAATAACCTTGCATGGAAAGTGTTTTACAGAATAACATAAATTAAGCGATTCCAAAAATGTGGACTAACATTTATGGAAGTAACTTTGTGGAATTAGCAGTTATTAATAAATAAAGATTATAATTGACTTGTAGTTTTTCATAAATATCACAAATTTCTGCTCAAAACAAATAATTTAAAATATTAAAAGATTACTCGACCCTATAATAGTAAAGATTGCTTATAAATTTTAACGTTTAAGTATAGTGAGTAATCTGAAATGCACACATTTTCAGATCGTTAACGTCAGCGCCCTCAATTGTATTGATCGGTTTAATGCTCTCCCTCTCGTAATCGTAAGATCCCAAGCTCATGAAGTATGTGAACTTATTAAAAGGTATGTTATACATTTTTTATAAAAATAATGATAAGTACAATGAAAATCGTTTTGTCAAATTTATTTAGATGTTGTACAAATTATTTTCAATTATCGTAAATTTAAGAATTTTAAATACTCTTATTACATTATCGCCCAAACTTCTTAAAGTTAATAAATTCTGTTTTTTAAAATTAATTCTTAATAATAAAGTTTATATCATGAAATATTGCTACCTAAGTTTCATAATTCTGTTTTTATTTATTTCATATTACAGTTACATCTGCGAAAGTACCGTAAAATCTTGTTTCTTTTAAGTTTCATTTGTTTATGTTTTTTTTTTTTTTTCCAATTCATGATTTTAATTAATATTTTTTTTGTGTTTTAGTTGCAATTGAATTTGTTATCAGAATCGTTATTATTGTTTTCCATTTAAAAGTTTAAATCTCCATTCTGAAGTTTGTTTTAATATCTACACGTACACGTGTGTATATTATATGCGTTGTAAATTTTATTAATTAGTATACCAGATCTTGCTGAAATAAGTCAGTGTATCTTTTTGTCGATAAAAGGGAATTCTATGTTCTGCGTAATTGTTTACAAATAAATTGATTTATACAAGTAATTCTTTATAACTAATTATTTATGACTACGTACGAGCAATTAACCATTCTTCAACTTATTAGGAACAAACTAATGAGTTGATAATGAGATTGCATTTGACAAAACCTTTAAAAACTTATTGCTAACGTAATGGGTTGTTAAAAGCAAGACCTACATTAAATTTTGAGTGCTGCAAGTTGATGAGGTTATAGAGAATTAATGTTAGGTTTTTGCAAGATTTGATTGCAAAATTTTCTTAATTTTTTCACATTTTGTATAAGTAATGTTTGTCTTTTTAAAGAAATTTCAAATTATATACCCGATACGCTATATGTTATGGACTTAATAAGTATCGATTCTCATCAAATAAATCATATCAGATTATGAATCACATTCCGTTATTTTTTCTTTATCATAAACGGCAGTGGCTATCTTAATGCCAAAAAAACAAAACAAAAAAAAAAAAAACGGAAGTACAAAAAGTTTAAGGTGATTTTTGCTTTGATTATACAAACCAGTCAGCGAAACAAAACTTGTCTTCATATATCACGTTCTAATCTTATCTGTTTATTCGACATCATGGATGCTGTCTTCCAATTTTTTTTACAGACCTTTTTTTCTATAATATTTTTTTTTAATATTTTGCTTATTGTAGTCCTCCATTGAAAGTAATTGATATTTACATATACTGTAGTATGTAGGTTGCAAGCATTGTACACAGTTAACATTTGTCTCGGTGCTTATTATGTATTGTATATTGATAGAGACAAATATATTTGTATATTTTAAACATTTATTTTTATTAATAAATATTATATACTATATTGCTACAAGCCATGAATGTGATATACATGTTATATTGAGAGCATGCTAGGCAGTAATAAAAACTGAATATTTTTTTTTAAAAAACTAGTTTTTCTGTGGATGTTTTCATTAACAGTCGTGTATTACATTAGTTCAGAAAAGAAGGACATTATTTTTAGTCGAATTTGTAATATTTAAATACGTTTTATATTAAACTTAATGTAATTATAAGGGACTTGAACTCAGACTTTCAAACTTCCTACAGTTATCCAATCTATCTTATATAATAAACATATAAAATCAACTTTCCTCCTTTTTCTTTTTAAAACTTGTTTTATTCCAAACTATAATTTTATTTCTCTTCCATACAACGTTTCAACTACATTCTATAGTCATTATCAAGTTTCCTTAAAAAACCAATAATAAAAAAATATATGTAAATAAATAAATAAAAAAAATAAAAAACAAAAATAATAACACAAATAAATAAAATATACAAATATATATAATATTCAAATAAAACCACAATATTACTATCATCTACAAATATAATTATTTACCTCCTTCCCTTTATTTAATTATTTCTTTTAAAATACCTTTATAATTTAATACTCTTCTTATATAAATTTATTATCTATTCTCTAAATCTTTACCATTAACATTCTTTTAATACCCCTTCCCCCCCTTTTTTTTTATTATTATATATTATTCCTATATTATCTTATTTTTTATCTTTATTTATTAACATTCTATTTAAAACTGGTTTATACTGATCAATATATGCTTCCTCTTTTTCTATTCTCTCTTTAAATATTTTAACACATTCCAATGGCCTTATATATCAAAATTTTCATGCTTAAATTCCTTTTTATGAATATATATAGCAGATTTTTTATCATATAAATGCTGCCTTAATCTAGTCTTTAATTTATTCTTACTTGTTCCTATATAAGTCATATTTACATTACTTTTATAACAATCCATACATCAGTATATATAATTAAATGTATGGATTGTTATAAAAGTAATGTAAAGAGAGAATAAAAAAAGAGGAAGCATATATTGATCAGTATAAACCAGTATTAAATAGAATGTTAATAAATAAAGATAAAAAATAAGATAATATAGGAATAATATATAATTAAAAAAAAGGGGGAGGGGTATTAAAAGAATGTTAATGGTAAAGATTTAGAGAATAGATAATAAATTTATATAAGAAGAGTATTAAATTATAAAGGTATTTTAAAAGAAATAAATATAGGGAAGGAGGTAAATAATTATATTTGTAGATGATAATAATATTGTGGTTTTATTTGAATATTATATATATTTGTGATGTATTAATATTTTATTTATTTGTGGTATTATTTTTGTTTTTTATTTATTTATTTTTATATTATTATTGTTTTTTTAAGGAAACTTGATAATGACTACAGAATGTAGTTGAAACATTGTATGGAAGAGAAATAAAATTATAGTTTGGAATAAAACAAGTTTTAAAAAGAAAAAGGAGGAAAGTTGATTTTATATGTTTATTATCATGGAGCTATAATTTAAAAAGAAAAAGAAGTGAAAAGTTGTGTATATAATTATATCTATATTTCATGCTGAACCAGCACTAATCATTTGGTCCAGATCATCATCTCCAACACATATATACAATCACTGCTCAGTATATATTAAGATAGCAAATCTTCAAACTTCAATGGATAAGTTTCAGTCTTTTACAACTCCAACTCTTTTGCTATCCCTATCTGAAAATCCAAGGATGAAATGTTCAAAGACCCTGATGATGCCAATATTATTGTATACCCATGTTGACCTTAATTCAGGGGTCAGATTGAGTTAAGGTCAACATGGGTATGACAATAATATTGGCATCATCAGGGGCTTTGAGTATTTCATCCTCGGATTTTCACTGATATGGTTAGTGAAAGAATTGGAGTGCGGAGAAGCTTGAAACTTGTCCATTAAAGTTTGAAGATTTGCCATCTTAATATATACTGAGCAGTGATTGTATATATGTATTGGGAGATGTTGATCTGGATCAACTGATGAGTGCTGGTTCAGCACGAAATATATATATTAGAGATCGTTTATCTTTTTCACATGTATGTGGTCATGTGTATCAGTTATATAAGATGGATTAGATAGTTGTGGGGAGTTATCTGAATTTAAATCCCTTATAGTTGAATTTATAAATATTATATAAAATAAGACAAATCTTTTTCTTTTGACATTTGTTCAGTATATACAATACAATAAGGCAAACCTACTTGAATCAAGACTGTAAGCTCATATTTGACTCCCCTATAAAGTGTAAAGTTCTATCTCTCATTGTATCACTTATCTATTTTCGGTTCCCCTTTTCCACTTGTACATTTGCATAGCCAGTTATTATTATGTATAATAATAATCAACTGCACAGCATCATATACTGTTTAATGATGTTTGCTTGCTCTCTTTCATATCAAATATTGACTCACTATTTGCTATGAGTAGAATGAGTTTCTTTGGAAACTCATCTCTTATAGTAATCTGTTTTACTACAATTAGTTATTTAATTTACACATCAAATCAATAATTGCTTACTTTCATGTTTTCTGATACCATATATTAAGGCAAGACAAGTTTATTTTGTTGAATAAACAAGGTAAGTTGCTGTTGTCTTCATTTGCCATCCCCTTGGAGAAAAAATGCCAGGTAAACCATTTGATGCTTTTGCAGTTTTTAGCTTTTCTACTGCTTCTTTTGATAATAATTATGCTGTTTTTTGCCTCTAGTGCCTTGATTAGTCAGTATTTTAGTCTTTTATATTGATAAAACTTTGGCATGAGATGACTCTTGGCTGCTATTTTCTGGTTGTGTTGGTTGTTGACCTTTTGTCTCTGATTTGAACAATTCAGTTGTAATCAAAATGTAATTGGTCTGTGAAATCTATGGGTCGACCTTTTAGTGCTGATTTTTCTGGCAACTACTGCAACAGGGAATCCCATTTTTTCTGGGAACATTTGCCAGAATACTTTTACACTTACTTTGAAATAATTGTAATTGCTATTTTATTTTATTTAATGCGATCAAAAATGGAAATAAACGAATTCCATTATACTGGTTTTTATATATAAATTTAAAAAAAAATAACAAAAATATCATATATAGTAGCTATAGAATATATATTTATATATATATATGTTAATAATTATATATAGGAAGCCTTTTTGGCACAGGATTTTATGCCCTTATCAAATGTTGAACATCTATTTTAAATGTTAATCTATTATTGCACACAGAGTGCTATCTACAGTTTTGAAATAGATTAACATTTGAATAAGGGCATAAAATTGTGCTAAAAAGGGCAATTTATGTATAATTATTATTATAACTTATATAGATGTTATATATATTTTTGTTATTATTTTTTGTAATTTATTTAATGTACATTTTAGATCTGAGACCAAGTAATTTAGTTTTCAGAATCCATTTGATTAAAATTTCAAATGAAGATTTGTTGGAGATATATGCTATACTAGCAGCATTCTGGATAAGAGCATATTCCAATCATCTGGTGTTTTTTTGGCTCCTGTAACATCTGTTTGGCCTCCCTATTACTTTTTATATGGATTGATGGTTTGATTTAATTTTTTGCATAGAGACTAATAGTTTAGAAAAGCTGTTTTTCTATTTGAAACAATAACATATGGAAATTACTATG
This sequence comes from Epiperipatus broadwayi, assembly GCA_028023455.1. NCBI lineage: Eukaryota > Metazoa > Onychophora > Udeonychophora > Euonychophora > Peripatidae > Epiperipatus > Epiperipatus broadwayi. Next base: position 8,594,514 of record JAQFVV010000011.1, read on the forward strand.
ACAAATATTTTTCTCGGTGCCTCAATAGTGGTTAAAACATAAGAAGAGAGTATGTTAACTCCCTCTAACCATTTGGAGAGGGCTTTTATAACAAAACAGAATTTGTTAAACTTTTTCCATGGACCAGCAGCATAGTATAGAGTCTTGCTTATATGGAGGCTTGTGGCAGAAGATTGACTAGTGGCATATTTTGAATTCATTTAATATAAGATTGACTAATGGCATATTTTGAATTCATTTAATATTTCTGGCAGTAATAGTCTCATGATTCTGTATCTGAATCTATATTTGCTAACAGACATGTGACCTAGCCTGCATTTTCATTCTGAATATTCCAGAATGGCAACAATGTAATAAATTTAAAACTTCTTTTGTGGCCTATGGGTAAAACAACATCTCTTGTATCTTATTCTATATATTTATTTTTAATCTATGTCTTTTATCTTCTGTCAAAAAGCTTTTTGACTTGTTAAATTGCCATTATACACATATCCATTTGCTTCATTTGTAATCCAGCGAGCTATTGTCATGCTGCTAATCTAATTGCTATTTCCTAAGTTGATCATATTAATCATCTGTTTCTCTCCACATTTAAAGTCAAAGATTTTGGCCTTTTTTTAAAAAAAAAATCTGCTAGACTTGTATGGACTTGTTTCATGTTGATTAACAAACTAACAAATAACCTGAAGATTTGAACCAATTATAGCTCATTAAGTTGCTATATTGTTTTCGTGATACTATTAAGGCAGTTGTATATGTTAAGAACCTATATGAACTTTCACTTCCATTTCTGTCAGGAGTATGATTATCTAGTCCTGTTAATCATAGGTAAGTTTCTAAATTGGTTGGAGATCTGCCTTTTGATTTCTAGCTATCTTTACTTAGAAGCTTTTTGAAACAATCGAGATTGCTGAGCAGAGTCAACCTCCATTGGTAGTGAACTGGAATTAATGACGATTGTGTTTTAAAGTCCTATATTTCTTTATTCTTTAACAGTATTTATAATTAGCACTTTGTTAAACAACTATTGGCTTGCCCTTTTTTAAATGATAGACAGGCAGTTTCTATGTGACCAAAGCCGATAAATGATGGAGTGACAAATCTTATTTTAATGTGAATAATGATATGATTATGTGAGCTTGTGATAATGATAACAATTTTTTTCATTTACTGATAGTTTGATTTTTTGTAGACTTTTTATTTAAGATAATAATTATTGATTTACCATTTGTCCTTGACACTGTTTCTGTTGAATCATTTCTGATTTTATTTTTAGCAAAGCTGCATCTGATTAGCCATTTCTTCTTTTAGAGTTGCCTTTGAGACTGATTAATTAAATATTGTACTGGGGACTATTAATATTTTGACTCTATTTATGGTCTTTTATACTACATATGAACTGGTCTCTTTCAGCATCTCATGGAAAAATGTCTTAAAATCATAGGGCAAAGCCATCTTCTGGAACTCAGACACATAGTTAACTGCTTTCCCATCATACTTTTTGATTGAGAAGATTGAACTTATTTCTTTGTTTTATAACCAGAGGTTTTGAGGTAAAATTATGAGTTCAGCAGTTCTAGATGCTTATTAAAAGTTAGCTAGAAGGGATAAGTCAGCATTGCTTGTGATCAGAAAGTCAGTATTGCTTGTGATCACAAAACCTGACTGGCTACATACATGCTCATCAACATTGCTCACCCCATTATTTTTTGTGCAGTCTAGCAATACTGCCAAATAATTATATTTATACCAATTTTAATTAATTTTTGTGGAATGATTTATAATCATTTTATCAAAACAAGATAACCTTTTTTCTGTTTTAGTATCGTAACTTCTTGCTTTTCCATTTCTTCTCTGTAGCAAAAAACAACTTTAATTTTATGAATAATAAATTAATTAAAACTGAAGTATATAAAAATTACATAAATAGCTTATACGTGGTGTGACAATTTAATTCTTGGAATGCCTGTATGGTATAACTCTTGACTTACTTGTATCAAAATCAAAGGAGTATTCATGTTTGAACATGTTTAAGATAAAACGTAAATTTTAACGGATAAAACTAGTTGTTAGTTAGCTATTGAAAAGATGATAATTTGTCCGTGTGTATGCTTTGGCATAAAAATGGGTGATCAAAAGTTTGAGCCACACATTAATATCAAATTTTGTGTGAAAATCAGAATGTGCTACTGAAATATTAAAACCATTGCAAGTGGCATATGGTGTAAATGCTACGACAAAATCAAATGTATTTAAGTGGCATAAGAGGCTCAGAGATGGATGAGAAGATCTGACAGATGATCCCAGAAGCTGACATCCAAAAACAACAATGACTGACTCTAATATTAACAAATTGCGAGATACAATACAGTCTGACAGAAGATTAAGTGTGAGATTGATAACTGAAGAATTTCAGATTAATCAAGAAACAGACTAATTTTAAATAAAGCTTTGGGGATGAGAAAAATTTTATGTGAAGTTTGTGCCTCAGATCTTAATTGATGTACAGAAACAGTGTCAGTTTGATGTTGCAACTGATCTTTCTTCAAGTATGCATCAGCTTCCACGATTAATTACAGGTGATGGAACTTGGTACTTCCAGTATAACACAGAAATAAAGCATCAGAGCATGCAATGGAAATCCCTGGATTCACCACACCCTAAAAAGGCACACATAACATACTCATAGTTTAAGATCATGCTGGTGTGTTTCTTTGATTACAAGGGAGTAGTCCACCAATAATTTATTGAACAGGGACAAAAAATCAACCAACAATGTTATTTAAAAATAATCTGAAGATCTGTTTGAAGGAAAAGACCCAAATTGTGACTCAACAGGTGGATCATTCATGGTAATGCACCAAGTCATTATGCACTCATTGTGAGAGTCTTTTTAGCCAAAAAATCTATTTCACAAACTAATCCATTCTGCTTATTCACCTGACTTATCTCACTGTAATTTTTGGTTATTTCCAAAATTAAAGACTGCTCTGAAAGACGAACATTTTTTACTATAACTGATATCCAGCAGAATAAATTATGATATAAAGAGATTTGATAGTAATATGAAAGTAATTATATATTTAATTATGCTTTGATTTATAAAAGTTAAAAAATGTTACAGTAAGATTATGTAGAAAGGAAAATGTACTGGGTTGGTTAAGGTAAAATAATTAGTGAATTAAATTGTAAGATTATAAAATAAAAATATATATTGGATAGGAGTTAATATAATAGTAAAGGGTGAAAAGTGATTTATTAATATAAAATATAATAGAAAGGGTATAAAAATAAAAAATAAATATACTAGTAATAATAATAAATAATAAAAAGTAAAAATAATAGTAAAATAAAATAATATTAAGGTTAAAGGGATTAAATTGTTAAATATAATATAATGTAAAAGTAATTAAATTGAAAAATTATATGTATAAATTTATAAAATACGATTGTATTTATGTAATGTTTAAATTTGTAGATCTGACGAAGACTGCTGGGAACAGTTGAAACTGTTATCAAATTAATAAATATATTTTGCTAAAAGTGTAAAAAAGAGTGATGATTTGATGTTATAGAATGTGGGATTGTAGCTCACTCAACTATATTCCTAAATATGAATTCCAGATGTGCTTCTAGAAATGGGAATACTGTTTTAATCATTATATACATGCACAAGGGGGCTATTTTGAAGGTGACAGTAACCACTAGTGTACATTTCCACATGTATATTTTATAATGGTGTATTATGGGAACTAAATTGTCACAACATGTATATATAAAATTATGTTTTACGGTTTTTTAGCTCACATTCTTTTATTAGTTAGTAAATGAGCAATATAAAAATACTAGAGAATTAACATGTTTCTGTGCTTATATAAAAACATTTTATATGAAATTATGATAATCCAATACCAAATAGCTTACAATGAAATATAAAATTAAAGTTAAGCTTATCTCCATTATAATATTTCCTATTTTCCTATTATCTGAATTTTGTGAAATATATTCGTTTGCAAAAAAACAAAACAAAAAACAACAAATAAATTACACTAGAAAATAAAATAGATCATCTTAAATGGAAAAAAATACATTTACAATAATAATAACAAGTTACTTACAAATGTCATTAAACCTGTCAATTTCTTTATTTTTCTGTAATATTTTATATAAATGCAATTTATACACCTTATTTAAACATTTTATAGCAAAATAAAAATTATTGTGATAATTTATTTTAGTTTTATTATGTTTTATTATATATTCTTTATTTTTTAAATTTTATTTGATTATATTTTTTAGAATTTATTTATCTTATTATATGTTTTTTTATTAACTTGCGATGTCTGTGTTTGTTTCTATCTGTATGTCCACATTTTTGAAATTGGCTCCAGCTGAGATTTTTTTTAGTTTTAACAAAATAATGTGTAAACATTTTTTTTTTTAAAAAAAAATGCTTTTATGTAAACAGTACTAGCTGACTAAAAAGTAGAAAAATAACAAAATAATCAGACTAAAAAGTAGAAAAAAAAACAAAAACAAATCTCAGTTAATTTGCAATTCTTGGAAAATACCAGAGATCTTAAAAATCTACACTTGTTATAAAACAATTGAAAATTGCAGGAATATTGTTTAAAACTTGAGGCCATTTTAATTTTTATGATTTATTTTAGCCTCAAATGCCTTTTTGAAACTAAAATATTCCTGTAATTCCCAATTGTTTTATAACAAGTCTAGATTTGTAGGATCTCTGATGTTTTTCAAGAATGGCAAATTAACCAAGATTCAGTTTTTTTTCTACTTTTTAGTCAGATTACTTTGTTAGTTTTCTGCTTTTTTGTCAGCTATTACATCATTTTAAAGTGGTTTGATCTGAGGATCAATAAATATTCTCTCCTTAATTTTCTCTGTAGTGATCCTTGAAAATAACTGACACATATAGGTAAATACATTATCTATCCTATCAAGAATATTTATAAATTGTTTTGTAAATCCAAGTTTAATTTGTAAAGTGGAAGGGCAACTTTATCTGGAATGGCAAGTGGCTGATACATTACCTCCTTTTGGCATAGTGTGATGATTGATGAGGCTGTTTTTTTTTTTTTATAATGATTTAATCTGGCATGACTGTGCCATTCACGGAGATATCAACAGAATTTTGTGAAGCCGTACTGTAGTCCCACTAAGATAGCGATAACTTTAAAAGTGTAACACACAGGCCACTCATGATTCTTGTACTGTGTAAATCTAAGGTGGTTTTCTATGAATATATAGGTTTCTTTAATTCAGGTTGTGTATGCCAGTAGAACTGAAGGCAAGATGTTGCTACTGTGTAAAAGCACCACCTTCATACTGACCTTTAAATAATTTATATACAATTTCCATTTATTGTGATTGTATGTGATGCTCAAAGCTGTCATAACACCATTCATATTGTTATAGAAAGTAAGATCACTTTATTCAGAATAGAACTGCACAAAGCGTTGTTGTTGGCAATGAAAATGACTTTATCTTCTGCAAGGTAATTCCATTGTTTCACCTTGAAGACCAGTATTTCTGTTTTATTTTTAGGCAATTCCAGATCCCTGATATGATCATTGCTTCTTCCTGTCTTATCTAGTGCCACTCCTTATAAATAATCCCAATCAATTGGTTATATCCCTGACAATTCGTTCATGTCTGGTTTATCCACATTACTCTGCATTGCGCATTTAGGGATCCTGGAATAAGTATGTTTTCACTGCATAGAGCAGATTATATAGCTGAAGAGGTATTACAGTAACTAATTATTATCTTTTTAGTCATTGCTTTAAAAATAGGCTACTTTGCAGAAGTAGCAATCTGTAACATGATTACTTTGTTCTGTATATACCATTGGGACTGTAAATGGCAATGCACATCCCTTCCCATGCATTTATAGCAAGAGATTTGTTTGACAGATATGGAACCCATAGTTTGTCTTGATATCCTACTTTACAACCAAAATATAAGAAATAGGTTTTTTATATGTTTGCTGTAATACAATATTTATTGGAAGCAAATATAATCTTTACTCAGATGTAACAAAACTGGTTCATGCTATACACTCACGTGGCATATTTACAACACATTTAATGTAAAAAAACCGCAAATGAAGGTTTCTTAATGCACAATACAAACACAAAGTAACAAAAAGGTATTCGGTAACTGAAACCAACATATTCCGACTTGTTTTTTAATCTGTGCATGTTTTTCTTCTTCTTTCTAAGCTCAACAGTATTAATCATTCTTTGTCAGGTCATACCATAAAACATCAGGAATACATACAACTAATAATATATGTTAATGTGAAATAAAAAAATAGTAACAAATACAGGAAGAGAAATACTTTTCCCAAATATACCACAATTAAAAATTGTAACAAATACTGTGAGAGTAGTAGTTTAATTTCTAAAAATACCACATTTTTTTTGTTTTTTCAGCATTTTTTCACCTTTTTTTCCCCAGTAATTTCCAAATAAGATTTAGTGCCATATTTTCAATGTCATTTTTGTATTCTGTACAATAAAATTATGTAAAATTACTTAATCATGTTTCCATTACAAAAACTTCTTAATCTTTGTACATTGGGGTAATGAATATTTTTTCTTTCATAATTATTTTTGAAGCAAAATGTGACAGAAATAAATATATTGTCAAAACTTTTTTTATTTAACTGCCTTGAAAAACAAAATATATTCAAAGTAAAAGTATAAGGAAATGCTAAACACTAATGAAGATCCTTTATACATGGATTCAGCATTGCAAACATCAATTTGCACCCACTGTTTTGATAAAGAAATGACTATTTTTGGTAGGAATCTTTAAACATCCGTTATTTTTTAAGAAATATATCCAGCATTTTTTTAAAATGGTAGCCATTTTGTAATTCTATTATGTAATAGGATGCTATTGTCAGGAAAGAAGGTCTTCCTCATAAAATCATAGGATGAAATCTATACTGAGGAAGTCATTTTTATTATGTAATTAAAAATAAACTTTTATGATATACAATAATAAAGTACACTAAAAATAAATTGAAAATACGATTTATTTAATATTTATTCAATATTCTTCTAATAGTGTATAAAGAATTGCTGGCTTAACCAAAGCAAAGAGTTTTTATGATAAATGTAAAGAATCTTGGCAAAAAATTAAAAATATACATTTTGTCTGCAGTAATAAAAGCAATGAATATAATTTGAAAATATGCTCTATTGACTTACTTTTTATTCACTACCCCATAATTCAATGAGGTTATTATAATGAAGCCTTATAACACATTATGCAATGAATATTTATGAAATGAAGATTTATACAACAAATGCAGATATATACAATGAACTTCAGAATTGAAGACAAGTTATTTATATAGTTCATCTTTCAATTTACTTCCACTGTTTGTAGTGAAAATATACCATTTTTATTATTATTTAAATAATATGTTAGGCAAATATAGTAATTTTTGTAATAAACCTGAAAATCTGAGTTAGAAAACTGATTAATGTGGGGGGAGGGTATAAATGAAAAAAATCTATAAAATTGTCAATGAATAAAAATGCTGTGATTGGTTGAGAGAATACATTTGTGTAAGATGTTTGAAGGCTTTTCTGCAAGTTAGAAAATGATTAATGAAATAATAATAATAAAAAAAATTCCAAGCAATAAAAAGAAAGTAAAAGGATTTTTTTATTAGTGCAAAGATTTGTTTTTGATTTTAGAAGTTCAATTTAATGTTAATTTTGAGGCAGAAATAAAATGACAATGTAGCTTCAAGGAAAAAAAAATTGTCAACCAACAAACTATGAGAGTATTGATTGATATAGTAGGCTTATATGTAAGATATTTTAAGGCTTTTCTGAAAATTTCATTAATATCATCAAAAAAAAAACAAAACAATACAAGTGAAAAGACTTACTTTTGTAAGTGTAATTATTTTTGCTTTTAAAAGATTGATTTTGATTTTTACTTAAAATGTAACATCAAGAAAAAAATGAGTTCTAAGCAAGATGGTGAAAGTTCTGCAAATTATATGGCTAAATCAATGGTTTTTCAATTTTTAATAGGATAAATTTATTTACTATTTTTATTTTATACTTTTAAAATTTTAATTTTCATTTCAAGTCAAACTGTACAATATGTACAGCATTTAATTTTATCTCTATATTTATATTTTTGATTTTGTATTATATTTTTACTATTTAAGTAGTTGTCTTGTATGATTACTTTGTTTAGGATACAAGTCTGGAATTGATTACGTCTGGAATTGATTACATCTAAAAATATAATCAAATAGCTTTATTATTCAGGAATTTATGAGAAGTTTGAATGGAGATATGCATGTTAGGAGTAATAGGAAGAGATTGAAAATCAAATGCATTGGTGAGAGAGCAAATAGGTGTTACTGATATCATTAAAAGAATTAAGAGACTGATGTGGAGTTGGACTGGACATATTCATAGAAGAGATGATAATAAATGGACAGTTAAAATCTTAAAACAGGATTCCAAGAGATTTAAAAGACCTAGAAAGAGACCGCATGTGAGATGGATGGATGAAATAAGGAAGTGTGCTGAGATAATGTAGAGAAGAGAGGTTAGGGATCAGAGAAGATGGATTGAACTTGGAGATATCTATATCCTGCAATGGATCAATAGTGGTTGAAAATGATGATGATGGTGAATGCCAGAAATGACAAAGCAAAGTTATAATAGATAGACCTTGTGCTTTAGAATCAGCCATTTTACCACTCATCACTCCATGCAGACTAATAATCAAATGGGTTTTTTTTTTTGGAAAATTCTTATATGAGAAATTTAAGCACTCAAAGTGACAAAGCTGATTCATGATCCAAAGTCTGCCAATTTTCCACTATACCAAATCATGCTAATTATATCTACTTCAATGTAATGTTCAATGAACAAATAATATAATGACTTGGAAATAGTAAACCCTATGGTATTTTAAAAAAACTGATCACATCCACAATCAACTGCGTCAAAAATAAATTGAAAAATGTGTATCACACATTACATTTATTAATCTAATTTTTATTTGATTAGAGTATATCTTCATAATAAAATGGTATAGATATTTCAATTCACAGCAAAAAAATATAAGTAATTATAAAACACACACAAAATACTCACATCCATATTAGTAAAGTATATCATAAATAAATTAGAAATGTAAGTTATGTTAAACTTTTTACATGTTTTATTTAAATTTCTTGAATCATAGTTGGGGTTTAATGGAATGTCACTTTTGACGTTGCTATAACAACTATATTGTTTTTATTAACAACAGGTTTATATACTATATTTACTTATATGTCTACTGTTACACAATGCTTTATTTACCATCCTCTTTTAGAGTTTATAGTTTCAACAGGTTTATATACTATATTTACTTATACTATATTTACTTATATGTCTACTGTTACACAATGCTTTATTTACCATCCTCTTTTAGAGTTTATAGTTTCAATTGCCCCAGCAATCTTCTTCAAAACCACATTTTACAAACATATGTATAAATATACATGAATACATAAACAAAGAGCTTTGCTAATTGCTCAACAAATTTTGAGATAAATGCTTAGCAAGAGAAAGCATTTAAAATATCTCTATCTGAAAACCACCCCCATTCCCTGACCAATGGTTTCATGCTTTTGGCACTCCTCAGAGAGGCACTAGAGTAGCTTCAGACACTAGATCTAAAAATACCAACCCAAAGCCAGCATTTATTTAGGAGTTGACCAATGAGTAGAAAATCTGAAATTTTCAGACGCCTATATGTCTTCAAACCTAGCTATCTAACTCAAATAGCTATATGGGGCTGAGAGATCTTCAGCCAAACCATATATTAGAAGTCTTAGCAATATAAGATCACTTTAAGACCTAAGCAATGTTATATTGCTAAGATGCTTTAAGTCTTAAGTGATGTTATATTGCTAAGACTTCTAATATATGGTTTGGCTGAAGATCTCTCAGTCCCATATAGATATTTGAGTTTGATAGCTGGGTTTGAAGACATTTAGGTATCTGAAAATTTCAGATTTTCTACTCAATGGTCAACTCTTAGATAAATGCTGAGTTTCAATTGGTATTTTTAGAACTAGTATCTGAAGCTATCCTAGAACCTCTCTAAGGAGTGCCAAAAGCATGAAAACATTGGTCAGGGGATCTCAAAGCTTGTTGAGCAATTAGAAAAGTTCTTTTTTTTTTTTTTACAAGCTTAAAAAAGAAGCGGGATCATGTGATATATGACTATTTTTTATTTTATTTACATGAATATATAATTTACATTCTATATATACATCTTATAATCATCATCTATTTATTACCTTTTTAAATATTATATAATTTTTACCCTTTTTTTACATTTTATATTTATTAATTAAAAACTTCCTAAACATATATATTCTATTTTTATACTTTATTTTATTTTATTCTTGTAATACTTAACTCTAACTTAATATCTTTTATATTTTACATTATTATTATTATTATTATATATTTTACTAACAATCAATATTTATAATTTATTCATTCAATAATTTATAATCTATTTTAATCTATAATATTATTATTTAAAATATTTTAACCTACCTCTTACATTTCCTAACTTCAACTTCTAAATGCAAATTTTAAAAAATTTACCGTTATACTTTTAGTATTCCCTTCTTTAAATTTTGTGATGTGATGCATTGTGACTTCTCTTTATATGGAGTCAGGAATCTTTCAGCAACTATGCCCAGAGAAACCTGTTAGCCACTTTGATTTCCCTTTCCATTTCTCACCCCAAGTTTTCCCATATTCTTCTCTATCCTACTCCATCCCATTTCCACAACATAATCTTTGTCAATTCCATGGCCTTTATATCTAAAACCGCCTTATCTTTTCCCCAAACCCAGCATAAAAACCAATAAGCCACTTTCTGTATAATTACTTTGTTCATATTTATTCTTTCACAACTTCATTACTTGTATCCTTTCTGCTTTCAGACATTTACATTCAATTAACAGATGCCTAATATTTTATATGCCTACCTTATCCAACTTGCTGACTAAATCACTCATATTTTTCCATTTATGTGTGTATTTTCTTGTTTCTAAAGATCCCATTCGAGTCTTAAACAGTAAACTACTTTCCTTGCTATTATCATAAATTAACTCACACCCAATATTCTGTTTACTTCTATAAATATTTAAACTCTTTATTCTCCATATTTGTTCTCCATCTCTCCAACTCCCTATTTTTTATTAATGCATCTATTCTTCTATCTCATTCCTTAACACTATAACAATCAACAATTCCTTTAACACAATCATCCCACCTTTTGTATAACTATACTGTTGTTTCCCACAAAAGTGGATCTAAATTAGACAATTTGTAAATGAACTATCTTGCAAATTACAATTAAGACATTATGCATGATAGAAGAAATGACGCAGCATCATTGATAATGACTGGAATGTAGGTGATAGTATTAATGATGAATGATTCTTGCTAAGGAGTTGTCAAGATTTAAGAATGATAAAACAGTAGCAAAATATTTCTCCATACAATAGTACCACCTAGTCTAAGCTCTAATAATCAATAGATGCTAGAAGGTTGTGCATATAAATGCTATCTAATAGCTTTCCATCCAATGTCTTCAGACTAGTTCTAGCTTATGGTTCCTCATTGATGAAAACCATAAGCTAGAAACTAGTCTGAGGATATTGAATGGGAAGCCATTGGTTAGGGAACCATATATTGAATGGAAAGCAACTGGATAGGGATTATTATGCACAATCTTTTAGTATCTATGGAGATATTGTGTGGTGTTTTAGTCATTTACTTTAAGAACAATAACTTGCAGATGAATGAAGTTTAGTTGAACAGATAGAAGAATATAAGGAATTTTTAAAAGAGCAATTTATTGAGTAAAAAGAGACTATATGATTTTAGATTTACTTTGAGCTCTTTTTTTTTTATTTTTAGAATTCCTAGATGCATTAATAGAAGACTAATGTTATTAAAAATTGATTTATCTAGTGATATTCATGCTCATTTATTACTGCTTGTGGTCTAATATTAAATTCCAGAAAGTTTGGATAATATTTATTTTTTATTGGATGGTACTTTAGTACCTATTAATGCATATATTGGAAGGAATAATAAACTATGATGTAAAATTATTAAAAATGATTTGACTCATGAACTTGATTCACATATTATCAGTATTTTGCACCACACATGGATTGAGTAAATGAATACTTCATTTACATAGAAAAATCAATATAAACACTTGTGTGCATTCTACATTATAAGTAATGATATGGTAGAGATTTTATAGGTCTGTAGATGGAGTTATCAGATGGGAGTAAGGAAGTAGGATTAAAGATTAATGTTTAAAAGGATAATGTTCATTGGCTTTTCACATGAAAAAATTAAATATGTAATCACAAACAGAAGAGATGAACAACTACAAATACCTTGGTCAGATTACTAATGCAGATGTAGATGTAATGGATTTAATTAATCAAAGAATTAAGCTTGATTGGACTGCTTTGTGATAGAAATAATTTTAAATGGAAGAGTGTAGTATATGCTTGGAAAAAAGGGGATTTTTTAATAAATGTGGTTTATCAGCACTTTCATATAAATCTGAGAATTTGAAATTTTTTTGTTTAACAGAAAATTATTACAGACATTTCAAACTGCACAAAGAACTATAGAGAGTTGTTTGTTGATAGGAACAAGAGTGAAAAGTGAAATATACGAATAGTTATTATCTTAAGAATATGAATGGATTTGGTTATTAAAAAGGAGCTTAGGTTTCAGTATGCTACTTCTAACATTTGACATGTTAAAAAATGGAAATTTCTTCATAACAAAACAATTACAGGTCTTCAAATTAATTAATTGTATGAAAGGACTGATCCTGATAAATTTTTTGAATGGAAGTGAGTCATGAATTTCCCATAGATTTAAGATAAAAGAACTGGATAGTTTTGATTTAAAGATGCTTTTCATGTAAATGGATATGATGCTATTTAATGAAGACATGTAATCAGCATATTTTTATTTAATCAAGAATATCTGCATGGTAAATAAAATTCTTTAAAATGTATTTTCTGATGAACTGAAACATGGTTTTTGTGGAAGAAAAACACCCCATTTACATTCTAAAGTTATCTCTTTGTAAAGATGTGCAATATCAATTGCTTTCATTGGGAGAACATAATCGAGTGTAGAATTCTATGGAGAATTATGATTAGATAAGCAATTAAAGTCTTTCAAAAAGAGGACTTGTTGTAAAAATAGTTTAAAAGTTAGCATCCCAAGAGATGATGTAAGCAGACCAAAAGACCATCATGTGATGTATATGTGTAAATTGGTGTCTCACAGATTGATTCCTGATATTGTAAAACTTCTTTTTATATGAAGTTAAAATGGCTTTACTCATTTATAAATGGTCATTAGTTATAATGATGATACTATCAAGACATTACTCAGCTACTGATTCCAAAAACTGAAACTTGGTGATGTTATATTGTTGGAAGTCAGACAGAATATGCATAAAGTTAGATGAATACTGGCTGATTAGGATTTTTGAGATTTTTACTTTCCAGGAGCAAACTATTTACACTAGTATAGATCTGACACATGTTGTAACTTGAATAATCAATAGATCCAGATCCAAATTCTTCACTGATGAAGGCTATTAACCAAAAACTATTCTGAGAATATGGATACAACTGCGCAGGATAGGGATTTATTCAATCTTACAATAGTTAGTAGAACTGAAGAAATTGTAAAGTTTATTTCTGAATAGTATTATGTAAGCTGGAATCATGTGTTTATTGGATTTGTGTTAATCAAGGCCAAAGAATGGAAGTGTTTACAATTATTAAAAATATTGGAAGATATTAGAATATTTAGATACTGAAAAGACTTGGACCCAAAATATTATTTTTTGAGTTTTAGGGTAGTAGTTTAATAATACAAATAAGAAAAAAAGTGTAAAAGTAGTTGCTGAATGAAAGATTCACTAGATCCAAAAAATCCAGGTGCACTTGACCCAGATCCCAAACTCCTCATTAACAAAAGCCATAAGATGGAAACTAGTCCAAGGATACTGAACAGGAAATTTATAAAAATTATTATCTAGTGATTATATAAAAATTATTATGTAGTGATTACTCGAGTTTACAGTAGGTGGCAGAACTGGAGTGGGAAAGAGTTTGCTTACATTTGGATTGTTAATTGGGTTGGCTGTGGACTTGTTGTTTGGGGAAAAAAATATAAGCTTACTTAAAATCTTTTATTGAACATGGATTACGGATCTTACAGATAGTTAGGCTAAGTATCCTGTCATATGGATCTTCAAACTGTAATATAAAAGTCTTAACAGTAGGAAATAAAGGTTAAAAAAGGAAATAATGTACTTCTCATTATATTTCACTTGAAAAATATACTTCATTATTTTTTCAAATCATTTGTCTGAATTCCTAAAGTGATTAATCTATTTCAATTTGTAATGTATATTTTTAAATGATTAAGTATTTATGCCTATAAAATTAACTTTCCAAAAGCTTTAATTTTTTATTTTATTTTAGGGGTAAAACTATTTATATGTTCACTTTCTTATATCAATGATCACAATATCTCTTCCCCCTCAAACTCTTTTTATTTTTAAAAGGATTATTCATGTTAAGGAAATCAAATGTGGGAATGAAAAATTTGGCCAGGCCTCTGCAATCTAATTTTACTATAGAAAGTAAATTTGAGATTTTTAATATGAAGATCTGTGATTTCATGTACAATATGAAGTTCTATTGCTTGACCTTGTTTCTACTCTTATTTATTAAGTAAATTCATTTTTAGCCGACAAGTTCACCAAATGTAATTACAGAGGATCATTATTCTTCACATTAATCAGTTGTAGAATGATAAAATCTCTACTTTGTGAAAAATCTCATGCACAAAAAGTAAGACAGTGATTTAAAAACATTGTGCAGTACTTGCACTATGTGGGGTGGAAAATAGACCTTGTGGTAAAAAATAATCAGTTATCATTTAAAAGCAAAAGTAAATGAAAAGCCACTCTGCAAATAAATTAAAATTAAAATAAAAAGACAACTTTGTTTACTTTTTTTTAAAGTTAATAGTTGAAAATAAATTTTGAATGTTAAACACTAAAACAAAATTGCTTATTTGAAACATTGAAAAAGATTTGAACTGCAGCATCCATACAATGAGGATGAAAACAACTTCTTAATAAATAAGGTTAATATTTACTTACCTGCATCCAATTTATTTATTTAAAAAAGTGACATGTTTCTGTTTTTTTCTTTTTAAGCTTATAAACAATTAAAATTCTAAAAATATCTCTGGAAAGAAAAAGACAGTGCTTAAATATTTTTCTTTTTCTTTTAAACAAATAAGATATTCAATCATCTCTGCTTACATCATGCTGTTCAGCAGCAAATTCTTCTTAACTTTATTTTTGCCACTTAATGTAAGCTTTAGAAATCAATAGATGTCTGATGGTAGTGCATATTAAATCCCCATCTGATGCTGTTGTTCACTAGGTGGCAAAAATGTAGTGAGAGAAAAAAAATTGTTGTTGAACAATATGATATAAGCAGGGTCATGTGATATCTTATTCGATATATATCAATCCTGGCTAAGGGATAAAGATGGTAATATTTATTAAAAAAACTGTCATCATATTATATTGATATTTAATTAGTTTCAGATCTATATAACTATATAAGCAAATTGGCATGGATTGAAAGCATTAAGGTGTGTTTTTAAATTTGGGTTTCATTATAAAACAAAGAAGTAAAAGATAGCTATTAGAGAAAAGGTGCATTAGATTTAAAAGATTCAAGTTCACTGCCCCAAATCCAAAATGTTTTCATCATTACTTGTTTTGTACTAAATAATATTTTATATATTTTAAATTTATAATATGTACTTTATTTATTATATTTTAAGCTTTCCTGTTTACATTTTTCTTGTGGAGTGTGTATGAATATATTATTTATTTTCAGTTAAGAAAAAACTAAGATGGCTGATGTACAACCATTTTTGGTCAAAGCTGTTTACACTTTTTCTGGATCAAACAACGATGAAGTAAGTTGAAATTGTATATATATACATTAAATAATAAAATCGTATTAAATATATTCAAATATATATTAGAAGATAAGTTGTTGCTGAATTAGAAATATGATAGGTTTGAACTATAGATAGTGTGTCCTAATGAAAAGTTGACTTATCAAGTGTGTGAGAGAGGTTCATCTGACTTCTGGCCTGATGGATGGTTGTGATAGGATTGAGCTAATGTGAAAGATGTACTGAAATAATTATAACTAACTTTTGGAAATATATTATAGTGCAATGGAAGTTGTATATCCTTTCACAAGGTATTAAAATGGGATAAAATCAGGTCCCTACCTTATGTGAGAGTGGTGAAAGTTATCAAAATTGTCAACATAGGCAAGGAAATTAGGCATTGAAACATCTAAAAACACACATTATTAATTAATTGAGAATTAGGGAGTATAATTGGGCTAGAGATAATCTTTAGTTTAATGTGTGATTAGTAAAAGTCATTAATATATTTCTATAAAGGGGTCAGTATAAAAGTTGTGAGTGCAGAAAATTTGACCCTTGCCAATTAAACTATAGTAATTTACTACCTCTGTGTATACTCAACAAATGATGATGGGTATGTGTAAGAGATTGTGATTTGGATCAACGATGAGTGCTGGTTCACCACAAAATGAGAATCTTGGGGATTATTTATATTTTTTACTTGTCTTTGGTCATATGTTTCAAGATATTGTGATAAAGTAGACATTTGAAATATACATATATGAATTTAAGTATATTTAAAAAAAAAAGAAAAAATAGTGAATTTGTACATAAAAAATTACAAAATGAGCTATATGACTTCTAGCTATCTGCTGGACCATATCTGAAACAATGCATGACTTACATAGTGACATAATTTAGCTACTTACCACAAAAACTTTAAGGTGCTAGCAAGTCAGTATCACAATTTATGACATGAAATGTGACAGTATATTTCACAGCTTCATTGATTATCTTCAACGTTCTTCCTGCAATCAATAAATCTTGTAAACAACGTGAAAACTTTCTTGCAACCCATGGCTTCACTGCTACGCATAATTGAAATCATTTTAAACATTTCAATAGCAGTTTGTTCAATTTAAAACCTAGTTCAGTGTCAGTGCAGTTTCATCACAGGTTAGGATATCAAACATATTGTCACATTTCATGTCATAATTCATGATTCAGACATGCTAGTACCATAAAATTTTTATGAGGAATAATTAAAGTATGTCAGTACATAATTAATGCATTGATTCAGAGGTGATGCGGCAGGCAGTTTGGAAAGAGAACCAATCATGAGTCACCTTTTCACTGGGACACTTGTAAGTTGTAGCCAAACAGTTTAGAAAGCAGTGGAATTTAGCCAAAAATTTCTATTGTATAGAAATTTCTACATCATCAAAAAATAATATCATTGAGCTTGCTTTATTGATTTTAATATTTCAATACTTAATTCTTGAATTCATCTTGTAATTTATAGCACATTCTTTGTAGAGAATTTTAAGAGGGATCTGAACTTACTTGACTGTTGTTTTTTAGAAATGCTTTGCATGCATCTTATTGGATGACGTGATCAGATAGAAGATAGTTTGGGGACAATTGATTGTAAAAATTTAAAAGAGAGGGAATAACAAAGTCAAAGTAGTAATTCCATTAATGCAAATAAAGTTATCAACTCTATTAGAATAGCTAATTCTCTCATTTTTAGTATCTTAAAAAAAAATTATACTCATTCTATGTTAAATCTATAACTTATAAATGTTCTGTTGTTCAGTCACATTTCTACAAATACCAAAATTAGGTAGATATTTTTCTGTTTAAAACATGACATTTCTATTTAACATTTAATATTATCACAAATTAAATTATCCTGAAAAATATATCTGTACCTCCATGGACATTGTTTAATCTTTCATCAGGCATGTATTTATACATTTGTATGCATGTAAAATACATGTATTTAGTAAATTGTGACAAAGAATTAAAGAAGAAAAAGTAAATACGTTGACATATGGTCTATTTTCATGATATAGTAAATATTATAACTATATAAAAAAGCTAAATACAATTTAAATAATTAAAAAAAAACATAAAATTATATGTGTACTTGTTAACTTTAAAGAGCATTATCTTTTGATATTTTGAATAAAATCTATGTTTAATATAAATAAGGTTCAAGACTTTTCTGATTTGTGGTTTATAATGTGGTTTGGCACAGCCAATAAAGAAAGGGGATTCCTTTGAAACCAATCCTGTGAGCCTTATATTATTATAATGGGCAATTTAGAATTTGGCTATTATATATTTTATATAGAGGGCGTAAATGCTCCTAATATTATGATGGGTGAGAAAGGTAATGCAATATGCAGAAGATTTGGATAAAGAATTTATGTCAGTATACTTATACAAAAGGTGGGATGATTGTGTTAGGAGAATTGTTGAGTGTTACAGTGTTAAGGAATGGGATAGAAGAATAGATGCATTAATAAAGAATAGGGAGTTGGAGAGATGAAGAACTAGTATGGAGAGTAAAAAGAGTTTAAATATATATAAAAGTAAATAGAATATTGGGTGTGAGTTAATTTATGATAATAGCAAGGAAAGTAGTTTACTGTTTAAAGCTCGAACAGGATCTTTATCAACTACGGAATATACACATAAATGGAAAAATGTGGGTGATTTAGTTTGCAAGTTGTATAAAGAAGGCATAGAAATATTGGGCATCTGTTAATTGAATGTAAATGCCTGAAAGCAGAAAGGGTACAAATAATGAAGTTGTGGAAGAATAAATATAAAGTTATTATACAGAAAGTGGGTTATTGGTTTTTATGCTGGGTTTGGGAAAAGATAAGGGGGTTTTAGATATAAAGGCCATGGAGTTGACAAAGATTATGTTGTGGTAATGGGATGGAGAAGGATAGAGAAGAATATGGGAAAACAGGGTGGGGAATGGAAAGGGAAGCTAAAATGGCTAACAGGTTTCTGTGGGCATAGTTGCTGAGAGATTCCTGACTCCGTATAAGGAGAAGTCACAGTGCGTCACATCACATCAATTACTTTTTATCATTGTATATAGGAACACATAGTTCTTAGACCTTGTTCTATTGATATTTTTTTGTAAATCTGAACTTGCTATAGTTTATAGTGACATAAAAAATGTCTTCAATTTACAGGAATAAAATGGAAGAACATAATAAAAGTAAACTGTAATTTCAGGATCTTTTTGTCTGAATAAGACTATTAAAAACTGCAGAAAAAGTACTTCATATCTTGACTACATGTAAACATTTTTTTTTTTTGATAAAGTTTGCCTTTTTGGTAATTATTATTTAACTTTGTCTTCTTGGTATCTGCAGTTGCTTCATCACATGAGAAGAATTTATGTATATGCATAAGTTATCAAAATCAAAATTTTCCTAATGAATGCAGTTACAGTGAGTATTAAATATAAAATTACAACAGTGATGATTTTTAGATATATGTTGTGATTTATCGATTGTTGATAGTTTATATTTTACACATTTGTTTTCTAGCTATTTGTGGTTGAATGACTATCATTTTGACATGAAATATCTTTTTGTGAAAGATCCGACTATCGACAAATGGATTCTTCAGTGCATTAACTTTTTAATTATGAGGTTAGCCCTCATAAAACCAAATATTTATAACATTCAATATTAATAGCAACAATTCATCATAAATCACTTATTTTTACTTTAAATATAAATTAGAGAAGTCATTGATGTTTTGTAATTGGATTTACAACTTCCAATATTACTAATCTTTGATCACATACAAATTTTTTAGATTTTTTTTTTTTTGCAAAACGTGTTATTTACTTAGTTGTCCATATCCTAAAAGTAGAATCAATGTTTTGTATTTATTTTATTGTAAAAATTCAATTTTTTTTCTAATGAAGTATTGTTCTTACTTTGAAACAGTTGTGAAAATACATTTAACCTGAATTATTAAGTCACCTGAAATATTACTTAAATAAATTCTAAAAGTTCTTTTTTTTGTAGTATTAACCTAAAATAGAATTATATTAAATAATCTAAACATGAGTATTATAACGATCGAAATGAAAGTGAAGATCGAATCTAACCGCAAACACAATATCTGCTCTACAAGGGCGCCATCTAGGCATTTGAGCCTAGAAAAATTTATAGAGTAGGCAGATACGCGCTGTTAAGATTCCACTTTATTTAAATATTCAGATTGTTAGCCTAAGTCACTAACTCAGTGGAGCAGCAGAGATAATAAAATATAAATTTTATATCTTAAATATAAAAGAATAAAAGCCACTGCCAGAAATTAACATATAAAAATATTTATTTACGCACATATAAAATAATATTTAAATTTTGAGGAATAAATTTAATGTTTATATTTTTATATTGATCTTGTAAATTTATATTTAAATAGATTGCAAATAATGAGTTTACTATTTATTTAGAGGGTCGAGTATGAATGGACTACATAGGTCTGCATTTGAAAGGAAAATATTCTTCCCTGATTTAACCTTAGGCAACAAATTTCGCAATCAACTGGCGCCAATCCATCTGATATATTCATGTATTCAATGTAGCATGATACGACAACACAAAATACTATATTGTCAGGAATGTACATCTGAACAATAAGTAGAAATAGAGAAGCCATTGACTCTCCACCAACAGGAATGTGACATCTGTTGGCAAGTAGATCAATAAACAAAAAACTCCATAGGAATGGACTGCGGTCTTCTGCCGACTTACAAACCCATCCATAGGCAAACAGGGTGTGTGGCGTATATATATAATCCTGCCCGTAGCGGACCTCATACTACATCTACTAATTACACAAATATATCCAATCCATTGAACCAATTCAACTACGAAACGAATAACCTAAGATTACCCTCCCTTAATACAACTTTACAAAACTATATAGCCATTCACGCCCGACTTAATTTTAGCATTTAAATACGTTCGCACAGATTTGTTTAAAAATGTTGGGTATAGATCGATTACATAGATTCCACGGTCAAAAACATTTCAAAATAAACATAAACGATCAAAATACAAAATTATTGATACCGACAATCGCAGAGGGAAACTTATAAGTAACCCAATAGTATTCACCATAAGATACTTGCGTTGTCACCAATAACTTAAAAGACATCCGAATAAATACATTTTAGATACTCACCGTAAGGTATCATTATTTATCGAATGTCTATATATTTTGATCAAATATGAAAACCAAAATATAATTAACCTCAAACGAATCCATGCAAGCATCTATAAACCACTTAAATTTCATACATTTAATTAATCTTTACAATAAGGAAAAAAAAAATGGAAATGATGTTTGTCAATCGGGAAACATAAAATTAAACATTATTAATTTGATTTAAAAACTTACAAAAGTCAGATAAGAGTCCGTTTTTTAACATTTAAGTTGGCTTGTTTATCAATTTGTAAAACTTGACGAAAGTTCTTAA
Organism: Epiperipatus broadwayi; assembly: GCA_028023455.1. Taxonomy (NCBI): domain Eukaryota; kingdom Metazoa; phylum Onychophora; class Udeonychophora; order Euonychophora; family Peripatidae; genus Epiperipatus; species Epiperipatus broadwayi. Next base: position 8,616,150 of record JAQFVV010000011.1, read on the forward strand.
TTGATTTTCACAATTGTTCATTTCATATAGCTCATGGTAGAAGAGTCCAGGTTTATGCTTTTAATTCCCCCGACGCCTCCGTTGGAAGGTAATGTTCTGGAGATGGCAATAGCTGGTCCAAGGTATCACAGTCTTTTCATTTTTTTATTTTTATTTTTATAGAGAGTGTGGTATGTGCGTCATACCACATCTCTCAAATATCCAACGCTGGAACTGTCCGAAAAAACTGTATTTCCCTTTTTATATTATCCACAAGGATTCAATGAACAAAACGTCACCAATCCATCACTTTCGTTAGGGTCCGAGCCAAGGCTTAGTGCTTCCATTGGTCAAGCTAAAATCCCTTTCTTCTCTTATCTAACTTTCCATCTGACTTTTTAATTAAACAGCTTTTAGATAATTAATAAACAATCATTTCCATTTATAGATTACAGGAATTAATTAATACCTGTTTTTATTTTAACTTACGTTATTTTTTTTATTAAAATATTTTTATAAATCTTTTTTTTTTATAAAAAAATACATTCAAATACCTTTTTTTATTTATTAAAAAAAATATTTTTAAAGTTTAGCATCTGTGCGAATGTATATACGTATAACAAACATTTTTAATTTTAGCGTTTAGTTTTTTTTTACTTTTATTTGCGAACTTTTAAGTTTTTATTTTAAATTAATGTAACGACATATTTATATATCGTTACAGTATATGTGGAAATATGTAATACATTATACTCATGTCATACAATACTCAATTGTCCAAACACTCTACTACTTTTACCATGCTTTATTTTCCAACCTTTTCTACAGTTTCTGAAGAAGATTGCTGAGGCAATCGAAACTGTAAACTGTAGAAAAGGTTGGAAAATAAAGCATGGTAAAAGTAGTAAAGTGTTTGGACAATTGAGTATTGTATGATATGAGTATAATGTATTACATATTTCCACATATACTTATGTTTAGATTATTTAATATAATTTTATTTTAGGTTAATACTACAAAATTATCTGCAAAATAAAAATTAAATATGTACATATAAAAATTGAATATGAACATCCAAAACATACCAATACACAAAATCAGAATTAAACTATATAAATAATTATTTAAAAATAAAATTAATGTTTTAGTGAAATTATGAATTAAAAGATAGATTTATTAAATAAATTTTAAATTTCGTTTTAAAAAATGTGAAAATATTATATCTTGTATTTCTACTAAATGTTTTGATTTATTTCATACGTTTATATTTTTTGTTATTATATTTATTTTTTGTTATAATCTTGAAAAAAGTTATATTTAATAAATGAAATGACAGTGTATGTGGATATAATTGTAACATATTTTGTTCACACTAAATAAATTTATTTACAAGTTTTAATTCAGTAAAAAATAAATTTAAAAAAAGAATCAAAGGAATGGTTTACTTTATATATAAATAAATATTTATTAAACTTATGGCAAAATATTATTTAAAAAAACAACAACTATTAATCATTAAATAGATAAACTTTTGTAGAAAGTTACAATAACTTATTCCATATCAGTTCTGAATTATGTTTTAAAGTCTATCTCCCATCTTTTAAACTAATTTATGTTTTTTTATATAATTCTATAAAAGCTTCTTCCTTCTTCCTCTTCAAAAATATTTATTAATAACAGTTTCGACTGTTCTTGCAGTCTTCTTCAGATCTTATATGTTTTCATATTTATTCTTTATTAATCCTGTTATATTTTAAATAGTTTCAATATTACCATTATGTGTGTGTAATCATTTGCATTTATTTCTATAGTATAGGAATTGTAAAATTGCTATGTATTAAGTACTTGATGATATAAATAAAACATTTTCCTTACAAGAAAAAGGAAGTATATTGTGTATTAAACAAAGAATAACATGACGTTCTGTATTTACTTTTCAATATCATGACTGAAATAGGATGAATTACTGCTCCTAATGTGTGCATATACATATTGTAAGGATAATGGTGGTAAAGGCATATAAATTGAAGAGGGGAAGGAGCACTTTGTATCTATAAGGAATATTTATCTGTCCTAGTTTAATAGAGATTTTATGAAATAATTTCCTATTTGCAAGTGAAATCATAATCAAATTTAAATTATTTTAAAACATATGTTTCCAAGAGTGATTTATTCTATTCCAGAGCTATCTACTGGAAGCTTAAGAAATCATTGGAACGTAAACGGTAGTGCTATAATATCAATATCCATAGATTGATTATTATTCTTTTGCTTTTGGCAGCAAAGTCTTAGAATTCAAAGGTCCAACTAATGCTTGCATGCAACACTTGATCAGTTAAATATTTTAGTGATTTCAGTTTTATGCTAACTCTTAACATATGTTGCCAATGATCTTCATTCAACTCCAGCACCATATACTGTTAGCTTGAATAATCATTAGACACTGGATGGTAATAATATCTATATTCTTAGACTATTTTTTAGCTTTTGCCTTTTTCATTGGGAACTTGGCATGAATTCAAAGTTGAAACCAGTACACATGTTGGTAATAATCATACTAGCCACAAGATGGAAAGAGCCTTCAATAAGCTTTAAACAGATTTGACATCAAGCCTATATTATTATGCAGACAATTGACATGTTCAAAATCTTATATATATATATGTTTAATTTTTATTTTAGGTTATTAGTTTGAATAATATAAAAGAATTTAAGAGATTTCTAGATGTATAATTGTATTAATTTCAGATTTCGCTCATAAGGTCTCACTATGAAAGTGAAATCCAGAAACTGATCTGAGGCGATGGATATTAAGGAATGGTACCATTTAGTGTGTATTGGTCACTTAAGCTGAGGATAGCTACCATATTTATATGATTTAATGTTAATAATAAATATATAATGATATTTGGAATTAAAAAATTTAATGTTCAATAAATAATATTTATTGGTAAAAGAATCAAAACTTAAATATAAACACAAATCATTAAAATGTGATTTTCTTCTGCCTTCTTTCACCATCTGCATAGGATAATAGATGAGTCTTCATGCTAGCTTCTGACTATTGACTTTCATTAATGAGAGGCATTGAACTTTTGTCTATTTTTTTTATGTTGTTCATGCCAATAACTTGAGATTCAAGCCAAACAATATATTGTAAAAATTTAGGGATCTTTAATTTTTAAAATAGGTATTTCAGAAATATAGTTATCTATGAATTGTCATCTTTATGCAAATATTGAAAATCAGCAGAAAAAGTATGTAATGCTGAAGCTAAAAGTTAGCATAAAATTGAAATCACTAAAACATGTATCAGCCTAAATTACACATTTATTTATTATTATTTTATTTAAAAAAAAAAATATTAACGATAAAATCATTTTCATTTAACTTTAAATGATCTTGATTGTTTTCGTTTGATTAAAATAGGTTTATTTAAATTTTTTTTTTAAACAAGTGTAAAGGAAAGATTGAAGAAAAAATAGGGGAATATTATTTGTTGTTGTTTTAGTGGTTACAAACCCAAATGATACAGGCTCAAAATTTTGAGATGTTTGAAATTCCTGTTATTAGCATTTGTGCTCCTTATCGATGAAGACCAGTAGTCTGAAATCAGTTAAGAAATTAGATGTGATACTACGATTTGGTGAATATTAATTGCTCATGTTTACAATAGGTCATTCTTGAGTAGACCGAGTTACCGCTTCTTTCATGGATATTAAGATAATCCAAAAGAGTCTTTGAATTTTACATTCAAACTATCATAGCTTAATTAAATATAACCCGAGTCTAATATCATTGTTATAATAATTCTAATTAATTTAGTGACAAGTATTAATAATAATTAATGAATTATTAAATTAAGAATATAATATCTTTCATTCATATATGTTTTTATTTACATACATGATTTCAAAATTACGTTATTTTATTTCACTAAAATAATAATAACTATTTTAAAACTGTATAATCAGTAACATGTAAGGAACTGTAATTTCCATCAATGTCCATAATAAAAGCAAATGATAAAATAAATTTTTCATTTAATGTTTAATTCAATACATTATAATCAAGTTTCACTCTTTTTCTATAAATATTTAGTCATTGTATATTTTGGGGTATTTTGTCAACTATTTTATTTTATATTTTATTTAAAAATTAGTTGATGGATTTATTAAATCTTTATCACCTTTTTATCAAAATCAAACATGCATAACATCATATAATCAAGTAATAATTATCTACAGTACTTTATTCTTTTTACGTGGATCAGATAATGAATTAGTATTAATATATATATATCTTAATGAAGTTAATAAATACTCCGTACTGTACTACTATATTTTTTATAACTGTTTCAAATCAAATGCAGCCTGAAAGTCATGGCACTTTGAAAATGCATTTGACTTGAAACAGTCATTGTAAAAAAATACTACATTAAGGAATAATTAACTTTGTTAAGGTACATTAAAATTAAATAAATATTTCCCTTTTTTTTTTTTAAATTCAACTATACAGTATTATTATAATATCCTTAGGAAAGTCTTTTAATGCAGAGGTTAAATTTTTAAGCATATAAAATCTTTTTATTGTATAAGGACTTAACAGTAATTTGAAGGATAATTATTTCAAATAACCAGAATCATAGATTGACATTATATTTCTGTTGATAGCTTATTGCATGGATCCTCAGTTTATCCAAACCCTGTTGTATATATACTTTCATGTAGAATTTCTTTTATCATTCTAGTACATATTATTTATATGGACTGATCTTTTATTTCCATTTCTTGTTTTATTTTAGTCATTTAAAGAAATAAATAAAATTAATTTTTTCATATAACATTTCTTTTAATTTTATACTGCCTGACATTGAAATTATATTAAACTCCATTTATTCTTTATTTTCCTTTGTACTATTATAATTTTGTCTGGTAGACAACTTATAATTATATATGCTAAAATTTTATACATACACAGTGATTAAAATATGTTTCTATGAATTATCCATTTGATAAAGTAATTTTCCATGGTCTACTTGATAAATACAAAAAAAAAAATAGCCCATATTAAAAATCATCAATGCATTTATAATTTCAATTAGAAAATATACCTCTATTTTTTCCCAGTCATTCTTAATTAAAAAAAAAAAAAAAATTGAATAAAACTTATTTTAATGATATTTAAGTCTTATTTAAAATGAAATGATATTTTATTAGTATTTCTAATTAGCACAAATAACTTTTTATTATATATATATTAATCAGTTGTGTAATTAATTGTAGAATTATATCTTATTAATATGAACAAGTCCATTTAAATCCCTTTTTATTATCTGATTATTTAGATATGATATAAGATGTTACATAATAGTGAATTTCTGGATTGTGAAATATGACAATATGATGACCGCAGTACCACTTTTAATCCCTTTATTAACTATGCCAAACACAGCATTATTAAATCCAAATTAAAATGTTTAAATCTTATATATATATATACCCTTACCCCCACCCACACATACAATTGCTTTATTTTAATGTATTAACATTAGAAATGTATATTCATCTCTTTTCCTACTAAATTTTCTGCATATGTTTAGATTAATTCAATATAAATAATACAAAGGATTTTTTTAATATTAAAATTTAAAATAATGGATTGATAGAGGGTGCTAAAAATACACTCATTCTTAGCAATAAAGATATACATATGTGTGTGTTTAGTGTGGTTTTATGTCAAGTTTTATTTGCTATCATCACTCCTCATGTGTCTTATTAATGATGAGTGGCAGCCTATTTTATTTTAGTGTTTATTATTTAAAATATATTACTGAATATACACAGTATTAAATTTAGGTTATAGTAGGGTATAATATGCCTTCTTCTTTATATATTGTTATAATTTAATTTCGATGCTACCGTAATATGAATAACTTGTCTGTGTGAAAGTTTGAAATGTTTACATGAGAGGTTCACAGATATATAAGTTTTTTTTTATATATGCTTACCAGTAAATATTGATATTATTGATGCTTTATTTTATTACTTATGTAGTCTTAAGATTTTGATATTGCTATGTCCTGGATGATGAGAGATTTAAGTATAATTGTTATATGTTGAAAAGTGGTACACATTTCTTATTTCATAATTATTTAAGGCTTAGATAATTTTTTTTTATTATTCCAGTAGTATTTGACTATTACTGCATTATCGGTTTTATATATCAATATAGTATTTAATGAGAGTTCAAACCCTGTTCTCTCAAGATTAAGTGATGTTTGTGGAAGACCATGTTTGTTCAAGGTATATGCTAAGTTATCATTGCCTTAAGGGTTGAGGTTGAGCATAGCTCTCTCATGATTATAAAGTTTTAAGTATTTTAATAATGTAATAGGAGATCGAGGGTGTATCCCCAGCTCCATTGTCAATACTCCATCAGAGATATATTCTAGGTTATAGTTGTAGTAGTGATTAGTGCATGTCCATATTTATATGTGTAGTGACTGAGTTCTAACATATCTTGTAGCCCTTTGAGTTCATGCCATCACAGACGTGTTGCTTTGTGGTTTTATTTTCCTTACATATATATGTTTTGTAACCATATCTTTGTATAAGAATTGTTTTGTAGCCATATTTTTGTATAAGAATTTGTTAATTTAATGGTTGGTCATTGTGTAATTCCTATTGAAGTGTATTATTTACTTCAGGGCACTTTAAATTTAAGTGAGAATTGATGTATAATGCCTTGGCTGAGCTGTGCTCACCATCATTTATAAGATCGATAATCATTCAAAATTTAATGTTAAAAGCCTAAGTACACAGTGCCCATCATAACTGACCCTTAGTGAAAGCAGGTCATCATTGGAATGGTAAGATTAAAGGATTATTACTCATGTTGAGACATAGAAAGCATTGAATGTATGTAAATGCGAGAGTGTGATCTCTAGAATAAATAATTAGTTTAGAGTTAGAAAGTTAAAGTATCAAACAAACATACGAGCTACAAGTTACAGGAGTAACTAAAAGTTGTGAGTTTAAAGCTGAGTGGTTAGTTAGATCGGTGCGACTGTTAAAAAATTAATGAAGCAATTTATGACATTTGGTTTGTAAAGTCAGTAGCATTAAGAGGCATATGTTTTTTTTGATAAGTAAAATTAATTAAAAGGTATTTTTAATTTTCTGATTTTAAGGGCTGTTATATTAAATAGTTATTTAAAACAGGCAAAACTCTCCATACAATGGTGATCATGTGATATTCAGTGGTTTAAATAGTTATTTAGGCTTGTCTCCCAGGGAAACATTTATAAACAGGCAAAATATGACTGGTTTGAGATATATATATATATTTATTTATTTTATTTATGTCCATGTAAAGCTATGGTTGATAGAGGCACACCATGTAGATATATCTTATTAAGCACAAAAGAGGCATTATATTCTCTATAGTGATTATAAATCCATTGGATTTTGTTTGGATTGCTATGATGCTTTGTTAAATTAAAATTTTGTAGTTTATAACTTGATTTGCTAATAAATGTTATGTGTTAATTAAATTTGGTATTATGTTTTAATGTTTTGGTAACCACAAAATCCAGAAATCTTAATCATATGCAATTTTAGATGTTTTAATGCTTATTCTGACACATTGCAAGTTTGATTATTTAATTGATATATTCTACTGAAGTCTGAAATTTGCTTTAAAGAACATTCATAACTTGCTTTACAAATTATTATGGTTATACTGCAAACATCTGGAAAGAGATTTACTTTTAAATTAATTATTATTTTCATTTTCATAAATTTATTATGTTGTGACTTATATCTTGAGTGGACATAAAATCCCTTTTCCCACTCCTGGTATTTGAATGTGCTTCCAGTTGATAGTAGTCTAGTTCAAAATTTAAAGTTAATAGGATATTTTATTTAGTTAACTGTTTAGTAATTTATAAGATATTATTATTATTATTGGTTGATGAAAAGTAGATATTAACTCAGAGATCAAGCGTATGTCTACTTAAGTTACATTGCTCGGATAACATTCATTGGTCAACAATAAATTCATAAATCACCGATAAAAATTTTGCATTCCTGATTTGAACCCTAAGACTAATTTTCCAATTCTGAATTAAGAGCTCATGAACTTATTGTTATAGAACGAATGTGATCATTATAAATTAATTAGATCAATAAGACTGTTTATTCCATGTATATCTAATCATGACAATACAACAGTGTGGAGAAGTTAAAGGTAGTAAAGTTTAATGGAAGAGGAGAGTGTAGAGAAGTTATTATCGAAATAAATTAATTGTAACTATGGTGTTGGTGATTTATGTGGGGAATACCGAGGTCATTAAAAGACTATGAGTATGAGTCGAGGTTTCTCCTCTTCTCTTAGTTTATTGGTAATATTTTATAATGTTTATTATTAGTATAATTCTCGGTGTTTGTGGCATGAGTTACCAAAGCAATTATAGAACCCTAAGCATGAGCGAATAGGGATTGATATTTTAATTAATATCCTTACGAGATATAAAACAGCTGTGTTGATTCATGTGACTGTTATTTACAAGTACATGATAGCCAAGTCAGTCCATCCCCTTTTGTGAGTTATAATTTGGCTGGTTTGATTTAAGAAACCATTTAATTTAAGAAGAGAATTAAATCTAGTTATTTCACAAGTTAAAATTATTTTAGAAGTTAATAAATTGCTTCCCTTATAAATTCATAATTTGTAAATCTATGACTTCATTGAATCAGTATAGCAGCTGTTCTGTTAAAGTTACAATTTGGCGCCCTGTTATATATCTCTCTCACTCACTCTTCCCTTGTTTTTTCGGTTACAATAGATATCCTTATAGTGTAAAGAGTTTTATTAGTTTGTGGTGTAGTTATTATAGTATTTTATATTTCATTCAAATTGCTGATATAGATCTTAAATATGAGATACTAAAATTATATTGAGAAGTTTGAATGCAATAATTAATTACTGTCAGCAATGAATTAGTACATCAGTAGCTTAGATATATAATATCTTTTTGTCTTGATTGGTAGATCTGCCTTTGTCAGATAATGCAACTTATATCTGTAAATATAAATCGTATATTACAATCATTAATTTTTTTTTTTTTTAGCTTAATTTTAAGAAAGGTGACATTATTACTGTAACTCAAATGCTGGATGGTGGTTGGTGGGAAGGAACGCTAGATGGTAAAACAGGATGGTTCCCAAGCAATTATACTAAAGAGTATAAACCTTCAGGTATAACAAGTTGTTGATAATATTTTTCTTTTTTTTATATTATATATATATATTGAAATATTTCATATGGAATATGTATTTCATGTGCATTAAAGTATATATTTTGAAAATAAATTTTATTTAAATGAAATTACATAATACAAATAAGAGACATCAGTGGGTGGGTATGTTAAAAGGTATTTATTATTATTATTTTTTTCAATTGTAAAAGTATATCCATTGTTGCATTGGCATGTTACCAAAGACAATGTTCTTGGAAATGCACAAGTGAAGTGTAAATAATAAGTGTAAATGTGTACGGAGGATTCACTATCTACTTTTACTGAAAAAGGTTGGTTGGTAAAATTTTCACAGTATGTGGCAAACTTCATCGTAGTTCCATTCCTGAGAATGGGTTGCAGACATCAAAATGAATAGTTTCAATCTACCCAATCCCTTGATCAAATAATCATTATAAATATTTTTTCAAAACCATCATTTGCTTCTATAACATATATCATTAAGGTCGCATATTACTATTATTATTGTCAAAATATTATAGGCCTGAAAATGAATATTGCCACAGACTTCTATCATTTATTGATTCTTCCAACATGTTTTAACAAATTATTAATTAAAGACAACAGCTGAATTAGGTAACAAAATAAAGACAATATCTGCATTTTAATTTCTAGTTTTGAAATATTAAAATGAATATTTCACGATAAAAAGCTTTCTCTACAATCATTATTTACTTCCTTTTATACATAATCATTATCAATTCTATAATAATTATTAAATTTGAAGTTTATTAATATATGTTCATAGTTTGTTAAAATTCTTATTACTAAAAGAAAATTTTAAAAGTGTTTTATTTGTGTAAGTTTGAAATGTAGAACAACCATTGCAAAATATTGATTTATTTTTTTCTGTTAACATATTAAACATTTTAGTGTTTTTCTTTATCATAAACTAAAATAATAAAATTTGAGATATATAAATGGTGTGTAATTTGATATATGTGCATTTGATAATTATTGGATAAATTGTATAATGCATAATGATATTCAATGATCTGGGATTATTTGGTTTTGTGTGTGGAAATGGCTGATGTTTCTCGCATTGAAAGTTTAAAATACTTATAGATTAGAGATATTTAGTTTATGATATATTAGTGATCCCAAGTGTAAACTTCATGAATTCTGCTGTATTTTATTAAGTTGCTCTTTATTAAGTATTTTGGTAAAGGGTATGCATTTGCTAGATATTTATATATATATTCCATGAAATAATAGTAAATACGTTACTGTCACTACATTTATATTCTTATGAGCAAGTTTCTTTTGTGTTTATAATGAATATTGCCCATAACTCCATTCTTTAAATATTTATTGCAGTAAACAGTGAGGATTGCCAATTCCTCAACAAGCTTTGTGATAAATGCTTAGACAGAGCCAGCATTTAAAATATTTCTGTCAGGAACCCCCCCAAACCCCTGACCATGGTTTCATGCTTTGGCACTCCTCAGAGAGGTGCCAGGGTAGGTTCAGATACTAGATCTAAAAATACCAACCCAAAGCCAAGCACTTATCTAAAAAGTTATCTATTGAGTGGAAAATCTGAAACAGATACCTACATGTCTTCAAACCCAGCCATCCAATTCAAATAGCTATATGGGGCTGATAGATCTTCAGCGATACCATATATTAGTAGTCTTAGCAATATAACAGCACATAAGACTTAAGGCAGAGACTATAAATAGTCAAAATAAGAGTCATAGATCACATGACCCTATTCTCTTAAACTTATAAGTTATAAACAATGAGGATTGCCAATTCCTCAACAAGCTTTGTGATAAATGCTTAGCCAGAGCCAGCATTTAAAATATCTCTGTCAGGAACCCCCCCAAACCCCTGACCATGATTTCGTGCTTTGGCACTCCTCAGACAGGTGCCAGGGTAGGTTCAGACACTAAATCTAAAAATATCAACTCAAAGCCAAGTACTTATCTAAAAATTATCTATTGAGTGGAAAATCTGAATTGTGAATTACTGTACAGAGTGGGCCATAAGTTTTTATATATATGAAAAACAAATATTTTTTTAAGAAAAAACATTTTTATTTCTATAATATGCTCTACATGACTGGCATTGGTTTGAAAACACATTTCAATACACGTCTCCACTTGATTTTTATCTTTGGGGGCGCTTAAAGACCATGGTGTATCAGGAAAAGATACAAAATAATAAATCATCTTAGGGAATGTATCACCGATGCCATTAGGACAGGTTTGCTATTGTTTTTATTCAGCTCCCAGAACTGCTCTGATTGGTTGCTGCACATCAGTACACCTTGGCTGCGGATTTAACTTTATATATGTAATGGTTATTCCATTTACTAATTAATTTACATATATACCAATAAAAATAACATTAAAGCTCGATATCTTTGAACTATTATCTTATCATGGAGACAAATAATGAAATAATTTTTTTTTATACTATATAAGTCAAAAATTGCTTTCGTGCATGCTTACATGAGACAAAGGTGTGATAATGTGAGAAAATGTTATCAGACAACAACTTGTGGAAGCTGCAGTGACATTTTTATGACAAAAAGGATGATATATAAATGCTTGATTTTATTTTTTTATGAAAACGAATTGAGGAAAAGTTAGAAAATGTTAAATGTATGAAAATATTTTATAAAAAAGGCATAATTATTAAATGGAATACTTCCCTTGAATACATGGACTACATGTGACTAATATTATATATAAACCTATATATATATATATATATATATTGATAGTCATTTATATTATTGTATTTGACCCATCTTGGAATTATTTTTTCCAATGACTAAAAAATATATTGTAATTATTTATTTATAGATTTTAAGACTTCCAAAACAGCCCAAAGCAATACCAAATTACAAGATATTTTAATCACTAAGAGAGAAAGCATGAAAGTGTATAGAAATTTGGTAACTATTTTTTTTTTTTTGTATTCTACATAGGTAGTTTAAATATGCATGTGGATAGCATGTGTATGTATAATATAATATTTTAATTGATGTTTTAGATGGAATTTTGAATGTGTGGAGTTATTCATTTTTAATCACTTAATTAGGAAGCACTTCACCTGGAACTGCAGCTACCCAGGCCAAGAGTTAAAATGAAACTGTCAGACTGATTGCATTCAAAAGGAGGAATATATATTTTTAGTTTAAAGAAACTTATAAGAGAAAAGCTTTATGAAACATCGTTTAGCTATAGGAATAGTACTTTTCAGCTGTTTAAACATTGTATATTTATTCAAATACAATATTTAGTAGGATATTAAAATCAAGAGTTCATAAAGAAATCTGAGCATGGATGTGACACAAAGTTGAAACAGAATTTATAGAACAGCATAATTATAGAAAGATGTACTTTTGAATGATGATATCTGGGATAAAAATACACAGTTTATTATGATTTATATCTAAGATAAAGCATCATTATTTTATAAATAAAATTAAGTTGGAATGCTGTAATCATTATTTTGTTATTGAGTGATTATATCGGGATAAATATTCAAGATTTATTATGATTTATATCTAAAGTAAGCATTTTTATGTAATCATGTGGAGGAAATCAAAACCTTCAATCACATGCTATTGGTATTAATTTGCTTGCATGTTTGAATGTTTTGGTTTCCTCACGCATGATTGCATATAAATTTGTAATAAAAATTAATTACATCATTATTTTGTAAAAAATTTGTAAGTTGGAATTTTATAATTGTTTTTTATTTTTATTTTTGTTCTGTAATAATGTGTGCTCACCCAATTCATTATTTTAGATTAAAAGAATTGAATTATATTATAGATATCACTTTAATTTTGTAATATTATACTCTATTTTTTTTTATCTATTCAATATCTTCTTTGTTTGTTTATTGATCAATTTAATCATCCTCTCTTTTTTTTTTTACATTTTTTCAAGTAATTTTTTTCAATATGCAGTCTTCATCAGAAATTTTTGTATTTGTCTAAGATTTTATATAAGTATTTAAACAAATCTCTTAAGAAAGCTACAAGCTCAACTGAAACAGTTAAAAAGAAAGAAAAGAAAATTGCTTGAGAATATGCAAAAAAGAGAAGTGCCGTTATTGTTTTTTTATTTTAGTTTGTCATATGTATTATACATATTAATGCTAAGTTAGATCATTGGGAATTTCTTAATTTGAACCCAAAAGTTTTTTTTTTTTAATTATGTCGGGTTTAAACATTAATGCTAACTCAAAGACCAACCAGCTTTGTTGTTTTTATTTTAAAACAATCATGAAACGCATGTTTTTGGAGATGACCGATGGAGGTGGGGAGATGGGTTTGTGAGATTTTGAGCATTTTTTTTTTTTGTATTGCTTTAAATTAGAAAAGAATTCATATAAAGGGGAAAAGTATACATTTTTTTATTTATTTATTTTATTTAGAGGAGAGAAAATGCTCTGCTCACTTAGGAAAGAAATTAAAATTAGCAATGCTGTATATACAGTTTGTACTAGTAACAAGGTGTTATGCAGTGACGTAGTTTATTTAGTTGCCACAAAAATTGCCAGTATGTTTGGATCACAAGTTACAACATAAAGTGTGACACTATGTTTTATACTTTTGTGGATCATCTTCAATACTCTACCTACTATTATGAAGTCTTGCAAACATTTCTACAATTGATGCCTTCCTTGCCGTATATAGTTTGAATCATTTCAAATATTTCAGTAGCAGTTTTGCCCAATTTAAAATAAAATTTAGTATAAGCATGTTATTTCATCATGGATTAAAATGTGAAACATGTTGTCATATTTTGTCATAATTCCTGATCTGAACATGCTAGTATCTCAAAATTTATATAGTGAATAAGTAAACCAAGTCATTACTTAAGACATGTATTGATTAAGAGATGTTGAAATGCAGGAAGCTTTGAGAGAGAACTGCTTACTGACACTGTTTATAATGTAATATAATAATGATTTCACTTAACACAAAGAGTATATAAATTTGATATAATTTACATTATGTTATAAAGTAGTTTACACATTATTATATATTTAATGGTATTTACTTTAGCTAAAATTTGATTTTGGTAGATATTCAGTTAAGTTGGGACTGCTTAGGAATTCTTCTTTATCTGTGCCTTTGACATTATAATCTCACGTGTATTTAATATAGATATGCAGCATACAGTGGCTTCACTAGTCTTCATTGATGAATTGAGAAATGTTCACCAATGGTTAATAGTTGTCTTAACAGCCTTTGTAGGTCTTCTTAGCTTTGAGCAGCTTTTCTGATGATTTTCAATAGTCTTCTTGGAGCAGCTCTGCTGGTTGATGCATGCACTGTATTATTTACAATGTGATGTCGAACAGCATTGTACTTTCAGGTCAAGTGCTTGTTGTAATTGACTGGTTATTAAAATCTTTATTGTTATTTCTCAGTTTTTTATAATTGCTATGAATTCTTAATTTTATTCTCATTAAACAGGATGACTTTGGACGACTTTATTTTATCAAGAAACTTTTAGTAAAGTCTCAGCTAATAGAACTATCTGAAGTTTAATATTTTATATGCTAATATTAAATAATGTTATGTTTATAATTTATCTTTCATAGTAATTATCATTTCTGTCAGGAAATTAGTTTATTGGTTTATTTTGTGCATTGATAATAAATTATCATTTTTTTTTTTTTTTAAATCAAAAAAACTAATAAAAAGGAAAAGCAAATAAATTGAATTAAACACAATTAAAAATATTATAGTGGTAATCATTTTCATTTGTTTTGCTTATTATTTTTTTATTTTAACCACTAAACATCATATGATCACCATCTCTAGAGTTTTGCCTTTGTTTTTTTATTTTAGTTTGCATATTTCAATATTTTTTCCTAGTATATTTATTTCTAAAAATTTATTTCAATAATTACTTATTGTTTATCTTTTTAACAAATTAAAATTTGTTTTAATATTTATAGCAGAGAATATTTTGAATCATCTGTATCTGTTACTAAAAAATGAAGATTTCATAGATGTTCTGTTTGATTAATGAGGGTAAAATGTTAACTCAATTTATGTGACTGTTGATAGGCTTGACGATTGTGAAGAATTTCAATAATGATCTGAAAATTTTTAAATATATCAAAACAAAGCATCACTGATTTATTTAGCTCACATTAAACACTCATGTAAACAGCAATAATGTATTCCACTCTAGAATCGTCTTGGCATAAACAAATATAATAACTTCAAGCATTCCCTCAAACTAATTTCTGACTATTATACTTCAGTAGATTGCATGTGGTATACAACTAAGATGATCTACTTTTGATCCTATCATTTTGGAGTATCACTCCAAAAAAATCCAAGACAAAACCTAGAAATTCAAGATTTTACATCGGATTACAAAATGTTCGTGATTTTCTTATTTTTTGTACATATTTAAGTATATCTTAATGTGGAAGTTTGTAAAATAGCTAGATTGAATAAAGATGATCAATCAGTCAATAAATATCCATTATTAAAAGTAGGTTGCCTTGGCAACAGATTGAGATTGTGATCGTTATTGATATTGGAATTGTTCAAGTGTTGACTGATTTTAATGATTATTTATTGTTAAATAAACATCACAAACAATTGATAGGACATAACCATCTGTGATTATGAAACTAGACTGACAATAACAAACAAATAAATAAAATTCTTGAAGTAAAATCATTATCACAACTTAAATGAAAGAATAATCTTTTCTTCAAAATCATATTTTTGCTGCTATTCTTGTTTATAAAAATATATCTGATTTTTTTTTTACTTGTCAGTTTTTTTTTTTAATTTGAATAAATAATTTTTTTTTTTGTATTTTATAAGAACAAAACAAATCAATATTTTGAGAAATTATTCATGATTACACTATGTTCAAGAATACATATTCATTTTACAATTCAGGCTGACTGATTAACTTCTTTTGTTGTGGGCTATTTCCTGCACAATTAACATCTGCACACAAACATATTTTTTCACTTGCACAATTTAAAATCATGAGCACTTGCATCAGTTTTAGTATTTTCTATTATTATTTCCAAGAGTGTTTTAAACATTCTTATTTATTATTTTACATTCTGCAGTAAATCAGGATCTCTAAAGAAAGCTGAAAATTTGGTTGTCTTTGAACATTTTGGATAGTTGGTTAACTGCCATACAACTATTATGCTATTCAAGTTAATAAAAGTTTCAACATGGAAAAGTTTTGAACCAGGACAATTTGCTAATCTACTTATTATAGGTATGATATTAGGTTAGTAACACTATTTTAATGCCCTTAGTTGTGTGCTAGGGTTTGTTAGCAAAGGAATACAACAAAGCATAAACATGACTTTCTTAATTTACATTTAAAATCAGACTAAACAGCAATAATTCATACCATATATCTCTATTTAGCAGTGCAAACTTATAATTACTGCCTTTGTATTAGATCATATGACAAGTAAGTAGCTTCAGTTCAAAATCTTAGGATGTGAAATATTCAAACCATAAGCTTGAATATTACTGTAGAAGTAAAGGTGGGTGCTGGTTGGATAGTAAAGACCAATATCCAGGAACTAGTCTCAGGATCTGGTTGGTATTACCATTAGGACAGCCACTGATTATTCACGCTTTAATAGGTGTTTCAGAATAAAGTGGTGAAGAGCAGATTACTATCTAAGTTCTTTAGATATGATTGAATAGAAGATAAACTTTCTGCCATTTGCAAAAAAGTAACCAGCTTAATAGAAATCCTATTGAAAAGCATTATTTACTTAACTAAAAAGGAAAAGAAGATTATACTATAAATATTTCTCTAATATAGTGAGTGTCATTAAAATTCACAATCTGTACTTGTATGTCTCTGATATTCAATGAGTTGTTAGTATATTTTCAGAATATTAGATAAATTGAGATGGTAGTTTTATTAAAATAGATGTACTCTTTATAGATATCATTTTAAAAGACCAATAATATCATCCTTTTTTGCTTAATGTATGCAATTTGTAAAGGTACATCCTTCTAACTCCTATCTTTACATTTGGATTTTTTCATTCTTCCATGTAATTAAATGTCAGTTTATTCAGCTTTTAGGTAAGTGATAACTTTCTACGATTTGTGCAATGATAAATCCCAAACTTGAAAACTAAAGATTTATGTATTGTGGTTCAACTTTCAGTTTTGATGACCTCCCAAGGGAGAAACCATTTGATTATTTATTTAATGATTTTAACAGCTTTCTACAATGTTTGCATAAATATAGTGACTTCAAATCGACAACGACCCATTTAAGGAAGATAATTACTTTTAAGAATAGAATAGATGTATTTATAATATAGGTATATAGAATATATGTATTTAAATGTGTAGATATCTGATAAGCAGTTTGAATTTAGAAAGGATAGAGGCAGAGTAATATTTAAGATTGGTGAAGCCTAAGCTAAAAGTTTTTTGAAGCTCCTTCCTGATTTGTTAAAGTGAATTCACACAAATGTAAAAAATTTCAATACATTAACATTACAAATTAACACTGTCGATAAAAGTAAATCCTTATTTCAGTATTTTTAGTGAACTAATTTGACATTATAATTATATAATAAAAACACAATTACTTTATTTAAAATAAAATAATTTAATATGAGTTGATTAATCATATTTAATATTAATTTTTGAAGAAGGCATGGAACTACTTGTGACCTTAAAATGTGAGGCTGTTATGTAATTTAGATTATATGTAAATCTAGCTCTATGTAAAGTTATTAAAAGTTGCAAATAGATTGGAGAGAACTTCTCAAAAATATATAGAAAAGAAAGGGAAGTTAATATTGATCTTGAAAAAGTATTTGATAGAAGTAATTTGGTATAGACTGGAGGGAAAGATAATTATTAATCACTTTATATATAAATAAAAAAACTTTCTGTAAATATTTAATTTTACAATTTTACTGAAGACTACTTTGAAAAGTTATAAAATAGAGATACAATTTCTTTTCTGTTTTGATTAATATTTATTTAAGTAAATTGTTGAATCCTTATTGGATTGATTGGACCATTTATTTCATTAGTTTTGCTGATGATAGAACAATTACTTAAATAGGATTCGTGAAATTTATAGAAAGTTTGGGATGAAGATAAATGCTTTTATAGATAGAGATAATAGAAGATTAAGATTAGTAGTAGGGTGTGAAGTAATAGAGCAATTTAATTCTTTTAGGTTAGGGGTCCCCAACCTTTTTCCACTTAAGAGCACATTCTGTAATACCGGTCAGGTGGCAGGCACCATTTATTTTTTCAATCAGGTGGCGGGCACCATTTTTTCAGTGTAAATTTATTAGTTGGATATTGTTAATAATACACATAATGTACAAAAAAATATTTATTTCAAAAATAAAATTTTAACATATAATTAGGTTTATATTTTTACACTGTAAAAGTATAGTATGCCCTACAATTTGATTACAATATAATACAATAATTTATAAGAAATTAAAAAAATTAAACTTATTTGTATCAGATAAATACTTTTTTATTGTGTTCGGATAGCGGTGGGCACATGTAAAATGGACTGCGGGCGCCATGGTGCCCACGGGCATAGGATTGGGGACCCCTGTTTTAGGTATTTAGGTAGTGGATTATCTAATGATCGAAATAGAATCAAAGATATCAGAAAATTGAAATAGCTAAAGAAATTTGTGAATCACCATATTTTGTGGTCTGTTAAAGTTTAAAAAAGAGGCTAATTAAATATTTTATTTTGAATGTAGTTTTATAGAAAGAAGAAAATTTGGTAAGGCTTTTGAGATTTGGATTGGTAAGTGTAAAAGAATGTTAATGAAAGATTATTTAATAAGAAAATTACAAAGCAAAGTTTAAGAGAGATAAAAAAAACTTTTTGTAAACGTGATTACTTCCAATGTGTTTGTGAGTATATATAAACCAAATATATAGCACTTTTATCTTCTGTTATCTTTTATTTATTTATATTTGTGCACATTTAAAATATTAAAAACTTAAAGCTAAAGTAGTCAGTAAAAATAAATAAATTACACTAAATTAAAAATTAAAAAAAAAGAAGTAATCTAAATTTAAAAATTAAAATTTCATGACCAATTGCTTTCACTGCCAAGACAGATTTCTTAAGTGCAAAGGAACACAAACACATCATATATGTAATTATAGGGGATTTGAACCCAGACTGTTCTGTGTATTAAATGGACAAGATTCTATACATGAGGAGTCAGAATGATTTAAGGTCAACCTGGACATGACAATAATATTGGCATCATCAAGGGATTTAGTGTTCCATTATCAGATTTTCAATGGTATGGAAGGCTGAACAGTTGGATGATGGAATAGATTGAAGCCTGTCCATTAAAGTCTGAAGATTTGCTATCTTAATATAAACCAAGCACTGATTATATAAATGTGTGGGAGATGATAATCTGGACCAACTGGAATGCTGGTTCAGCATGAAATGTGTATATTGAAGGTAATTTATCTTTTTCATTTGTGTGTGGTCATGTGTATTGATTGTATGATATAGATTGGATAGCTGAAGGGAGCTTGAAAGTCTGGTTCAAGTCCTCTATAATTACATCTAAACTTCAGGGATGCAGGAAAAACTCTCCATACAGTAGTGCCACTCAGTGCCAAGCAGAGTAGTCAATAGATGCCAAAAGGCTTGTGCATAAAATCCCTATCTAATGCCTACTCATCCAATATCCCCAGATTAGTTTCTGGTTTGTGATCTTCATCAGTGAGGAGCTTTGGATCTGAGAACACTGCACCTAGATCTTAGGATCTAATGCAACCCTTCAGCAGCCACCTTTTATCTCTACTTATCTACAAAACTATGAGATTAAAATTTGAAAACACAATAGTATTTTCAATCTAAACTCAATAGCTTATATAGTCATATGGGTGGTGTCTTTGGCTCTTTAACAATCATAGCCACATCTATGTTAAACCACTAAACATCACATGATCACTATTTCTTATGCTAGCACATTACTGTTATTAAAACGGAGTGGCACTACTGTATGGAAAGTTTTGCCTGTTTTAATAACAGTAATGTGCTAGCGTAAGAAATAATGATCATGTGATGTTTAGTATTTAAATATTATATGTACATTAATAAATATTACCAAATAAATCAAGTCAGATGTCACATGACCTAATTTAAACAAGCCTGTATGACAAGTGTTTTATAAAGAGCTTGTAAATAAGCTCTTAAAAAGCTATCCAGAATATCCTTAACCCCAGACCGGTTTCTGCTACTGACTTCATCAGTGAGGTGCCAGGATATTCAAGCATTAGATTAAACATACTAAGACAATCCCAGCACTTTATCTAATGGATAACTATTAAGTAGAAAATCTAAAATTTACTGACAAAGCCAGTAGCAGAAACCGGTCTGGGGTTGAGGATATTCTGCAAAGCTTATTAAGCACTTATTTGCAAGCTCTTTATAAAACATTTGTAATACAGGCTTGTTTAAATTAGGTCATATGACATGATTTATTTGTAATTTTATTTTTTGCTGTTAAGGCTTTGATGATTTTATATTGCTAAAGCTATTAATATAGTGTATCTGAACTTATTTCAGTCCCATATGGCTATTTAAATTAGATAGCTGGATTGGAAGACATAGTGATGTCTGAAAATTCCAGATTCTCTACTAAAGGACTGGGCTTGTCCTAGTATTTTTAATCTAATGTTTGAATGTCCTGGCACCTCACTGACAAAGCCGAAAACGATTTGGGATTGAAGATATTATTAAGAGCTTAGATGTGATATGTTGGATTATTTCCATCATCTATGAGTGAATGTTGAATATACAGAAAATTTTAAACTTTATTTAAACTTTCCAAATATAAACAACTTGTTAGTAATAACACACAAATAGACAACACAGGCCTATATGCACAGTGATAATATTTGTTTAGAAGTTGAACTCGCACTTTTAGATTCTTGAATATTGAATTTTAAAGCAAATTCTCTACTAACTGAGCTATTCTGTCAACGGCAACCTATACTAGAAATTTGATATATTTATATATGAGGGTTGGTTCAAATCCTCTTGAGTCCTTCAATTTTTTTTCTTTAATATGAGCAAGGCTAATTATTTTTTTATTTTTTCCTAAAAGCAAGATTAATTAGAGGCTTCCAAATGGTAAATAATCCTATAAGTCAACCCAGGGTGGCAATACACAATGTATGTAAGCCTCTAATTAATCTTGCTCATAGGAAAAAAAACAACAACTAATTAGCCTCGCTAAAAAAAAAAAAAAATTGAAGGGCTCAGCAGGATTTGAACCAACCCTCATATATAAATATATCAAATTTTTACTATATGTTACCTTTGACAGAATAGCTCAGTTGGTAGAGCATTCAAGAATCTAAAGGTGCCTGATCCATAATTAACTCCAAGATTGCCTTCAGACTCCTGTACATAATGGAAGCCAAAATCTATGTAAGAATTTTATAGAGAACTAAACGGTGTACCATGCTGAAAGACAGCAGCCTGACCTAGTATTATACCTCGAGATAAAAGTGTTCATTTTCTAATCAGGATTAAATCTCTAGTTAAATTTCTTATCAAAGTCTCGGCTTAATCTTAAAAGAAACTTATCTTTGTAATTTTTTTTCTAGATATTCACTTTGAATATTTTTAGCATTTATTATGTATTGTATTTATAGTGTGTTGCAATTCTAGTTTTAAGATTCCATGTGTGTTTCAAATTTATTTATTTGTGAGTGTATTGCGAGTTTATATTTTATAGGCTTAATATCTCTCATTTTATATTACTAACCCTTGATAAATGCTTTGGAAGATATTCATAATTTTATTTCAACTCACCTGTTCTTTTATTTTTTGTTAAACATTTTAAATAAACTTGGTTTGCATTTTTAGCAGGCTGCAAATCTTTTGGCTGGCGGTTTATTGAGTATAGTGTTCTGTTTCCTGTAATTGGAGATTTTGTTTAATCTTTCTAAGATTACATAAGATTGTTGTATTGAAATTAACCTTGGCTGGGTTAAAGGTAACTGACCATGAGCTGTTCTGTGGACATATGATGTCCTTGAACCCGATGTTTTATTCTGTATCAAGGAAAGCTTGTCACGCACTGTTTCATTGATTTCCTACAAGACCCTATGGTTTTGCTATCTCTGGGGGAAACTAGAATTGATTTTTATAAATTGCCAGCAGGAAGATATTATCAATCCCCTTTTTAACTTCGTAGGTGAGAAAATGTATCTGCCGGTGTGTATGCCAGTAAAATCTAGGACAAATTTTTATATTTTGTTTGTTAGATTTATTTTGTTTTTACTTGAATTTAATGAAAATTTAAATTATTTAAAATTACTTTGGCCAATGGTTATTTCAGTTTTATTTTCTCAATTGTCTGAACAATAGTTAAGATCTCTTGCTTTTTCCCTGTGTCTAGTCGGTAGCAATCATCATCATCAATTTTGAATCACCGTAAATTAAATTTTCCAGGTACGCAGTGACCTGCACCCTTGATGATTCAAAAGAAATATGTAAGTGTCCATTACAATAAATATATATATGTGTAAATTTACAAAAACGAATGATAGTGCATATTTAACCACCTGTTAGCTAAGCTTATGTTTTAAATGGGTTTGATCTGGTGGTGTAGATAAATAAAGGCTAGTTTAGATAGGATTGTAAACTATCCTCATCTTTTTTAATATTATAAGTCTCTCTGAATTTAATCCAGTTTTTTTGATGTATGCATTTTTTTTTTTACACATTAATCTGACAAATTTTTTGTATCTTGTGCATCTATCACACAATATGTATATAATTAAAGAAATAATTACGCATAAGAAATTTATGAAAATCAAATTTAAATGGATTTAAAAGATCCAATTACCATGCATGAAACTTTGTTTGAGGCTATACCATTTAAAAAACTAACCAATCACTTTGAAAGATACATGTATTTTGAGAAGTACATCACTTTTTACATAATTATTATTAATTTAGGAAGGAAAATTGATAGGTAACATCGTAGGTGGTTTGTGAGTCTTCTTCCAGATTTATGATCAAACATTGAATGTTTCAACACTGTGATTGAGCTTACATCTATCCAAGTTGGTTTGCATATATTTTTAGAGCAATTATTTACTTAAGTACCTATTTGGAAATGATTTATTTTTCAGAGTTTAAGTAATAAAATGAAGTCTTACATAACTCTATTCTTATTAGTGAATAGTCAAGTGGATGGTTTATTATTTATACTTTAATATCAAGTCATTAGTTTAAGATTATTAATATAAGACAATGTTATATTTGGGTGAAAGATAGGCTATGTTTTTGGCAGGTGATGATGGATATTCTTCCCAAAATGCATATATCCTGCAGAGTGATTGGTGAATTTTTTATGTAGTATGGTGATGAAATATGGAACGTTTTAAGCACCGTGATTGGAGTTTACATCTACCAACTTTGTTTAATATATATATGTGAATGTGTTCACTCAATTAAAAACTTTAGGGGTATTATCATTTATTGCAGATTTTACAGAATATGATTGAAACTGAATCTCAACATGTAAATGAGATGCAAGCTTTAATGAAAACATATATTAGGCCGTTGTTAACATCTGAAATGTAAGCTCTTTGCATTTTGAAAAATCGTTTATAGAAAATATATATATATTTATTTGTTTACTTTAAATAATTTTTTATTTTAATAAATATTTCCATTTTATTTATAGATTAACTGAGGTCCAGTATCAGCAATTATGCTGTAATATCGAAGAAGTGATCGAAGGTCATGTTAATCTATTAAATACTTTAGAAGATTGTCTTAAGTAAGATTTAAACTTTTTCTTTTTATATTTATTTTTTAAATTGTTTTATTTGAAATATATTTTTAAAATTCATTGATCATAATTAATTGTTTTGTAAGAAAGTTGCCAAAGAATGGATTTCATATTTCCTCAGGCAATAATGTTAATATTAATTTGGTCTACTTTTTATACACTGACATATTCTCTCACGGCATTTTTTCAAGGACAAGTGAATCTGAAACATGTGTTTTGCAAAATTTAGTGGATTTTTTCATCAATGTACCAATGGATTAAGATATATAATTTGTAATTGGATTTTTGAAGAATTGATATTGCATCAATTTGTTATTATATATTGTAACAGTCAACAGTAGATTGCATATGCATACAAAACGATGAATTTTTAATGTTCATAGATCTTCAATTATGGACAGTCACCTATATCTCCCTATTATTAATATTCCCTGTTTCAGTTCAAGCTAGATCATTGAACACAAAGGAAAAGTCGCATGCAGGCATGGACTATTAAGACAATATATATGTTTTAAAGTTAAACGATCATTTTATATATTATTATAAATAACTATTGAATAGCATATGAAATTATGATGCAAGTGTTAATAGAGTACAGCTATGCATGCAAGCTCAGGTGAGTTCCATTGAAGTCATCCGATGCCCGCAGAAAGCTGGACGTTACAGCATAATTAGTCTCCATGTATTGTCATACAGAAATCTGGATGAGATAAGATAGTCCTTAAGGTGGATTTCCTTTAACTTTGATATGAAGATGTCTTCAGGGTAGGATGTGAAATGGTGAACTTGTTCCTGCACCTTGCAATCCAGGTGGAATATGTGATAAAAATTGAAAACCTGGAAATTACAAAATCCCTAGACAGAATACAGCTTTTGATATCTAAGATTCTGTTCAGAGCAATATGATAGTTCTGTGCTATGAAATGATCATTTTATATATAAATATTTATTTTTGATTATTATATTTAGAAAGATGCATGCTTGCTTGCTATATACACATGCTTGCATGCTACATATATAATTGTCACATATGATATAATTTGCCATAATAAAGGAAGAATATACCAAGACCTTTTTACATCTATCTAGTTTATTTGTTGTTGTCTTTGTAAAAATTTCTATATTTCTGGGCCAATACAAAGCACTTAAATGTTAAAGCAGGTATTATTATCTTCTCTCTAAGTAATTCAACATATTTCATATTATGCAAAAAGCACTTGCAAGTTTTTTAATTAGTCTCATGTTTGTTTTTTTTTTTTGCTTTTTTTTTCAAATCTAATTTATAACTATCTGCATAATTTAATTTTTCATTTATCAAAGTACATAAATATAATCCTCTACTTCTTCAATATATATATATAATTAAAATGACCCCAAATCCAAAATTCAAACAGACCAGCATAAAAATAATATTAAAACACTACCAAAGGTTTCACTGCTACAAGCAGACTTCTCAAGTGTAAAGAACTACTAAAACTACACAATATATATAATATTAAACATTATCCACAAGTCCATTCACTTCCCATCCACCCTTAATATTAAAAGAACTCTTAAATAAATTAATTGAGAGAAATGAAATCAAAAGAAGAATTAAAGAATCTTTATTATTGAAAATTTATTATTCTGAAGCAATTAATTTATTTAAGAGTTCTTTTAATATTAAGGGTGGATGGGAAGTGAATGGACTTGTGGGTAATGTTTAATATTATATATATTGTGTAGCTTTAGTAGTTCTTTACACTTGAGACGTCTGCTTGTAGCAGTGAAACCTTTGGTAGTGTTTTAATATTATTTTTATGCTGGTCTGGTTGAATTTTGGATTTGGGGTAATTTTAATTATATATTGACTAGTTTAGCTTTATGCTTGTAATGTTTATATATATATATATATATTGTGCCCTTTTCTATAGGTCAGTAATAGTCCATCTCAGTCAATTACTAAAAATTTTAAATTTTAGAATATGTTCTTTTAATATGGTAATCGTATTAAGTTAATTATATTATAAAGTACAATTTGAGGCTAAAGCAAATATGTAGTATATAAAATTATAACGAATCATTTAAAAATAGTTAAGTAAAGCTTAAAATATTGTTGCATATGGTTATAAAAGCTGGCCATATTAAATAACACAGCTATAAATATTAAAAGTATATTTAAAAGGTTCAATTTTAATAGTCTTAAACGTATAGATAAATAAATGTTATACAGTATTTAAATTTATAAACTATGTTTAATAATCAAAATTAATATAATATATTTTAAAAATAAACTTTATGATGGTGAGAATTGTATTTAATTCTATATTTTAAATTATTTTTCCAAATTTTTATAATTATTTTATTTAATATAATAAGTGTATCAATTTTATAAATCTGGGCAGAGAAATAGATTAAAAATGCATACTTTCACACACACTGCTTGTTTGAATTAATAACAAAGTTTAAAATATTTTGAAAGTTATATTATAGAATTGGATGGAATTATTGCCTATCATAAAAGCAAATAATAATAAATATTAAGTTAACTATTGTATGTAATGTTTTAAATAATGTAATAAAGACGAATACAGTTAATAAAAAAAAAATTAAATATTTTGTTTAAATAAAACTAGATAAATTGAAAATTAAGAATGGAATAAGTTATTAAAGTTATTTTAAAAGTTATTTTAAATGATTAAATAATTTTGATAAAGTAATAATTGATTTAAAAGTAGTATTTTAAATAATATTTTGAGTTATTACGTCATAAATTTTTATTTTAAAGATTTAATTCTGTAAAAAAACTAAAAATATGTAAATTTGTTCTCGAGCTAAAAGTAAGAATCAACCAATCAAATGAGGTATTCTTACAGACTATAAATATGAATTGCACAGGGGGTATCAGGGGAGATTAAAAATGGATTGAAACCAGAGAAAGGTATATTAGCAGCTATCAAAGAGATAGTATTTTTAAATTTTTATTTTAGTCAATTTTTAATACTTTCTTATAGTTTTATTTGCAAAAAACTAATTGATATTTTTAAAAGTATTTTGCAAAAGAGAGTTAAAAAATATATATATATATTTGGGAACTTTGTGAAAATGATTTGCTAGTTTTTAAAGTACTTGCCAGGATTATTTTATCTGAAATTTGACCTAAACTTCGCAATGAAAAGATGGATATACTGTGGAATAAAATGGATATAAATTCTAATAATATAAAAATGTTTTTTAGAATATTTTGATACAGCTTTATTAATGCTTCACCGGAGAACTGTTCTAGTGCATAAAACCCTCAGTTTGGACATTATACGGAGTCTAAAAAAAAATGTATTGAGACGTATTATTTATAAGTTTATCCAAGATTTATTTTTTAAAAATAGTAATAAGACAATTATATCTTATAAATCGTTCTATATAATATTATATCAAAAGAAGTAAAATGTTATATCCTTTCTGAAGGTAACATTTTAAAAAAAAAATATTTTCAAGAGTTAAAGAAAGAACCCAGGAGAATATGTTACAGAAGCGTTTTGATATTAAAACCTTCAGTCTTAGAATTGTTTAAAATGTATTTAGAAAACATTTGTTTAAAAGTACTTGAAGTTTTTTTAAAAAGGTGATATAAAAAAAAAATATCAAACAAAAGTTTAAATATATTAAGAAGGAAACTTATATAAAAAAAAAAGTGAACACATAGTTGAATAAAAAAATGGATCCATGGAAATATTGTAAAAAAAGTTTACCGAATATTTTAAAGTTAAGTTAGATGGAGTGATGCATCAGATACGCCGCAGAGAATATTGGCAGAGAATATTAAGAAGCTTCACGGGATTAATTAATATTATGATTTAATAATTATCGTCCTAAATACTAAAACCAAGGATTATTTTCTATAAATTTTACCAAATGGATTAATATTTATTTTTATTTTTAAACTTTAATGCGCATGGAGGAGAACATTTTAAAACTCTAGAGAAAATGGTAAACATTTTGGACTTATCAGGAACTATTGTCAAGAAAATATGTAATTATAGTTTTGATTCTTTTATTTTATTAACTTAGTTTAAATCTAAATTTTTTTATAAGATTAGGAAAACATAAAACATTAATTTGTTGATGATATAAAATTTTATAATGGAATAATCTAATAATTTAGATAAGAATATATTTTAAGATAAAGTGTATGAATGTATATTTCTTTGTTTGCAATGATCGGTATCTAGTGGATGAAGAAGCCTACTGTATATGATGACCAGATAAAGGTTATTTTGGTAATAACAATGACTATTAATAATTTATAATGTATATTTTTGTTTTCTTTAGATCATCTATGGATAGTAAGAATGAAGTGTAAAAGTTTTAATTATATGTAACACATTTTCATACAACATTTTAAAAAACATTATGAGATAGGATTGATTTGAAAATATGCATACAATGATTTTTTTTATATATATTAGTGATATAATCCAACATAATAACAAATAATTATGTGATTCTTTTAGAACTTTCATGTTATTGGATATTCAAATATTGTCTGATTAGATTATATATGATTAAGCATACAGAATGATGAAGTGGACAAACTTTTTTTGTGGAACAGTGAAATTGTTTTAAATTATCAATGAATTTTATTTATTGTTTTGTAAATGCAGATAGTTATTTATCGATGTAAGATGTGGAAAATCTTGAGAAATAATGTTGAGATAGTGGCTTGGAAGTACTTAGTGAACAGGAAACCAAGATGATGTTTTTAAGAAATAGGATATGATAAGGAATAGAAATAATATTTAGTCTTTGTGTGAATATCAGCATAGTTAACAAAGCCCTATGACTGGTACACATTTTATTTGGACAGTGTTTTATATTTCTTTAAATATTTGATGTTCTAATAAAGCTGAAGAAATAGCTTTAACATCGTTCGTGTATTAGAGGTTATTAGACAGGTAAAGGTCATACCTCTTTCTTGTAATGCACTGTGCCATGATTTTTGAGATATGTTATGAGTGATACTCTAGCTTTCTTCCTTAAATCCTATGCATCTATTTCGCTATCTTTATTTCATGTAACTGCATCGTTCAGTAAGATATTTTGAAAAGAAATGGTAAATAATTTAGAACTTAGGTTATGCTATCGTTTTGTATAAGATTGGTTTATTTGCTTAGAAGGAATAGAATTTTATAACTTAAAATTGAAGGTCCAATGAATCCTAAAGGAAAGGAAAGAATCATAGAATATATTTTTGAATTTATCTCGGAAATGAAATATAAATTTTGGAATAGAGTATCTAAACAAGATATTTTCTTTAAAATGTTAATTATTTTTTAAATGCTTTATTATTATTTTTAAGAGAAAAATAAGTATTGCATATTTTTAAAATACAATAGTACAATGTAAATTATATAAACAATATGCATAGTATATTTTTTTTGTTTATTGAATAACAGGAATATATTGATTATTACACTTACATCATACTAAAGTAAGGCTAAATAAGAATATATTATGATTAGTAAACATCGTGTGATAAAACACTAAAATCTAGTACTGAATTTTGGACGAATATTTTATGTAACATCTTTGACTTTGCAAGATGAAATTTTTTTTAATATTTTGAGAAATCCATACTCATTATAAAGTTAATTTTGTTTTTCTGTAGAATATTTTTCTATGAATTTTTTTTTTTAAAAAAATAAGATAGTTTAATAATATTAAGGATGAAATATTCTGCTAATAAGTAAATATATTCATAATAAGTTAACCATAATGAGAAACCAAATGGTAACATTTTTTTATTATTTTGTCTTAAGTATAAATAAAGATATAACTAAACTATAAACTATTTTTATATAACTTAGTAGATAAAAATGTAAGATTAAAATAAGGATATCCATTGTAAATAGTATACATAAATTGTTTATTTTATTTGTTGTTGTTAATAAACTTTGTTAAAGTTTGTTTTTCAAAATTTTTGTGTCTTGATTGTTTATTTCTCCACTTCACTGCATGAAATCACGATATATTCATAACAATGGAAACAAAAATATAATTTTGCACAAAAAAAGATAAAGAGAATTATTTAAGAATTTAAATATTTATTGGTATTCTTTTAATTAAATAATTATAATTTTACATGGTTTTATTGGTCATAAATCAGTTATCACAATAGTATATTGAATTATATGCTATCAGTTGCCACACATATTTTGTTTATCAGATTATCAAAATGCTACCA
Source organism: Epiperipatus broadwayi (assembly GCA_028023455.1). Lineage (NCBI taxonomy): Eukaryota > Metazoa > Onychophora > Udeonychophora > Euonychophora > Peripatidae > Epiperipatus > Epiperipatus broadwayi. The sequence continues at coordinate 8,646,497 of JAQFVV010000011.1, forward strand.
CGTATTTATTATATTATTACATGAAGATATAAGATCATATTATATTATTTTATTATTTTATATGGTAATAAAAATATAACAAAAAGAAAAGATATCCAGTAGTAGTTAAACAATGAAGAATATTATTATTATTATTTATTATTAGTTTCAGTGTAGTGGATTATGACATAAAATCCCTTCTCATATTTTACTACCGTATTTTTTATTAACTTAGAATAAACTTTACGAACCTGAGATTTTTATTGAGCTAGATTATTATAAATAGAAGATTAAGATGTAATTATTAACTTAATCTTAGTGAGTAGAAGTTATTAAAGTCGTAAGAATACTATGAGTTTGTTATTTGAAATAGTAATAAGGGGGGATAGTGTTCTTATGCCATTGAGGTAATATCCTGTGGGATATTGGCTCAATGTAATCTATCTTGTCACCTGTATTTTCACTTCAAGTCTCATGAAAATATTAAATATTTATTTAATTTATTTTTATAAACTGAACCTTATTCGTATTTTAAATTTGAGCTAGTGAAACATTTTAATTTGAATGCTGAATATTTTATTTATTAATTATTAACTGAGCTAGAACCCGTTTTATTTTATATCATATACTATTCTGAAGTGAGGATGCACAAGACTAAGGTTAGAATATATATATTCATAGCACTATTTCTGGGAGCTTCCATGTAATAAAAATATAATAGCTAAATAGCTGACATTTCAGTACAATAAGCACTTTTCTCCGAGCTTCTTCTTTCTCAAATCATAAGAATGTACATGGTGAGATTTAAGATCTTTATTTTTATATTTTTACCATTTTCTATTTATTCTCAAATTCTATTGGTTGAGAAGTTTTAAAAAATATTTTATTCTCCAATAGCTTTTTTCAAATGTTGTTAATTTTCTTTAATTCACACTTTTCATTTATGCGCTTGAACCTTTTAAAAATCTTTATAGCTTTCCTTAGTAATCTTTGGTTATATTGTTCAATTTTTGCCAGAATATGTGTTTTATTAAAATTGATGTCATGGTTAGTTAGGTTAATGTGTGAATAAATGGCTGATGAATTGGATTTTTCTCTAACTCCCGAAATGTGTTCTTCTTTTCTTATGTTTATTCTATGATTGGTCTGTCCAATGTACGAATGTAAACAAACTCCATATGTTATTTCATATATACCATGTCACTCTAAAAGAATTTTATCTTTAGGGCATCAAAATAGTTAATTAATTTTTTAAAATGTACTATAAATTCTGTGAATATTTTTTTTTTTTAAAACATTACCAATTTTATCAGTTACTCCCTTTTTATATGTCAGAACAGTCTTAATTTTTGAAGTATCAAAATCTTTTTTCTTATTATATATATAAGAAAGCCCTATTAATAAGCCTGTGATCATCCATTTATTCACACATTAAATTAACTAACCATGACATCAATTTTAATAAAACCCGTATTGTGGCAAAAATTGAACAATATGACCAGAGATTCTAAGAGAAACTATAGAGATTTTTAAAAGACTGAAGACCATAAATGAAAAGTGTGAATAAAAGAAAATTAATATTTAGAAAAAGCTATTGGAGGATAAAATATTTTTTAAAACTTCTCCGCCAAGAGAATTTGAGAATGAGGAGAAAAAAAACAATGGAAAAATATAACGATTTTAAATCTCAACTCACACATTCTTATGATTTGAGAAAGAAGAAGCTCTGAGGAAAGTACTTGTTATTGTACCGAAACATCAACTATTTAGCTATTATATTTTTATTACACAGAAGCTCCTGGAAATAATACTATGAATTCATCACATATTCATGAGAATATTAGAATTATACATAAATATATATATATCCCATTTTTCATCTTTCAGTTTTATCCTTCTTATTAAATGCTAGGATTTTAATATTTTTCTTTTTTTTTTAATTTAATTTTCATTTTCATATTATTCCTACCACTCCACTCTTCTCTAATATCAGCTCTATATCTGCTACTTTGTTTGAAAAAAAAAATGCCATATTTAAAAAAAAAAGAGCCACCACATTATTCATTTACTTGATTCCAACTATATGAACCCCTCCTCCTTTTCCTAATATTTCTATCCCAATTCCAAATTTTCATAGAGACAAAATAAATTATAAAAATAATAATAATCATCTCTATTTTAATCCATTTTCACATTAAGTTCCATTGATTCTATATCCTCCAATTGGTACTTATAAAAATTATCCTCACAAAGACTACTATTTCCATACTTCTTTACAATATATTTTAATTCATCCTATCATAAATCATGCATTAAGTAATAGCTCACTTTCTTTATAAGATATTTGAATCAACTGGAATAAAATAAATAAATTATCTTCTCCATGAACAAAATTTGTTCTTCAAAATTTCACCCTCTTCCATTCAAGTCCTAATCCTATCAATTAAGATACATGCAAATAATTTATAGACACTCTCTATTAATTAAGATGTTATATAATAATTACATTCTGAATTGTTAATTCTTCCAATACAAGATTTACAGGACCGTTTTCAGGGAAACTATTCATCATTTGTGCCAAATTTCAATATCACTAATTACAATTTAGAATCTGAACATTTTTAATATTGGCATTCTGTTTTTGAAAAATCATATTGCTGAGTCATAGAATTCATCATTTGTGCCAAATTTCAATATCACTAATTACAATTTAGAATCTGAACATTTTTAATATTGGCATTCTGTTTTTGAAAAATCATATTGCTGAGTCATAGAATTGGAAATTTTTTTTTTAAATTAGCAATCTCTATTTGTACTTAAATAATCAAAAGCAGATTTTTATTCAAATATTTGGATTTTTGTTACCTTACCCTTTGGGTTGACAACTTGCAGTGAGGATGAAAAGTCTAAATAATGTAAAACTTTCAAAAGATCTTGATAGAAAGTATTTGATATACTATAGCTTGCCTTCCAGAACTATGACCTTGAGTTTAAATTTTGATCAAGTGTATCTTGAAATTTGTTTAAACCATAAACATGTTTAGAATTTTTTTTCCTCACGTACATGACTCATACTTAACCCTTGTCAGTAAATGACTATCTTGTTACGATTATCTAGAGAATAAAGGACCCAGAGATGAATATTGATCTGCTAGCTATAAAAATAAAAAATCTGTAATACAATGTGTCTTCAATGTTGGTAACAGAGATATCATAATCTTATGAGTGCTGGTCTTATGATTTTTTTTACGTTTTATCTCATAGTTAAAAATATAACGAATGATTTTTGCAGTTGTTAAGAAATTATATATAATTATTATTTTACAACTAAAAATATTACTTGTTATCATTTTAGATTTCCGCCTCATCAGCAGAGGGTAGGAGAATCGTTTATGCAATCTGCACCCCACTTAAAAAATCTCCACGAAACTTATTGTTCCAACCATCCGAAAGCAGTAGCTTTATTAAATAAGTATAGGTAAGTACATTTTGAATGGTCTTAATAATTTTTTGTATTATTTTCCCTGCATGGTTTGGTGCAGTGGTGAATGGCAAACTCTGGAACTCAAGATCTAGCTAGGATCATGGTCCAATTATGTCGCTTATGGTATTTGAAGTTCTTATGAATTCCTGAGGAATGAAGCCATTTAAATATTTATTTGTTTATTTTGTACTATTTGATAACATTTTAATAAAGGATAAATGCCCTTGATAAATATTTGTAATGAGTCAAATTTTTCAGATTTGCAGTAAGAAATCTTGAAATTTATAAATTCACAAATACACCTTTACCCCCCTTAACAATGGCAATTGGTTCTCCAAAACTCATCGTTAAGCAAGAATATCGTATATAGAATTCGTATTTATAATGGGGGTCTATGGGAAAAAAATTGGTCAGTACGGAAAGTGAAAAAATTACACTAACTTAGGAATAAAGTACATATTAAAGAAATTATTCATTAACACTTATTTTAAATGCAATCTGTTTTTCTTTTTAAACTTTTTTCTAATTCAACATTCAAGTTTTAAAATGTTTTTCTTTTGATTTGAAACCACTTGGGTATAGACAACATTTTTAAAGAAGTTACAAAATCACTAACTATTTTTACATAATTATCATGTGTTCTAAAAATAATATACACTAATTAAGGAACACACATGCGCACAGTTTAATATTTGTATTTAGTGTTTTCCTGAAAGTTTGTGATGATGGTATTTTAATTGTACTGTACCGTATTTATAGATTGGATTATTTCATCATCTAATATAAGTGTTGAATGTTTTTAAAAAAATTAAACTTTATTTAAATAATCCAAGTAGTATACATTATATTTAAATAAAGTTTAATTTTTCTAAAGACATTCAACACTTGTATGTGCAATATATAGTATTATAAATTTATTAATTATATATATTTTAAGTTTATACGTTCTAAATTAAAAAAAAAAAAAAATCTCGATCGTTATAGTGAATAATCGATTGTAAATTGAAGTAGTGGGCACAAATTGATGATGATCGCTATTGTGAAATATCGCTATGTAGCCAATCGCTAAGTGAGGTTTAGGTCCACATTAAAAAACTGAGAAATATGATTAATATGTTTAACTATTTTGAACTGATTATTTATATCAATACATTTTAATTTTAAAAATATTTAGTGTACAGTAAATAAAAGCATTTATTATAAAATATTTGATATATATATATTATTTTTTTGTGTATGAGAAATGTTGGATTCTTTTTATAACTTAAATATAGAAGTTATACATCTGTTATTATTTATTTTATTGGTTAAGAAAAAATATCATGAATTCAAAATTATATAATAAAAATTTTGTTTACAGAGAAGAATTAAGCGGGTTTACAGAAAGTCAAGGGGCTTCCAGTCCAGGGGTAATGGTATTAATTTCAGGGCTTAGTCAGCCATTTAGAAGATTGGAGAAGTATCCACTGCTTCTACAAGAAATGGAAAGGCATATAGAGGTAAAGACATATATATATATTTAATATTATTACTAATAATATATGTTATTAGATAATTACTTGTTAAAATTTAATTGGTGGATGCAAATCAATAATAAGTCTGTAGTATTGAATTTTCATTTCTGCTACATTTCTTTACTATTATCATTCTTTACATCAGCATGTAGGAACATTTATATATATGTATGGAATAAATAATTTGCATAATTGACAAGGAGCCAACATGGAAATTTATGAAATAGTGTATTATAGGAATTAAAGGTTTCATTTAAGCAATTGTAAACATTCTTCTGCAATTTAGTTATTATTTAATTTTTTTGAAAATTAAATTGTATTTTGATTTATTATTTATTACTTATATATGTTGTAGATTTGTGTGAATGTTATAATACATATATATATATTATTTAATTGTTAAAAATATAATGCAAGTTTTCTATATATTTTTTATTACTACGAAAATATCACACGGTCATCATTTCCTATCTTACATAAGCTGTTAAAACAGAAAAAAACTCACCATATAGTAATGCCACCCAGTGCAGATCATAGCAATTGATGGATGCTAGAAGGTTTGTGCATAAAATTCCTATCTAGTGGCTTCTCCTCCAGCCTTGGATTTGAGAGCATTGCTCCAAGATCTTTGAATCTACTGCAACCCTCCAGCAGCCATTTTAAAACTATTTCATTAACTATAAAGCTATGAGCCTAAAATTAGAACATAATGATACTTTCAATCCAAGTTAAATCATATAATCATACAGATCTGAACCCTGTTTAGTATCATACATTTTGGTGTCTTTGGTTTTTTAATAATCATAGTCACTAAAAGGCAGAATTCGTTTTAAACCATTAAAAACATCACATGATCATCATTTCCTATGCTTACACAAGCTGTTAAAACAGTAGTAGATTCTCCATACAGTATTATTTTTTGGGTTTTCATTTTGGGCTCGTAACTTTATAATTAATTAAATAGTTAAAAGGTGGCTGCTGAATTGTTGCATTAGACCCAAAGGTCTAGATTCAGGGCTCTTAGATCCAAGGCTTCTCACTGATGAAAACCACAAATTAGAAATTAGTCTGTGGATATTGGAGTAATAGGCATTAGATAGAGATTTTATGCACAAACCCCTAGCATCCATTGATTGCCATGGTTTGCACTAGATGGCATTAGTATGTAAATGTTTGAAACTGATTATATTTTTTATTAATAATTTTCAGAAAAAAAAAAAATAAAAAAGAAATTAATAAAAAAAGAAATTGTTGTTTTTTTTTTTAAGTTTGGGGAAAAAAAAAGGGAAATTAAGATAAAAAAAAGGTAATGAAGAAAAAAATTTTTTTTTGGAGAAGGGGAGAGGGAGAATATGAAGGTTAATTTAGGGGGGAAAATAAAAAAAGGAAACTAACAGGTTTATCTGGGCTTAATTGTGGAGATATTCTTGACTTCGTTTAAGGAGAAGCCATAATACATCACATCACATCACATCACTGATTATATTTTTTATTAATAATTTTCAGCTAGGTGTAATGAGGAAAAATATCAATTAAAAACAGGCATTGCAAGCTGAAATTGTCATTTAATAATTGTTATTATCTGAAATACTTTAAGCCAAGAGTGAATTCGCTTTTAGCTTACAAAAGCCCAACCCATCTGATGATTATAGTTTTGTATAATATATGTATGTGAAAGAGTGATCAGAAAGGTTTTGCACTGAGTGATAGTTTTTTATATGATAGATTTCAGTTTAAGAAATATGCTATAAAAATCTTAAATTTGTCTGGTTATACTGATGCCCCACTCTTCCATGCGCACATATATCAAAGGTCTGATTGAACACAATATGATTTATATGGTGCATTAATGTAGTCCAGGATTAAATAGGACTGACTAAGATTTGATGATTACCATGATTAGATTAATTTCAATAATGAATGGATACACAAATATTCTTAACCTATTATTGAAAATATTGTTAGTAATAATACTTTTTTTTTTTTTTTTTAAAGGAAAATCATATGGATAGGGGGAATGTTCAAAGAGCTATTGCTGTATATAATGATCTTGCTGTAAGTATATATTTTTATATATTTTATAGACCTACATTATTCAGATACATTTAGTTCATTTACATAAAAATGGCATTGTTTTTTTTATAGAAGCAGCAAATATTAAATTTTGTTGCAATGTAAAGTCATCGAGAAAAGAAAAAAAATCACTAAAAGAAATCGAAGCTACATAGTTGGTATTTAATTATTTATTGTCTGGATTTTTTATTAGACAACTATTTGCAAACTTATATAGGATTTTGGTGAGATTTCAATCAGGAAATAGATTCTCAGTAATTTTATTAAGTCCTTCAATCCTACCATTGTATGTCTCAATTGAACAGACATTAATTATGTGTTATATTTTGTGAGTGCTCGCAAGAAAAGAATATAATTGGTAACTTTTAGATTCCATTTTTAAAGCAGATGTATATAATATTATTCATAGAATAATAAACTCCAAGTGCACACATTATACTAATAATTGTAGGATATGCACTTTAAATTTATTACTCCATAAATATTATTATACATATTCAGTTACGTATGTAATAATCATTGTTTATTTATAGAACTATTAAAATTATTAGAATTTCTATACAAATTATTATCTAAAACTGTGAATTGTTTTGATTACAACTTTATGAAGATCACCGCTAATATAATGTTTCAATCATTTGAGTATCTGTGATTGATTTATGATTATATAACAGTGTGGAAGTTAGATAAAAGTAGATTTTACTTGACTCGTGAATTACCATCGATATGAGAGATGGCTTTATTTGCAAGTTTATTAAAATGACAGACTTAGTAAATTATTATTATAGTATGCATGTTTGTAGTTTATTACTTTGTAAACATTATTATATATACTCAGTGCTACATCTTTCATAGCCATTATTTATTTATGGAGATTATTAAAATTACTAGAATATATATTCACTTATGTAATTAATACATAAAAAGCTCTAATTTATAATATTATGAATGACAGTATTTAAGCATCCTCTAGCAGCTCATTGTGAAAATAAAATATTAGATGTTTTCTATAATAGCTAACTTCTGAATTGTAAACTATGACAGTATAATAGCACAATATCAACTCCAGGGAAAATCCATCAACTGTTCCAAGATCTTAAACTTCATTAACTCTGTAATCCACTAATTAATTACTCAAGAAAATATAACTTTGGAGCACTGGAAATGACAGACTGAGCTTTGATCCAAGTGCTGTTAGCTGCTAAATTCATTATTCTACTAGTGTCCTAAATTATCCCAGGGCATTAGTACAAAATCATACGCACACACAAATGAATATGTTAACTCTAACAACTCTTGAATCTAGCACCTATTGTAATAGCAGTTCACTTCAAACTATTGTAGAAATACTATAAGCTCTAATAATTGATGGTTAGCAATTCCCCAAACTAGATTTAGCTTTTACATTTATCGCTGAGTATTAACATTTGAAGCTGGAAATAATGCACCTATGCAGCTAGCAATCATCTTTACTTATTTGTATTATTAAAAGAAGGAAGAGAATTATTAAGAAGAAAGAGGAATCAAAGTCTTATCAACCATAGCTGATAACTGCATCGTATTTTTTTTTTTTACCATCAGCACGTCAACTTTAATCCGATCATCTTAGATTATTTTTGGGATTTTTACCCATCAACTAAAAAATAGACATGCTTTTAACAAATTACTAATTAATATTGTAAGAGAAGTTAGATTAGTTATGTGGTAACTGTCTAAAAAAATTCTAAACTTCTACTGCAGATCATGAGTATTTTAGCAAATGTATTAGCCACTACCCATAACATCCTCAATAGAATTGTTGGCTCAACATAATAAAAAATAAACTTGATAAGTAAAATGGTAGTACAAATTGATATTATGTTAAATTTTAAGTTATTACTATTTCTTTAGGTTTTTTTAATGTGTTTGTATTGAGTGTGTATATGCATATATACATACATATAATGATACAATTTTCAGAACTGATAAATATTTAAGTGAAGTATATTCTCTTATTCTTCTCTTTTACGTTCTTTGCATATCTTCATATATTCATATATATATATATATTGCTTATAACAGTTCTCACATATACACTTCAATGCAAACAAATTTTCTTAAAAACTTCTTTATTTTCCTTGCAGTTTCAACTGTCCAGCAGTCTTCATCAGAGCTCTATGATTCTCTGATGAAGACTGCTGGACAGTTGAAACTGTAAGGGAAATAAAGAAGTTTTTAAGAAAATTTGTTTGCATTGAAGTGTATATGTGAGAACTGTTATAAGCAATATATATATATGAAATATGTAAATGCTTAAAATGATAAACCTCTAAATGCTGGTTGTAGTATCATAGTGTTCCCTTGTTTAAAATTGGTCATTTACAAACAAAAAATGAATCCATTTTTCATCTGCTGTCCAAACTCTTATATGGGGATAACAGTTAGAGTAATGAATTTAAATATAAGTTGGTGGCCGAAGGCTGAGGGTGCTAAGAATCCCCTATTGCAACCCCAGGCTGCCATTTGATGATGACTTTTTATTTAGATACTTACAACTGCAGATCATTTTCAAGTGAATGAAGATTGTAAGAATTCGAAGAATAACTGTCTTACATTAAATGGGACATTATTGGAGTTTGTGAAATTAGAAGGTAAAGAGACAATTGATTTAAAAAGTGGACATGTATTCTATTATAAAGGTACAAATATTGGAAATACAAGTGGAGTAGGATTCATTATAAATAAAAAATGGAAGAATAACATTGTGGAGATTGATGGTGTATCGGACAGAGTGGCAAGATTAGTTTTACAATTTAATAGCAGATACCAAATGCAGATAATTCAGGTTTATGCCCCAAAAAGTTCTTAAATTTTTTATAGGAGACTTTAATGCTAGAATTGGTAAACAAATGAAAGATGAAAGTGCTGTAGATAATTTTGGTTATGGTAATAGAAATGAGGGAGGACATAGATTTGTGGAGTTTGCAGAAAAAGGAAAACTTTATATTATGAATTATTATTTTGAGAAAAATGTTAAAAGGAAATGTACATGGAAGCATCCAAATGAAGGTACAGCAGAATTGGATTATATTTTGACTAACAGAAAATACATATTTCAAGATTGTAATGTTCTTAATAAATTTAACAGAGGAAGTAGTAAGATGTGAAATACATGTTAGTGCAAAACTAGAGACAAAAATTATGAAGAAAAACAATATTTACAGTTGATATTCCTAATTTTCAGAAACATTCTAATGAATTTAAATTAGAACTTAGAAATAGGTTTCAAGTATTAGTAGATTTTGAACATGATTCAGATTTGAATGAAATTAATATGAAAACAACTGATACACTTATAAAAACTGCAACAAAAATAGCTGGTTGAAAAAAGCAGCACTTGATCAATAACATTTTTACTGAGACTAGCGAATTTATGAAGAAAAAAGGAATATGAAAATACACAAAAATGATGTGTTAAAAAGGATTGAATATGTCGAATTTTATAAAATGATGCAGAAAAGAGTTGAAAATAATATAAGAAAGTATAACTGTGAACTAGGAAGGAAACCAGTGTAGAAGAGAATGAAAGTCTCAAGAGCTGTAAAACAACATTTTGGTATTGGTAGGAAATTTATATTTGCAATAAGAAAAAAGCTGGAATTATTACTAAAAAGGAGATGACATCATGAAATGGATAAAAGACTTTTATCAACAATTATATAGTAATAAAGAACAAATACCTCCTATATCTATTACATCTTCTGAATTGCCCAGAATTTTAAATGAAGTGAGACATACAATTAAATATATCAGGTAATGGTAGAATTATAATTGATATATTAAAAGAAGCAGGTGAAAAAATAGAAATTTTTTTAACAACGTTATATACCAAATGTCTAAATGATAAAGATGTATCAGATGATTGGAAGAATGTAGTATTAATCTTAATATTTAAAAAAGGTGTTAAAGAAGATATTAGAAATTACAGACCTATCAGTCTTTTATCAGTTTTATACAAAATTTTTACTAAGATAATTACAACTCGTCTACAGAGAGCACTGGACTTCCACCAACCAAGAGAACAAGCTGGATTTAAAAGTGGTTTTAGTACAGGATATTATATCCAGGGATTGAGAGAAGTTATAGAAAGGACAAATGAATATGAGTTGCCATTATGTTTTCGATTTTTAGATTATGAAAAGACATTTGAATCTAAACTTTTCTTCAGTGATTATGTAATGTCTTCGCCCCTAAGCTTTTCCAGAGGGGTAGAAAAACACTTACAATCCAATCGAAACTCGGCTGAACAACTCTTAAAACTGTTGTGCCGCTAATAGCTCTTAATAGCTTTACGTATCCACTTCTGTTAACAAGACTGTAACAAGTGCGCGATGTTTTCCTCTAGCAGTTTATATATCCCTCTGAGTTCTTTTGTTAAGTCTTATCTGCTACATTCTGAAAACTTAATCGCGTGTTTTCCAAATCCGTTTTATTGTTCTTACTTTAATTAGTTATTTTTATCTCTGATAAAAATAATCTTACAACTTGTTTTTAATTATAATTATTTTCCATTATAATTATTTTTACTTTCAATAAAATAAATCGAAAATTTCTGGAGTAAATTGTCTCTAGTAAACGCTGCTTATTTCTCACAACGAATACAACACTTCCTCCTCTCACTCCAGAAGTTAGAGTTTATTTACGTTACACATAATCATCAATATGCACGGTTTCCTTTTTCAGCTTGGAGAAAACTTGATTTTTCCTATTAATCTATATAACTTTGAAAATTGTGTGAACTCTTCTTTTTTCTCGCCGCCTTGAATGCTTTTTTCTCTCGCTTGGAGAGACTCTGGGTTTTTTCCTGTTCTGCGGTTTTTGTCTCTGGCCGCTCACTGTCTAAAGATTTCTGTTCTAAAAAATCTTCGAACGTGTCAATTTCATTTTTACTTTCGGCCATCTTTTCCTGTAGTTCCATTTCATACTGCCGCCAACTCTCTACCTGTTCGGATAATTTTGACATTGCGAGTTCGCTTTTTAAATCTTCGTTCGATCTTTCCAAAATCTGACATTCTGAAAATTTGCTTTGTAATTTTTTACTAAATTGTGAATTTTGTTGTTTAAGTTCTTCTTTTAATTTATTTAATTCATAAACATTCAGTTTTAATTTGTGCACTTCTTTTGATAGTTCTTTAAATTGCAAGTTGAGTTGTAGCTCCGATTGCGTCTTTCTCTCAAGCATGGCAGCTAATTTTTCGTTACGTGACTCCAATTCTTGTAGTTTAGTGATCTGTCTTTGTCTTTGCGAAAAAGTCCTATCTCTCACGGCCCTGCTTTGTCCCTTAGTTGATACATAGCCAATGGTATACGTTGTATCATCTGTGCTTGGATTACATTTTGTTTGTCGTGGTTTTTTGCATACAGCTGCTAAATGTCCTTTAAATCCACAGTTAAAACAGTTTTCTTTTCTCCATTTACAATTTTTAGATACATGGCCAGTTTTACCACAGCAGAAACATTTCACTGTTAACATTTTCTCTCTATAAATATTTTCATTTTTCGGCTGCTTTTGATCTATTTTATAAACTGCCATTTTGCTGGTGTCTTCTGAGTTGTTTCTAAAAGCTATGGCTTGCTCAATTACTGCTTCATATGCTATTCCTTTTCTAATAGCCACTTCGTATGATAAGTCGCTTTCCGTTAACAACGTCTGTCGCAATCTTTCGTCATACATTCCCCACAATAATTGATCCAGCAAAGCTTTTTCTAAAAATTCACCATAATCACAGTTTTTTGCCAGCTGTTTTAATGCTATATCATAGTCTTTAATTTTTTCATCCCTAACTTGTTTTCTATTTCTCAGAGTTAATCTAGCTCCGTTAATTTTTTAACTATATCTTCAAACTGTACTCCATCAGTTATCGGTCCGTCCCATAATTTATTAATAATTTCTATGATTTTGCGTCCTCCTAAACATAAAAGTGCGGCCACTTTTTTTTCATTATATTTTATCCCATTTAACTTGAAAAAAATTTCCAATTGAATTATATAGAGAGGCCATTCCTTGGCATTTTCAATGCTAAATTCAGGAATACTGCTTTGTCCTAACGACATTTTACTTGTTTCCGAATGTAACGATTGACTTTCTCGTCTGGCTTATTCCTTCAAGTTTTACTAGGTTCAAAACTTAGACTGTGCCAATCTTGTAATGTCTTCGCCCCTAAGCTTTTTCAGAGGGTAGAAAAACACAATCCGATCGAAACTCGGCTGAACAACTCTTAAAACCGTTGTGCTGCTAATAGCTCTTAATAGCTTTACATATTCACTTCTGTTAACAAGACTGTAACAAGTGCGCGATGTTTTCCTCTAGCAGTTTATATATACCTCTGAGTTCTTTTGTTAAGTCTTATCTGCTACATTCCGAAAACTTAATCGCGTGTTTTCCAAATCCATTTTATTGTTCTTACTTTAATTAGTTATTTTTATCTCTGATAAAAATAATCTTAAAACTTGTTTTTAATTATAATTATTTTCCATTATAATTATTTTTACTTTCAATAAAATAAATCGAAAACTTTTGGAGTAAATTGTCTCTAGTAAACTCGCTGCTTATTTCTCACAACGAATACAACAGTTAAAGCATTGGATCATCAAGGTATAGATCCAAGATATTGTCATATTTTAAAGAATATTTATAAAAATGCAACAGCAACAATTAGATTAGATAATATACTGGAAAAGTCAAAATTGAGAAAAATGTAAGACAGGGTGACTCCAAAACTTTTTATAGCAGTGCTGCAAGAAGTATTTTGTGGATTAAAATGGGAAGCTAAAGGAGTGAAAGTAAATGATTATTTCAGTCATTTAGATTTTTCAGATGATGTAGTTGTTTTTGCTAATAATGCTTTAGATCTACAGGAAATGTTGCAGAAGTTATCAGATGAAAGTAGGACTAAAGATAAATGTTAAAATGACTAAAGTAATGTTTAATGGATTTTTTTAAAATATGAAAATAAAGATTGTTTATGATGAGTTAGAAGAAGTTAACAGTTACAAATGCCTTGATCAGATTATTAATACGGATGGAAACATAATGGATGAAATTAATCATAGAATTAAACTTGGTTGGAGTGCTTTTAGTAGAAATAACTTTATACTAAAAGGAAATATGCCTATGTGTTTGTAAAGAAAGATTTTTAATAAATCTGTTTTACCTGTTCTTACTTATGGATCTGAGACTTGGATACTTAATAGAAGAGCAATACAGACTTCAGACCACTCAAAGAAGTATGGAAAGATGTATATTGGGAGTAACAAGAAGAGATTGAAAACACAATATATCGGTAAGAGAACAATAAGGTGTAACTGATTTCATTGAAAAGATTAAAGTGGAGTTGGGCTGGACATATTGCTAGAAGAGATGATAATAGATGGACAATTGAAATCTTAAACTGGATTCCAAGAGATTGTAGAAGACCCAGGAAGAGACCACATGTGAGATGGATAGATAAAATAAGAAAGTGTGCAGGGGTGATGTGGAGAAGAGAAGCTAAAGATCTGAGATGGATTAAACTTGGAGGGATGTTCATCCTGCAGTGGATTGATATTAGTTGATGATGATGATCTTGTTTTATTTTAATCAAAATTAACAAAACTTGTAACAGCGTAATTATGGAACAAATTAACTCATTGTTAAGCTCTTATAAATAAGTAACATTACTTTTACAATCATTTTAAAATAACATGTTGACTTTTACACTGAATAAATCACCACACACTACAATCTGTTTGATGTTTTATTGCTTGCACACATATTAATTTTAATAAATTTATTTTTAAACTGAATAGATCTTTTAATATATTTAAAGGAGAGTTTGATTTGTTTTCTCTCCAGTAGTTTAAAAATATTTATTGTGTAAGAGATCTTCGAATTAATTGTTTGCACATAACAAAACGCAAATTTATCTTTTTAAAATAACACGTTTGCGAATATAAAAGATGTATAAACAGAAATGTAATTTTTATTACTTTAAAAGTTGCTTGAAATATTATTTTAAAGTATAAAAAAAAAAGTTTTACAAACAATTACTTTTCAAAATAACGAAGTTCAGAAAGAAATACTGTCAGAACGATTTTTAGCAGTTTTGAAAGATTGAAGTAAAAAAGAAGTTGTAAAAATTACTTTTTTAAAAAAATAAAAATTTGTACGGAAAAAAAAAAGATTGATTTTTAAAAGAAAATAATTTGAAAATACATAGATTTATCAAAGAGTGTAATTCAATGTAACCGTATTAAATCTGAACGCATATTTAAATAATTGTGTTTTATATATTAATCACACCTTCACATTACACGCTATGTGTTTTTTAAGAATGTGTGTATAAAACAACTCTACGAAGCGAGTGTTAATATCGCTTCTAAATGGTGCCGTTTTTCCGTTGGAAAACAGCGCCACCTAGTGGGCTAGATTGCTGTTTAGCAGACGATGTAAGCTGGATCGGTTTACCTATGGCTAACAGCACAATAGTGCTGGCAGCTACTTGACATAAGGTTACTGTGCGTACGCATGGTGAACAGCGCCATCTAGTGGCTGGAATTGCATCGTCTGCTTTTGGTCCCTAATTGAATATTTCTGTGGTTGCTACGGAAAACAGCGCCTCTTGCGGCCACATTACACGGGGACGACAACAACCCAAAATATTATAGTTTTACCATAAACTCTGATGATGAAGTTATTTCTTTTCTCTGAAAGTTCAGATTTAGAATATAAGTAACACTCATGAGAAAACATAAATTATGTTGTTATTGAATATTCAGTAATCATTTCTTTTTGTTTCAAAAAAGTATTAATTTAACTGAACAGTGTACGTTTCTTTCAACAATTCATTAATTGATAATGATTTATAGTATTAGCATGTATATTCTGAACCATATTATTGACTGAGCTTATATATTTTCAATATGTGAACTGAAGCAATATCAGAAATAAAACTTAAAAGTATCAATAAAAGTTATGTGAATTGATGTTATAGGCTGACTAATTCCAGAGCTAAAGATTTATGAATCTTAACTCAATCTGTCTTCTTGTGCTCAAGCATTACATGACCTTTCAGATGATGAACCATTTGATGATGATGATCATGAAATAGAGACTTGGATATTGTTCCAGAAAAACATTAAGACTGAAGATTTTTGCAAAGTATGCTGTGCTGTACATGAAAGTTAAAATGAAAAAAATAAAACCTGTACTGAATGTTATATATAACATGCCAGAAAGAAAATTACTTTAGTTACAAATAAGGACAAAAAGACAAATTTTAATGAGCTATAATATTGTGGACTTGTACAAAGTATGATGAAGAAAAGATTATAATGAAAGGACAAAAAAGGATATTATCACTGCTAAGTTAATAATGAATGGGAATAAAAAAAATGTCAGAAGATGGTCAATTTTAATAAAAACATACCAAAAAATTTTGGGGCTAAAAACTAGAAGAGGAAAAAAAAGCAATAATATTAAAAAAGAAGAAATAATGGAGTCAATTACGAAGTACCCCTAAAAAAAAATATTTATTAATGATTTCTTTAAAATTGTTCCTGTTATCATTCAATATAATCACCATTGTTATTTAGCTTGAATACACATTTTTGTATTTAGTTTACTGATTGCTGTGCATAGAGCTTCATCCTTTATTAATCTTTCTTCTTGTATTAAATTCATCACATCAGGCTGCCATATTTTGTCTTTTTACCACAACTTCATAAACACCAACAAATATCTTTAAATTTATAACATAATTTTCACCTTCTCTATATTGTAAGCTTAAGTGAATAATGCTGTTATAACAACAATATGCAAGCTGAAGTTATGTGATAAATCACATGATAGTTACATTTCTCTTGAATTCCTTTTTATTTTGCATTGAGAAATTGATTGTACTATTTATTTGAAGAACTTGCTTTTGATCTTGCTGTTTTGATTTAGCACAAATAGTATGTGTTGAAAGAATGTGACATTGACTGTTTAGAATACAAAATAATGTTCAGGTTAAATAAAAATGTCTGCACAAATATGAGCTTAGATTGAAAAATAAAATGCATATATAGGATATTTTGACTCAATTTATTAATAAATATTTTAAAGTATTGATTATATCTATTTTTACTTTTTTGTATATCTCTTATATACATTTATATCATACATTCATATTAATATATGCAAGAATCCATAAACCTTCTGTTATTTTTGGAAATTTTTTTAAATTTTTTTAGGCTTCATGTACAGAAATCAGGCGGCAAAAAGAAATGGAATTGGAAATTATAATGGGTGCCATTCAAGATTGGGAAGGAGAGGTAGGTTATTTTAAAAATATTTTAATTTTATCTTAAAAATTTAGTGTGTTGAAATTAAGTTTTTTTCATGATAATTTTGAAGTCAAAGAATAAGAATGACTAAATCTTCTTTCATATTTTATTTCTTTTTATTTATCTGTCGTAAAATTCCCTTTACCTATTTTTTAACTATTTGTGTATGTGTACATATGAGTATAATATAAATTTTTTATTATTTAATATTTCGGATTAATCCATTACTAATAAAAATATTTGGAAACCTGCTTATTCTTTTTTCTTATTATATATCAGTAGTATTTAGAATATTTTAAATGCCCCATAGCTATATTCTTTTAATCACACTCCCCTTTTAAATCAAGAAAAGTTTGAATTTTGCAGCCCATTCAAAAGGAACTCACTTTGCATGGGCTGCAAAATTTAAGTTTTTCTTTATTTAAAGAGAGAGTGTGACTCCCTCTATACAAGATTCTTTCTTCTTTCTCACTCTCTATATATATGTGAGTGTGTATGTAATTTTTAAATCTGTTTTCAATTTAAATATTTGCTTCAAAATTATCTTTGGATCCTGAAGATGCATAACAATTGTTGATGTTAATAATTTATGAATATGTTGACACATCTTAGCCTAAACAACTGTTTAACAATTATTTTTTGTTCTTCTTAAACACTTCAAGATTATAATTAATTTATTGTTTTAAGTAAAATTTTTATAACTAATATAAAACAATACAGTGTAGTGTTTTGTAAAATGGCAGACATTTTGTGCACTCCAGAAAAAAACTAGAATTTATTCGTAAGGCTGTTTTAGATCGCGCTCTGATAGCTGAGGAATTTAATTAGTGCATTGACGTAATGGCGATCGACAATTCCTAGAGATATTTGCTAATTACAAATGTTTCTAGATAAGAGACGTTACCTTATTGGTCAGTACATTGATTGATCGTTGCAGTTGTCAGAGAGCGATAAGAAGACTGGGTAACATCGAGCAGTGTAACAGAGAGAGCAGTAGAGAGCAGTCACGCTGTAGCAAGTTGCAGACCATGCGTTTGGAGAGCATCCGCTTGCAGACCATTCACTGGAGAGCAGTCGGTGCAGACCATTCTTGGGAGAGCATCCGTGGCTGAGCTTCGTTGCAGACCAATTCATTGGAGAGCTTCGTTGCAGACCAATTCGTTTGGAGAGCTTCGTGGCAGACCAATTTCTTGGAGAGCTTCGTTGGAAAAGAACAGCGTGGGAATTGTATAATGTTATTTGCTGACCGCACAGTATGACTTGCAGTTATAACCTTGGCACAGTCGTAAGTGCGGATCTTACAATGGCGCAGTCGCATTTGGAACCTGGGAGTAGCGAATACGTTGAACTACAAGTTTAGCCGTAGACGGAGAAACCGGGTGAAAATGTCAATCCCAATTAGTAACATTAGCAACAAGGGTTTTTCTGGAGTGGAGGGAGGTGTGTTGTGCTTTGTAAAATGGCAGACATTTTGTGCACTCCAGAAAAAACTAGAATTTATTCATAAGGCTGTTTTAGATCGCGCTCTGATAGCTGAGGAATTTAATTAGTGCATTGACGTAATGGCGATCGACAATTCCTAGAGATATTTGCTAATTACAAATGTTTCTAGATAAGAGACGTTACCTTATTGGTCAGTGCATTGATTGATCGTTGCAGTTGTCAGAGAGCGATAAGAAGACTGGGTAACATCGAGCACTGTAACAGAGAGAGCAGTAGAGAGCAGTCACGCAGTAGCAAGTTGCAGACCATGCGTTTGGAGAGCATCTGCTTGCAGACCATTCACTGGAGAGCAGTCGGTGCAGACCATTTTTGGGAGAGCATCTGTGGCTGAGCTTCGTTGCAGACCAATTCATTGGAGAGCTTCATTGCAGACCAATTCATTTGGAGAGCTTCGTGGCAGACCAATTTCTTGGAGAGCTTCGTTGGAAAAGAACAGCGTGGGTATTGTATAATGTTATTTGCTGACCGCACAGTATGACTTGCAGTTATAACCTTGGCACAGTCGTAAGTGCGGATCTTACAATGGTGCAGTCGCATTTGGAACCTGGGAGTAGCGAATACGTTGAACTACAAGTTTAGCTGTAGACGGAGAAACCGGGTAAAAATGTCAATCCCAATTAGTAACATTAGCAACAAGGGTTTTTCTGGAGTGGAGGGAGGTGTGTAGTGTTTTGTAAAATGGCAGACATTTTGTGCACTCCAGAAAAAACTAGAATTTATTCATAAGGCTGTTTTAGATCGCGCTCTGATAGCTGAGGAATTTAATTAGTGCATTGACGTAATGGCGATCGACAATTCCTAGAGATATTTGCTAATTACAAATGTTTCTAGATAAGAGACGTTACCTTATTGGTCAGTGCATTGATTGATCGTTGCACTTGTCAGAGAGCGATAAGAAGACTGGGTAATAACGAGCAGTGTAACAGAGAGAGCAGTAGAGAGCAGTCACGCAGTAGCAAGTTGCAGACCATGCGTTTGGAGAGCATCCGCTTGCAGACCATTCATTGGAGAGCAGTCAGTGCAGACCATTCGTGGGAGAGCATCCGTGGCTGAGCTTCATTGCAGACCAATTCATTGGAGAGCTTCGTTGCAGACCAATTCGTTTGGAGAGCTTCGTGGCAGACCAATTCGTTGGAGAGCTTCGTTGGAAAAGAACAGCGTGGGAATTGTATAACGTTATTTGCTGATCGCACAGTATGACTTGCAGTTATAACCTTGGCACAGTCGTAAGTGTGGATCTTACATTAAAGTACAAAAATTTTGGATATGTCCAGAAATTGCAAGAAAAGCACAAGAAATATTTACTAACAAATTTTCGACTTAAAAGGTCCATCCGAAAATTATATAAGTCACCGTTTAGCTTTATAAATACTTACTAAAGGCATAATTTATTTCATTTCATTATGTAAGAGTGACATAAAGCATCATTTCAGTTTTAAATGATTTTTTTAATGTGAAGCAAAGAAGCTGTGTTGTTGAATTAAGCTTTTTTTCAATGCTTTCTTGATCATTTGAATTCGGAGCAAAATCATTACAATTTGGATTTCTTTTTTGGTTAAATAAAATTTTTAGATTGGATTCTCTCAGACTGAGAAAAATTTATGGATGTGAATGAAGGGTCAAGTTGATCATGAATTTGCCTAATTGTTTTCATGTTTATTCTCAGTTTCTGAAACAGTGACTATTTAGTTGAAATATTGTCCAATGGAACAGGATATAGTTTATTGGTAGGAACACATTAACTATTTCTATATAAAACCACTTTTTATTATTATCACTATATTTTTTATGTATTTTGCCATTGTGAATTATGTGATCAACTTATTTATAGTAACACAATTATAACCAAACTGATTAAAAATACAAATATTTTTTATGTTTTTATCTGGAATATTTAGCAGCAATATTGACTTATGCAATCATACTTGAAGAATTCCGACTCTGTCCCTAAACTATATTATTAATAAATATGCCATTAATTATTACTTTATGTGGTGATCATTCTAGTAAATTAAGTACCTTATCACTTTATATGTGCATGAATTACATGGATGTTGCATATTGCATGGCAGGCTTTAGCTCATATTTCATGCCAGTAAGCTCAGCAGAGGCATTTATCACCTTTATGGAAGTTTCTTTGCTGAAAGAAGAAAGTATATGAATTATAAATCCATAAATTAATGAATTCACCTCTTATAGTATAACATATTGAAACAGGCATATGGTTTTGCTCCTCTTTTTATATATATACAATTCTAGGAATGTATGAGATTTGAAATCCTAGAGTTAATGGATATTAGAAAATACAACAGACTATTTTAAAACTTAATGTCCTTGTCAAACTGAATATCCAGCCATATTTTCTGATGTACAGAGAGGGTCTATGCTTACCACTATAGATGTTATTTATCTATGTAAAGCATATCTACCATATTGCAAATTAAGTTGCCATCTCTAAAAAAAGAAATATCTATAGGCTGGGTTCAAATCTCTCCCAGCTTCTTAGATATCCGTTTACCCACTACTACCTTAAAAGAAAGCATGCTAATGCATCACAAGGTGTGTGTATGTGTAACTATATTTAACTAGGTTTGGATTGAGAGAGAGAAATAGATAACTAGAATTAAAAATAATATTAAATATATTAAAACAAAATTAATTTACAATATTTACACAACTTATATGATACTTAAGGAGGAATCAAAACACATTAAAAAATAAAATATACATATGTATTTTAAGCGATTATTTATTCATATCAGAGAAAATTTATTTAATTAGATTAAATTTAACTTATGAGCTCTGATATACTTACATCCAATATACAACAATCATATAATTATTATTATTTAACTATAATACTATAAATAAAGATTGGCAAAATATTAATCAATCGATAAACACATATATTAACATTCTAATAAATATTATCTATTATTAATTGAACAAGAAATCAATTTTAAATTCTATTTTTTTAGTATTTTTAAAAAGAAAGAAAAAATATGTTAAGAAGAGATAAAAAAAAAAAAATTTAATACACATTTAAAAAGAAAAAAATGGTAAAATTATTCACAGCATTAACTTTTTAATATTTGCTATAAATGTTATTACTATTATTATTTCTTTTATAAAGGCCTTTTAATTTAAATACAACGTCAGAATTCTGAATTTACACTTTATTAAAGTATAGGTTCAAACTTTTTTTAAAAATTGATTCGTAAGATAGTTTTAAGATTTAAGGCTTTATTGGATGTATTTTTCTTGAATCATTCTTCAGATAAAATGATAGTACGATAAGATTATGCATTTATGAATAGGCTGATAAAAGTCATATGAAAGATGACAGGTATTATTAATTCTACATTCATGCAGGTAGAAATAAGGCACTTTTAAAATTAGCATCTGCAGAAGACTACGTAGATATATTTAACTGTTAGTAATAACAAACAGTATAAAATATAGAACTTAGATTTTGAGTAGTATTTTCTCTCTTTTTTAGATTTTATTGAATTGCTATTTGACCACAACAGTCACCTTAAATTCTATATTCACAAATTCAAAATTTATTGATTAATTTCCTTGCTTGATTGTCACTGATAAGATTGGCAATACTTGAAGAAGAGAGAAAAAAATACTACTTGAAACATTTTGTTTTCTACTGACCCATACGTTATTATTAGCAATTTAATATAATTTTTCTAAAAATATTTTACAATTCAAGTAGATGATAGACTTACAATTATTAGTCAGCAACACAAATTTTCAGACAAATTATCAACAGCTATTTACAAATGAATGTTGATATTCCAACATCAAGAGAATAATATAAAAAAGCAAAAGATAATAAGTAATAATATCCTAGAGATGAATTTTATGATAACTATATAAAACAATCTGTAAATCATAAATATATCTATATTTAAAATAGGCAGATCCATTATTCTATTTATTTGATATTTTCTAATGCTGTCTTTTAATTTTTTCTGCAGAAAATTTTGTTTTTTAAAATACTTGAACACCATGGGTAATTATAGTTCGCCAGCCTATTCTGTTTTCCACCATATTTTATCAATAAAAACAATCCACATTGCACTTTTCAAGAATATCTTTAAAATAATCTTTATAACATTATCTCTCCCATAAAAACTTTACTCAGGTTCATCATAAAATATTGTGTTAGGAACTCTTATATTATTCATATGTTTCACATATCCAAAACAATGAAAAAATAATTTTATTATGAATAGTGACTTCTATAATATCACATCCAGTAAGTTATAGATCATATTGATTTGACTTATGATCTTGCCATAGTAGTTTTAAAATTTTACAGAGCACTAATTAAAATTTTTCTAATGCCTTTATATTATTTCAGCAGGATATCTAGTTTCACTTTTGTACAATAAACTAGACGAAATAACAACTCCATATGTAGCTAATTTAATTGCAATAATTATTTCCCTATGATCAAATACTTTTTTAATTGTTAAAAGCAACAGCTCCACATTGAAGACTGTACTGTCCTTCAACATGCAAGTCCATCTTTCTACTTATAAACTTATCTAGATGTTTAAATTGGTTTACATTCACAAGGTGATAGTTATCAAAGTCAAAAGTTTCTGAAATTTTTTTTTTTTATCGCTAGCTAATAAAGAACTTGAGTTTTTTAAATATTAATCACCAAATCAAAATTATTATATATTGCATTCAAAACATTAAGTACATTTCATAGATCATCTTTTTAAATTTGATGAAGACAAAATATTCATCATCATCATCAACCATTATCAATCCACTCTAGGATGAAGGTCTCTCCAAGTTCAATCCATCTTTTCCGATCTTTAGCTTCTCTTCTCCACATCACCCCTGCACACTTTCTTATTTCATCCATCCATCTCACATGTGGTCTCCTTCTGGGTCTTTTACAATCTCTTGGAATCCAGTTTAAAATTTCAATTGTCCATCTATTATCATCTCTTCTAGCAATATGTCCAGCCAAACTCCACTTCAGTCTTTTAAATTTTTCAAGGAGATCAGTAACACCTGTTTGTTCTCTTACCCATACATTGTGTTTTCGATCTCTTCTTGTTACTCCCAACATGCATCTTTCCATACTTCTTTGAGTGGTTTGAAGTCTCTGTATTGCTCTTCTGTTAAGTGTCCAAGTCTCAGATCCATAAGTAAGAACTGGCAAAACACATTTATTAAAAACCTTCCTTTTCAAACACATAGGCATATTTCCTTTTAGTATCATATTATTTCTACCAAAAACACTCCAAACAAGTTCAATTCTATGATTAATTTCATCCATTATGTTTCCATCTGTATTAATAATCTGACCAAGGTATTTGTAACTGTTAACTTCTTCTAATTCATCATAATCAATCTTTATTTTCATGTTTTGAGAAAATCTATTAAACATTACTTGAGTCTTTTTAACATTTATCTATCTTTAGTCCTACTTTCATCTGATAATTCCTGCAACATTTCCTGTAACTCTAACACATTATTTTCAAAAACAACTACATCATCTGCAAAATCTAAATGACTTAAATAATCTCCATTTACTTTCACTCCTTTAGTTTCCCATTTTAATCCACAAAATATTTCTTGCAGCACTGCTGTAAAAAGTTTTGGAGAATATGGAGTCACCCTGTCTTACACCCTTCTCAATGTTGACTTTCCTACTATCATTATGTAATCTAATTGTTGCTGTTGCATTTTTATAAATATTTTTTAAAATATGACAATGTCCTAGATCTATACCTTGATGATCCAATGCTTTAATCCTGAAGAAATGTTTATAGAATCAAATGCCTTTTCATAATCTACAAATCCTAAGCATAATGGCAACTCATATTCATTTGTCCTTTCTATAACTTCTCTCAATACCTGGATATGATCTACTGTACTAAAACCACTTTTAAATCCAGCTTGTTCTCTTGGTTGGTAGAAGTCCAGTGTTCTCTGTAGACGAGTTGTAATTATTTTAGTAAAAAATTTGTATAAAACTGATAAAAGACTGATAGGTCTGTAATTTCTAATATCTTCTTTATCACCTTTTTTAAATATTAATTATTAATACTGCATTCTTCCAATCATCTAGTACATTTTTATCATTTAGACATTTGGAATATAACTTTGCTAAAAAAATTTCTATTTCTTCACCTGTTTCTTTTAATATATCAATTATAATTCCATCATTACCTGGAGCCTTCCCTTTCTTCATAAATTTAATTGCATGTCTCACGTCCTCATTCAAAATTCTGGGCAATTCAGAAGATATAATAGGTATAGGAGGTACTTGTTTTTTATTATTATATAATTCTTGATAGAAGTCTTCTACACATTTCATGATGTCATTTCTCTTTTTAGTAATAATACCATCTTTTTTTCTTATTGCAGATATAAATTTCCTACCAATACCAAAATGTTGTTTTACACTCTTTAGAATTTTATTCTCTTCTACAGCTTGCCTTGCTAGTTCACAATTATACTTTCTTATATCATTTTCAACTCTTTTCCGCACCATTTTACAAAATTCGAGATATTCAATCCTTTTTAATGCATCATTTTTGTATATCTTCATATTCCTTCTTTTCTTCATAAATTCTCTAGTTTCAGTAGAAATTTTATTGGTCAATTGCTGCTTTTTTCTACCAGCTATCTTTTTTGCATACTGTAAATCTAGAATCCAAGAAGAAATTTTTGTTTAATTTTTACTCCATTCAAATTAAAAATTAAGTCTGTATCATATCTTGATCTCTGAGTCACTGTAAGATTTGTAAAGATTTCTAAAGACCACATTTTTAAAATCAAAAATATAAATGTATATTTTTGTTTAACACCAGTTTTCATTTCAAATACCTCAGATTTTTTATCTGCAGTAGTAACGTTTTTTCTTATTTCATCATGTAGGAGATATATAACAAAATAATATCATCTCTCCACACTTTAGTGCCACCCACAAAACATTGTAATCAGTGGATAAATATGGCTTGTACTGGGTGGGACTACTGTGTGGACAGAGTGGCTACTGTTTTAACAGCTTGGGTAAACATAAAAAATGATGATCATGTGATGTTTTAAATATATAACAATGAATAAACTTTGATGAACAACAAACTAATTTTAAATTATATCATATACTTGTTTGATTAATTGAGCCAACTGACTTGACCAATCAGTAAAACAATAAATAAATCATTCTTTTGTTCTAACATTTTTCTTACCTTTGCTTGGCAATAAAAGTTTATCTATAATGCTTCTTAATACTATAAAACCACATTGAATCTCTGATAGTCATTCATCTGTGATTGGAAACAATTTATTTAACAAAATCCTTGAAAGTATCTTTGCTATAGTGGATAATAATGATGTTTTATGTAATTACTGTAATCTGTTTATTATTTTTAAAAATTGGAATAATTAAAAACATTTTTAAGATCAGGCAGCCTAGCTTTAGGAATTCATATATTCTTAATAAATTTTAATATTTTTGAAGTTAATATATCATCACTATATTTAAAATCTCTCTAGGTATCTCATTAGAGCTTGTAGCTTTTACATTTTTAAGATTACAAAGAGATGTTTTGATTTCATTGAGCTGGATATCTTAATCCAAATCTAAATGATTAGATAAAATAAATATCATTAAAAGTCATTGTCTCAATTCTTGTATCATTATTCAAAAGATGTTCAAAATATTCTTTCTAATGATTTGAAAAATCATTGTTATCATATAAGAGATTGCCATGCTTGATGTAATAGGATTGTGATGCCATTTTTATATCCATATGTTGCTCACAATGAATTAAAAAAAGTTCTAAAGTGACCACGATCAGGACATGTCTACATCTCCTTTGCAGTTTTAATCTGTTAATCTTCAAGCCTTCTTGCTGCCAGTAAACTTCTATCTTTAAATCTATATTTATTATAAAATGCCATATTTTATTTATTATTTTACTAAAAAGGAAATGTTACATGTTTTTATTTAACTAAGTTGATAATAATATGATCACTGTTGGAAACCCAGTATTGTATCTCGAATTTGTAACAGACTCTTTAAGAGAATTCCATGCCTTATTTATCTTGAAATCATAAGTTAGAAATTTTAATATTTAATAGCTGTCGAAATTTATCAAGAATGGACAGGAAGTTTTTTTAGGGAATATGATTGGCATGAGATCTATTTTTTAATGAAACTATCATTTTAATCTTGGATCATATTAATCTGTGATCTATTCAAGAATCTATGCTTATAAGAACTTGCATAATATGAACTTCTGTTTTATACTCAGCCTAATTATAAATCAATCTATTAAATGCCATTGATTAAGTACAAATGCATTTATGTTTCTTTATAGTGATATTTCTGTAGAAACAATGTTTGTGATAGTGTTGTGCAAAAATTCAATAACAATAGATCATTGGAATTTACAGTATTAGTATCATTATATTCAATCAACTTTTGGCCAATGTCTACTATTTTTATCAACAAGTGCTTTAAAGTCTCCCAAGAAGCAAAATTCAATCTTTTAATGGTATTGCTATAATAATACTTTGTGCCTCTGAGTTTTCTGAATGTAATGTTAAAATATGTATCATTGTGCAAGCCAAGTTTAACACCATTAATCTTTATTAATACATCAAAGAATTCCTTTTTTTTTGTTTTGTTTGTTTACATATTTTAGTGGATAGCGTATAATTGAAGATGTATATTTTGATTCAGTGTAGTTTGCAGTTATCACAATATTTTTTTGTTGTTGTTGATGATTTTATATTATTAGTATAGTCTTTCTTTAAAACTTTTATACTTTATTGATTGTAATTTTTGGAAAGAGGGGGTGTTAAAAGTAAAAAATAATTTGTATCTAAGTTAATTTTTCCATAAGAAAATGGTAATTATTTTCTAACTTCATAACAATTTATTTTAGCAATTAAGTATATGGAGTAATGGAACTTTAAAGAGTTCTTTACATTATTAAGACATATGTGAATGCAGTGAAGCTGTGAACTATATTGTATCTAACTATGTGACTTCAATTATATGCTGTTCAAAGAAAAATGTAAACAAACAAAAAATTCATTAAAATTTTACGATATTCAAAGTTATTTTTTATATCTTCTGATCACCATATATGATTATATACATATATTAATAAAAAAAATTTTTTTTCATCCTTAAAGCATAAACATTTTATTCTCCTTTATTATCTTTTCCAAATTTGATTTGCAATATTTTGCATAATAAATTATTTTCTATGAATAATCTTAAAAATTTTACATAATTTTAGAACATACTTAATGATAGTACTGACTAAAAAAAAAAGACAATCTAATTTCTTGTTAAAGAGACTAGTCTATTATGTTTCTATATGAGAAAAAAATTTTTGAAAGAAAAAAGAAAATCTCCCACAGTATATAGTAGTGAGAAAATCAAACGTTTTGCTATTTACTTTATTTTAAAAATAAAAATATGACACTTAGTTTTTCAGTGAATGCATAAATGAACATACATTTAGTAAAATATATATATAAATGTGTTTCTCTCAATTTTTTTATTAATAATTATATTTTTATTATTTTTTAAAAATTTTGCTTATACATACAAATAAAAAAAACATCTAAATTTTATATATATGCGCATGTTGAAAAGTACTGTACACTTGCATTTCAATAAACAATACTCATTCTTTTCTTATCAATGTTTATCAACCAAATATCAGCTATTGTACACTATATACAATGAACACCAGATGACTTATAACAAAATATAGTGTAATTTGTGTCTCCAATGCATATAAACAAATTGAATAGATATAAACTTCAATCACAAGGCTTTAAAACATTTCTATCTTGTTTGTTTCATCATCTATTTCTATGTACAGTTATTTATTTAATTATACATATATTAATTGGAGTAATGTATTTCAAAATATTAACCATATTAATGCAATAACCTTTAATTTTAACATAATCCATTTAGGAGATGGAAAATAAATTACTTTCATCTGCCATCCATGTTATTATGAGTATAGTAGATTAAACTGTGATATCTATGATGCTGACCATTTGCCATATAAATTATGTTGCTACTAGAAGGTGTTGCATTATTATGGATAACACACCAATTATTGCATATTTTTACCAATGTTTAAATTAAATTTAAATTTTAGAATATATTTAATTTTAGGATATTTCTAACCTTGGTGAAATTATTCTAATGAGTCCGGTGACAATGTATCCAAAAGTGGGAGAGAAAAAAGACGTTTATTTTGTTTTGTTTCCTGATACACTTTTAATGCTGTCTGTTAGTCTTCGAATGAGTGCGTTTTTGTATGAAGTAAGTATATTATTTATAATATCAAGAAATAAGCATTATGTAAATATTAATATTAAGTTCAAGTAAAATGCAAGAGAAAAATTTATTGATAATTGTTTGTTTATTATTATATGAATTAAAATAACCATTTTAATATTTGTATTTAACTGATTAATTTGTAGGCAAATGTAAATATTAGAAATATGAATAAATTTTAATCAAGATATTCACTCAAGCATCATGAAGAGACCTAATTACTTTAATCTTTTGACACACTTTTATACTCTTTGGCATCCAAATTATTGGAAGAATGAATAATTGAACTAGGAATTAATTGTAGTATTTTGAAAACCCTAATGTTTCAAAAAATGAAATGTCATATGGTTAAAATCTGTAAAATTCATAATTGAAATATAATTGATTTTCTATGCGAAGAAAAACGTAAGTGTAATCATTAACCAGAAATGGATTAAACTAAAAGAACACCACATGTGTACATATGTAATATTAATTGGAAAGATAAATTTCTAACATCTAAATGCTCATCATATTAACGTAATGCCTTTCTACACCAATTTAATCGTACATATTTAATAGTTTATTGTTTATTTTTAAAGTTTTAAACTGAGTAGGATCTAACTGTACCATTGTAAATTAGATTATAGGTTTATTTATGTGAGTCATATGGGCATTTCTACTGATTTAAATTTAATGCTTGCTGATATTATTAAATTTCCTTGCAAGGACTTGGAAAAGAAATGGAAATTATTTATTTTCATTCATTAAATTATCAGTTTTGACACTGAATTTGCTCAAATCATCTATACATAGAAACATTGAAATTTATTGCTTTTTTAATTGATATTAATTTCTAACATTTCAGTTTCTTTATACCATTGCTCAAGGTTCTATTTAACATAGATGTATATTGAATATATATATCATTTATTATATCATACTAATTGCCAATAATAATAAAAACAATAGAAACAAGACAAATGCACATACAGGAACAATAGAATACTATATAACATTAATTCTACAGAAATAGAAACAAATTCATGATTTGCAACAAGTATATGAAAAAGAGAAATCTAGTGAATAAATTATTGATCTATAACTGAAATTAGTGCAGCCTAATGTGAATATAATTAAGATAGTAAACCATTCTCTCCCAGATTCTAAATAATATTGTGTCTCCATCCTTGTGTACTTGACTATTTGTTTAATAATTATTAATGGCTTATTGTCATCTGGCTGATATATTAATTTTATGATGAGTTTTCACTAATTCTGGGTAATGTAAGCTTATGAACATCAAAAACTTAAAAATTAGATAAATGTATTTGAATTCATTCTATTTGTAACCCTTTATTTAACATATAGAGCAGGGGTCCCCAACCTTTTTGCACTTAAGAGCACATTCTATAATACCGGGCAGGTGGCGGGCACCATTTATTTTTTCAATGTAAATTTATAATTGGATATTGTTAATAATACACATAATGTACAAAAAAATATTTATTTCAAAAATAAAATTTTAACATATAATTAACGTTTATATTTTTACGCTGTAAAAATATAGTATGCCCCACAATTTTATTACAATATAATACAATAATTTATAAGAAATTTTAAAAATTAAATTTATTTGTATCAGATAATTTTTTATCGTGTTCGGATAGCGGCAGGAACACGTAAAATGGTCTGCGGGCGCCATGGTGCTTGCGGGCATAGGGTTGGGGACCTCTGATATAGAGTGTTATTCATAGCCTGAGAAAAATGGTTTATTCCTAATTATATGTAGGATATACTAAACAATGCATAAACGAAATACATTTGGAATGTGCTGTATAATTTATAATTGCTTAATTTATTTGTATAGTCAACAAAATTTGTCAATAGATGATATAATTGGGGAAGTGATCGAGAAGCATTCTGGAAACTCATTATCCAGGGATTGCATCCTAGCTTTCCCACTTCTTGTCAAATCTTGAGCTATAAAGTTATTTGATTATTATTATTTTGTTTTATATTGTTTTCAATCAAATAATTTACATTGATATATTATAGCAAAAAAAATGTTTGAAAAATATTATATTGTACAATACTACGCAATAAATTTACTTTCACATTTTCAATATACTATTTTAAAAATGATCTAACTATAATTAATGCCATTTTCTTTAAGGACAAAAGCAAAATAAATAATATTTTAAAATGTCTTTCATGGTTCCATGTAGTACAAAGTTCTGAAACTAAATACACACACATTAAAATGGCTGTCTTTTTACTTTTAAAATTTTACTTCATTTCTCTTATTCGGGCACTAGCATTCTGCAGAAACTAAAGCTGGAAACAAAAGTCCCCAAGTCCTTCCCTCCCTTTGCCACACACACACACACATTTCATTATGCTAAATTTTGTCTTCATTCATTTCTATTTATTTTTTAAATCATTTATCATATAAAAGAAGATTAATAAATTTATTCATTTTAAAAAGTCCTGTCTTTTCACCTTGGCATTTGCAAAATTACTAATTACTTTTTTCAGATCTTCTTGTGTATCTTCTTATGCTTAATAGCTAACATTGCAGGATCTTTATACCTAATTTGCCAGCTTAATTTCTTTTATAAACCTTCCATTATTTTTTATTTATTAAAAAAGTTTCATTGTTAGCCACAGTTACCAGAAGTATTAAAAGCTACAAGAAAACAGTATGTATTTCATTTAACTTTCCAAACAACAGTATTTAGTAATTGAAAATTCTTTAATTAACTTTTTATCAAATTAGCCTAAGAAAAGATTCCAATTATAACAACTGGAAAACATGGCAACTAAAAACCCATGATATGTGAAAATATTTTTTTTTAATTTATGGGTTTTTTGCTTTCATGGGCTAACAGATATTGCCATCTCTTGTGATTTGATGGTTATGGTATTGTACTCGGATGTAATTTTAATTAAATATACTTTTCATTTTTGTTTTTCATATATTGTTGAATAAGGTTTTAATTTTTAAATATCTTTGTTTATTACAGCATTGTTTTAACACTTTATTATTTGTTAAACGATTTTATTTAACTTTTATATATAGAAATTTATTATTTAAGGTGTGTAAAACTTGATTTAATTTATTATTTAAATATATATAATTTGATACTTCAAATTATTTCTATTGTAATATCTGAAATATTTAGAATATAGTTAAATAGGGTTATTTTCAATTTAACCAATGATAATAAATCAGTGTTTAATTTCTATTTGGAAAAAGTATTATCTTTGACTGATGTTTATTTACTTTTGGCAATAGATGAGCTCTGAATATGCTTACTATTATTATTGCTACTATTATTTTCCAAAAATAATTGGATTGATTTTAAAAGCGTACTGATTTGTTTATTGTACTGATATTAAATGTAATAATGTAATCTTGTAACATGAATATTTAAAAATATATAAAAGAATGTATTTTTTGCATACATTCAAAATATATCATAGTGATTACAGAAGAGATTAATGTTTTGTACAATGTTTTAATATATATATATATTGAACCGGATGGTGTTGTAGATCACTTGGGGAACAAAAACTAGCATGAATTTTTAACTCTTTAAATAAAATCTAAACTTGTGAAAGCAAAATTATAAGACTTACTTTTATACAAAAAAAAAGAAGATACAATTATTTATTAATCTGATCTACACCAATGCAATTTAATTATTGCACCACCTCAGCCCCTTAGGCAGAGAAGCATAATACCCAGAGGGTTCCCATGCCCAACCAGAGTTATATATAAAATATATATAATTGTGACCACATTTGAAGGAGATAGTTCTTTTTGTCTGCAGAATTCAACACCTATGATTCAAAGCACTTTTTTGTTTTAGAGTAAACTCCAGGTTCCAATTAGCTATGAGGACTAACATGCCCTGAATGATGGCAAACTAATTTAGCACCTAAGAAATCCCAACTAGCTCAATCAAAAGAATAACAAAATACATTATTGCTTTAATTAGTGGTAAAAGAATTGATCGACAGATATTAAGTTTTAAAGACAATTTATTTTAACTAAATGATTACTATTATAATTGAAAACTACTATTATAAAATTTTAATTAACTTAAACAATGATTTTTTATAACTACACGCACTCGAAATTAATCACACAATATAATATAACAAAGAGAATTAAATAAACCCAAAACATTTCATTTTATGCATGCTATAGAGTTCATTGGTTTTACTGACTCTGGAGGCTTCAAATTATGCAATGGCTACTTTAATATCAGAAATAGAATAAGAAAAAGTTATTCATTACCTATAGGATTTTGGACGTTGAATTCTTGCTGTTTACTGCTTTACATGAGTTTTTCCAACTGGTTGGATTTGAGGTTTTTGTGAAGGTTTCTATGATTGCTAGTTCATGACACTGTTATTCAAGTTAGTCAGATATCTCTGGTGGTTTCAAGTTATTAGGCAGGTATCACTTTTATCGGGCAGATTGCTGATGTTCCATCAGACTAAGTTTGGAGTCTAGCCGTATGTTTCCGACAGCTGCTAACACTGCATTGTCTTTAAATACATGAAAACACTGACTCTGACTGAAGACTGATTGTAAAACTCAACTGATTGAATGATGAAACACTGACTATTTATGTGATAACCTGTAATCATTTTTTCAATTAGTTTTTATACTCACCAGCTATATCCATTGTTGAAAATTCATCCACTGCTTTTGATTAAACTTTTGATAAGATTTTAATTAATTAATCCTGTTTTTAATTAGTAGCCATTGCTAATTCCTGTTGTTTATGGGTTTTTTAATTAGTAGCCATTGCTAATTCTGTTTTTATATAACTTCTGATTATTTGCAATATTTGAGGAATACCCTTTCATTTATTCTTTAATTTTTAACTTTCATATATCATTTTATTAACATGCACACATTTTACTATTTCTTTATGTTTAAAATAACTGGGCAGAGATTTTTCTTTTTTTTTAATTTAAATGAAAAGATATATTTTTAATTTTATATGAAAGATTCATTCCTCAACTGTCATAACTTTAACTTTTATAAGTTAAACTTTCTCTCCCTTCCCATTACTCTTTAAACTTTTATAGATTTTTTTTTTCAAATGAGATATTTTAATTCAGTTATTTATGGACAAATTATTCTTCAATAATTTTATTATTTATAATTAATTTTAAAACTTTTACGTTGTTTATGAAATTTTTTTATTTTTTAATAATTGTAAATAACAATTTTTCAACATGTACGGTTCAATATATATAAAGCATAGTTAATGCTTAAATAAATAATTGTTATTACAACCTTGTTCTAAGGATTTTATGTCCCAGGAAAACGAAACACAAATCTTTTATTATTTACTGTTAGAGATTGTACAGACACATGTGACATGTTTATTAATATAATGTAAGCTTTCCAATTGTAACATGAATGGTTTATATTTTACATGAAATTAAACTATATCATTTCAAAGATTTCTATGAAAATAGTAACTTATTCTTGATGAAGAAAGGTGTAAGTTTTGTGAACATTATTGATGGAAGATATCACTCTTCATCATCATCATCATCGTCAACCATTATCAGTCCAAAAGTCTCTCCAAGTTCAATCCATTTTTTCCGATCTCTAGCCTCTTTTCTCCACATCACCCCTGCACCCTTTCTTATTTTATCCATCCATCTCACATGTGGTCTCTTTCTGGGTCTTTTAAATCTTTTGGAATCCAGTTTAAGATTTCAATTGTCCAGCTATTATCATCTTTTTTAGAAATATATCCATCCCAATTCCACTTCAGTCTTTTAATTCTTTCAATAATGTCAGTAACACCTGTTTGTTCTCCTATTCATATATTGCGTTTTCAATCTCTTCTTGTTACTCCTAACATATATCTCTCCATACTTCTTTGAATAGTTTGAAGTCTCTGTATTGCTCTTTTATTAATTGTCCAAGTCTCAGATCCATAAGTAAGAACTTGTAAAACACATTTATTAAATATCTTTCTTTTCAAACATATAGGCATATTTCCTTTTAGTATTAAGTTATTTCTACCAAAATCACTTCAACCAAATTTAAATCTATGATTAATTTCATTCATTATGTTTCCATCTGTCGTAATAATCTGACAAGCGTATTTGTAGTTGTTAACTTCTAACTCATAACAATCAATCTTTATTTTTATCTTTTGAGAAAATCCATTGAACATTACCTTAATCTTTTTAACATTTACTTTTAGTCCTACTTTCGTACTTTCATCTGATATTTCCTACAACATTTCCTGAAACTATAAAGCACTGTTTTCAAAAACAACTACATCATGTGCAAAATCCAAAATGACTTAAATATTCTCCATTTACTTTTACTTCTTTAGTTTCCCATTTTAATCCACAAAAATACTTCTTGCAGCACTGCTGTAAAACGTTTTGGAGATATGGAGTCACCCTGTCTTACACTCTTCTCAATATTGACTTTCCTAATATCATTATGTAATATAATTGTTGCTGTTGCATTTTTATAAATATTCTTCAGAATATGACAATATTCCTGGGTCTATACCTTGATGATCCAATGCTTTAATCACTGAAGAAATGTTTATAGAATCAAATGCCTTTTCATAATCTACAAATCCAAAGCATAATGGCAACTCATATTCATTTGTCCTTTCTATAACTTCTCTCAATACTTGGATATGATCTACTGTACTAAAACCACTTTTAAATCCAGCTTGTTCTCTTGGTTGGTGGAAATCCAATGTTCTCTGTAGATGAGTTGTAATTATCTTGGTAAAAATTTTATATAAAACTGATAAAAGGCTGATAGGTCTGTAATTTCTAATATCTTTTTTATCACCTTTTTTAAAATAGTAATATTAATACTGCATTCTTCCAATCATTTATCATTCAGACATTTGGTATATAACTTTTCCAAAAAATTTTCTATTTCTTCACCTGCTTCTTTTAATATATCAATTATAATTCCATCATTATCTGGAGTTTTTCCTTTCTTCATAGATTTAATTGCATGTTTCACTTCTTCATTTAGAATTCTGGATAATTCAGAAGATATAATAGATGTAGAAGATACTTGTTCTTTATTACTATATAATTCTTGTTAGAACTCTTCTCTCCATTTCATGATATCATCTCTCTTTTTAGTAATAATTCCATCTTTTTTTCTTATCACAGATATGTTTACTACCAATACCAAAATATTGTTTTACACTCTTAAGACTTTTGTTCTCTTCTTCAGATTTCTTTGCTAGTTCACAATTATACTTTCTTATATCATTAACAACTCTTTTGTACCATTTTACAAAATTCGAGATATTCAAGCCTTTTTATTGCAGCATTTTTATATATCTTCATAGTCCTTCTTTTCTTCATAAATTCTTTAGTCTCAGTAGAAATTTTATTGATCAATTACTGCTTTGTTTTACCAGCTATCTTTGTTGCAGTTTTTAAAAGTGTATCAGTTATTTTCTTATTAATTTCATTCAAATCTGAATCATGTTCAAAATCTACTAATCAGTTATTTAAATTCATTAGAATATTTCTGAAGATTAGAAATATCAACTGTAAATATTGTTTTTCTTAATAATTTTTGTCTCTCTAGTTTTGCATTAACACATATCTTACATCTTACTAATCAATGATCACTTCCAGTGTTGAATTTATTAAGAACATTACAATCTTGAAATATGTATTTTCTGTTAGTCAAAATATAATCCAATTCTGCTGTACCTTCATTTGGATGCTTCCATGTCCATTTCCTTTTAACATTTTTCTCAAAAAAAAAAAGAATTCATAATAT
The DNA here is from genome assembly GCA_028023455.1 of Epiperipatus broadwayi. Taxonomy (NCBI): domain Eukaryota; kingdom Metazoa; phylum Onychophora; class Udeonychophora; order Euonychophora; family Peripatidae; genus Epiperipatus; species Epiperipatus broadwayi. Next base: position 8,683,555 of record JAQFVV010000011.1, read on the forward strand.
AAAGTTTTTCTTTTTCTGCAAACTCCACAAGTCTATGTCCTCTCTCATTTCTATTACCATAACCAAAATTACCTACAGCACTTTCATCTTTCATTTGTTTACCAATTCTAGCATTAAAGTCTCCCATAACAATTTTAAAATGTTGTTTAGTCTGATCAAAAGCCTTTTGTATATCCGTATAAAGATCTTCTACTACTCCATCACTACGAGAACTTGTTGGGGCATAAACCTGAATTATCTGCACTTGGTATCTCCTATTAAGTTGCATTACTAATCTTGCCACTCTGTCCATTAGACCATCAATTTTCACAATGTTGTCTTTCACTTTTTATTTATAAAGAATCCTATTCAACTTGTACATCCAATATTTATGTCTTTGTAGTAGAGTACATTTCCATTTTTTACATCATCTCTTCATCTTTTCTTTTAACTTCACAAAGTCCTATAATATCCCATTTAATATGAGACAGTTCTTCCAATTTTTGCAATCTTTTTTCACTTGAAAGTGATCTGTAGTTGTAAGTACTTAAATAAAAAGTTGTCATCAAATGGTAGTCTGGGTTCACAGTCAGGGGATTCTTAGCATCCACTGCCTTCATCCACCAACCACTACCTTGGCTGGTGACTTTACAGTCTTCTAGGTATAAGAGCCATGATTTATTTTTGTCTGTCATGATTGTATATATCTATTAGAAAAAAAATTTCATTCACACACACATTCATTCTGCCTTATCAGGCAATTGAGAAGAAAAGACCATGGGTATTTTTTGATCTTAAACTTAGAGGTAAAATGCCAGTAAACTCACCATACTGGCCGATGCATGTTGGTGAGCAATCCATCTATGTTTATATACTATATAAATAATCACATAGTAATAACAGCTGCAACGATAAGAACATACTTGTTTAAAAATAGCTCATAGATGCTCTGTAATATTTAAAGTAGATAATTAGATAGATTGGAGGGGATTATAACATCATTTTTATGCTCTTTGAATTAATATTTGATTACATATGAATTGGAGTATTATTATCTTGGAAAATGACAGTGTTGTATGGAAATAGTATTTGCACCATGTGGTATAACTAATGTAAATATTTTTATCAACAATAACACTTCTCTTTTTTTTTAATCATTTTCAAGCAATTTTATTTTCTCGCCTTGTAACTATTTTGACTAAAACTGCAGCCATTATCAAATTCATTAATCCCCCCCCCCCCCATTTTCAAGCAATCGTATTTTGTTGGTTTGTAACTGTTTTGACTAAAACTGCAACCATCATCACATTCAGCCAAAATATAAAGCAGAGAAATGGATTGTATTAAATTGAACAATAAAGAGATTTTTTTTTTCAGAAATATTACCAAATTCACCACTTCTTTTATTTTGCTGTAATATCTTTTATAAATGCAATTGAACACTTTTTAGCAGAAACCTTTTATTGTACTTATATGCATATACAATCTTATGTTTCCACTGACCTGCAGTCTTTTTCCGAACCAGTTTTTAGTAAAAGTGGCTCTGAAGAAGACTGTAGGTCAGTTAAAACATAAGATTTTGTATGCATATATGTACAATAAAAGATTTTTGCTAAAAAGTGTTCAAAGTTGAGTGGATAAATTGCATTTATAAAAGAGATGTTTTATTATAGTTTTCTCTTTCTATTTGTAAAACTTATATAGTTTTTTATCACTGCTTTTTGTTATATATGCTCAACTGCCACATATTGCCATTTTAAAAAGGTATTATTGATAAAATATTATAAAGATGAATTGCAGATCAGTACTAATTACTGGAACTTAAACAGTCAAAATTTAATGAAATGCATTAATGAAAAAAGTGTACAATCATTTATATATTGAGATTATAAACTAATGCAAATGTTTAAAGCAAACTATTGACATTAATATAATAACCAAGGAAAAAAGTCTATAATGGCATATTGGCATTGGCTTATTATTTAAAATATTATTATTATTTGAAATGTTTAGGAATGAGTTTTTATAAAGATATATTTCTAAATATTTAACATAAAAAAAGTTGTTAATAAATTATGTCGATTTTGATGGTAATTAATATCACATCTTTAATGTTTATAGAGTAGTATGAATGAATGTGTTTAAGCAATTCTATAATGCATAAATTATATACTGTAATTGGTATTTTATGTAATATATACACCATAATCTTATTTAAAAGTATAATAATCTTTATTGGTATATGATAATAAAAAAATTAGCACCTCAATTTTATTATTATTATTTTAAAGGGCAAATTGTCTTTGTCAGGACTTAGTGTTAATAAAGTAGAAGATAGTGAAAATTTGAAAAATGTTTTTGAAATAACAGGTAAGTAAATATATATATATATAGACACATGCACACACTCTAACTAAGCTCTGCATATATATAAGGCATATGCATATGAGATAAATACTTAATACTAAATACTACTTTGTATGAAAGAGGTTTTAATCAATGATGGCCTGGGCAATTTTTAAGCAGGGGCACTTTATTACAGCATTGCCACCAAAAAGTAAACATGGAAAACAAAGCAGAACATTTCTAATTTCACAACCTCATGACCATTTTATTTTTCCATACCAATTACTGTTAAAAGATCTAATGTATTCTTTAATGCTACTAATTGCTCTTTGACAAATAATATCTGGAGTAGATCAAACTATACTTTTTATTTCAATTTTTTTATATAATGATAAATGGGAAAATATAATTTTTTAAATATATTCATCACCAACACCGATCATGATAAATATTTTTCTTTTATTATATTGTTATATTTTTCTATAATAAATATTTATATGTTAATTTATAAATGTTAATTATAAGAAGAAAAAAACCAGAATATATTATTGCTCATTCTAAATGAAAACTATAAAAATTTATTAGCTCTGAAGTGAAATCAGAATAGATATACACGTCACGATCAAATAACTATTGATGTTGCCACAGTGAGCAGCTTCAATGGCGATAGTTACACATGCTGATAACAGTAAACGAATCTTGGCGGAAGTTGCTAAAATTCATCAAATATGACATTTTTGCTACTGATATAATTAGCAGCATACTTGAATAGAATCTCTAGCATTGCTTAAAATAATTCTTTTTAGAAAACTGTTTAATTAGTTGTATTTATATAATAATTATGTAAAATATTGAATGATTATTATATTATAGATTTTTTCAAGCACAAATTTAATGATTACTTTTTTTTTTTTCTGGAAGTGCTGCAGTGTCACAATGCTTATGGATCAGCCACCACTGATTTTAACCCTTGTCATATTTTTTTTAATAATCTCCATACTTCTTTTTTTTTATAATTATTCTTCATATAAATAAAGATACAATAAAAGACAAATGACCCCCAAGATGCATTTCATGCTGAACCAGCCCTCATCAGTTGGCCCAGGTCACCAGCTGTCATATATATCTTTATTACACGAAGAGTATTTATCTATGGCTAATTGTCACATCTTTATTTACAACCACCAAACTTGCTTATAATTGATATGAAAATAATCTTAATTAATAACACTAAATATTTTAGCATAAAAAATTGGCTGATATGAAAGATATTAATAGTTTTGTATGAAAATCATACTTGTTAATGCAAAGTTGTCCTTTTTCTAGAATTGACTTTTGTTATCTTGTCCTCACTAGTTTAAATAAATATTACTGATAAGATTATTTTATGGATCAATTGCAGACAAGTCATTTAATGTCTAAAACTTAAACAAAAAGTTATGATAGAAATGGAAGCTGAAATTTAAAAAAGAGAAATTAGTAAAAGATTTAAAATTATCTGCAACAATTTATCAACTTGTAGAAAAATGGAAAGAAAATACTTTCTTTTGGTCAGAAATTGGAAGGAATGAATCGCTGACAAATTACAAATTATTTAAAATTTTTGAAAAAAATTGAAGATGTATATAATCTAAAATTAAATATTATTTTTTGAAATATTAACAATCCTATTTTTTAAAAAAAAAATTGCATTTCTTTTTAAAGAATTTTAGTTAGCTGTAAATTAAAAAGGGTAATGTAAAAAGTTTAAAACTAAAAAACACAGTCTGACCCCAGCTTACACATTGCTTTTCAGGAGCAAATTGTTTCTATTTTATTCTAGTATTCCTATCAATAATAACTGTGGGCAATCAACAGATATTAGATGGCAGTGTTTATTAAATTTAATTCCAATTAATGCTGTCGTAACAAAATAGAATATACTATGCTGTTGTCATAACATTTATTTTTTGAAATGTTAATATATTTTTTTAAATAATTGATCTATATGATTAGCATGAAATATCTTGCTTAGAAGAATTGTTATACTTGATTAGATAACCTTCTTTATTGATTAATATGATATTCAAACAACATGAACAATTGTGAAAGTTCCCTATATAATCTTATTTTAAAATATTGATAGATATTCTTTATCACTTATTTCCAAAACTACTTAGCTTCTAAAAACTCACTGTGTAAAATGTTTTAGGTTATTGCTAATATCCAATATCATAATTCTTTTTTGTCTTTGACAAATAATTAGCCATAAATACATGGAAGTGCTGTAAAATAAAAATTATTAGAAATTTTGTATTTGGTTTTTAAAATGTTGATCTGGCAGAGAGAGCATTTTGTCTGCTTAAGTTTTCTTCACTTTGGTGTTATGTTACATTCAAAAACTTCTAAAAACATTTTTAAAATTGTGAATCTTTTAAGATCCGAGAATAAATTTTAGATAAAAGGAAAAAAACTAATATTTTTTGATTAAATGATAAATTATTACAATAGTTTTTCCATACTCCACTTGTGCTGACAGTTTGATTCAAACACAGATAATTAGCATTCATCTGAAGAAAAATATCTATAATCAAAATGGCTGATCATAAATACAATCAATTATTTTTTTTAACATGTTAGTCAAGAAAAGTTTTAATTTTTTTGTGTAAAATAGACAGATAGGATACATATTTCAAAGTAACTATAATTCATTTGAGTAATGTATCTATGCACTACACTTTTAACAGAGCTTCATTAGATTAAAACTTTCTAATAAGCAGGCTATTTTACAAAGTCATTGTTTTAGTGATAACCAGAAAATAACTTTAAAGATCTAATTGAAGTACTTATGAAAAATCTTAAAATTTTTGAGAATATTTTCTAAATCAAATGAAAATGGATGAAATGCATTTACAGTGATTCATCTCTGTTTTTACTAAATGCTTATATTTATATTCACTTTATACATTTCTCTCTTTCTATGAAGCCAGTATTCAAATATTCATAATGAGCAGCAGTCATTCGCAATGATTATGACCATTCTAACTCCAAGAGATAAAAAAAACTCTAAAGATGAATTTTGTGATACTTGTACAAACCATTTCATAAAATACAAATATGTTAACATATAGAATAATGCTGATTTTCTAGTTGTTATTTTATGATCCGGTCATTTAACTCTTTTCTCAGCAAAATTTTTCCTAAAAGACTTCAACAATTTGTCTGATTATAGCCCTTCATTGTATTCTAATCTTTCCATGTATTGTCAATCAGAATTGCATTTTGCAAAAATATTTTTGAGATAATCTTTATCATATAAATGGAGTCTCCTTTTCTTTTCAAAAACTGCTCAAGTTCACCATAAATACTTTTTTTTAACAAAGTCTTATATTGATCATTTATGGATCCAATGATGATGCAAATATTAAAGAATAGGATCATATCATACATGCTCAATCTTTATGTACAGAAAAGTATTTAAAAAGCATAATATCTCTGAAACTGGTAACACTAGAAATAAGGAGCTATCCATATCCAAATCATTAGCTCATAGGACTTGAGATTACAATCTAGATTGTTATGTTTCATAACTTAATTATTTGAAGAAGTTATTCTTCATTTCTTAAATGCAATGTGTCAGGTCGTATCCATTTATTTAAGCACACGCTGCGAATTTTGAGATATAGGAGGCATGCCAAACTTCTACCGCAATAATAATAAACTTTTCTTAGAATATTCTGACCTTATGACCAAATGATAATAGATAATCATCGGTGGTATCTTGCTATTGTTTTCCACATCTTATTAAAGTTTATGAGTAACACGTAAAGAATTAACTATAGTTTTCTACCATATTAAAAACAAATTGTGTAAACATTTCATCAGATGTAGTGACTTTCTTCCACATATCTTTTGTGAGTATAAAACAATTTTTTGAGTAGTCAGCTTTCAACTTTTTTTGTAGGCACTGAATTGCAACTGAATGTCAAAGTATATGAGGCAATGCATAGTGTGATGTTTTCTTGTTTGTGAGAATTGATAAGTAATTAACTTTGACAGTTCAAGAGAGGAAAAAAACATGCTTTTTCATAATGTTGTTCACTGATGTTGCATATTTGAAATTTTCCCTACAAATGTAAAACTCATCTTTCTTATAACAATTTTTAACTTTTTGTTTAGTGCAATGGCGGAATATTGGATTTGGGAATTACAGTTTACTTATTGTTTATTGCAATAGTGGAATACTAGATCAAGAATTACAATTTACTTATTTGTTTAATGCAACTGTGGAATACTGTATTTGAGAATTACAGTTTACTTATTTGTGTAATGCAGTGGTGGAATACTGGATTTACGAATTACAGTTTAATCTGTCACTTTCATTTGATTATTTATTCTTTGTTCATATCTTAAATTACTGTATATTTAACTATTTATGAATAGTTTCCATTCCCCAGCTATTTTATCAAAGTATCGGTTTTATCTGACTTACTATTATATCTCTTCTTGTTTTTACAAAAATGGCACTTTTATCTTCTTCATGTGTTCAGTATTCTAATATAAACTTTTAATCATCTTGTGTAAAAATAATTGTTTTACAAAAGAATCGTGTTTTTTTGGATATTTTTGTCCAGATATGCTCACCAAAAAAAAAATTAGTCTCAGAGCATGATAATATACCATTACCATTTTATTTATATTTCAGGCTCTTTGTTCTATTCCATTTCTCTTATCTAAATGTAAGCCTGAATAATCAATAGATACTAAATATTAGTGCTTTTTAAATACATATTTAATGCTACCTTGGTCATATTTCCTGACTAGTCTGAGGCTTATGGACTTTGTCAATAAAGAACATAGACTCGGATCTAGTACACCTGGATTTTTTAGATCTAATGCATTTTTTATTCAGCAGATATCTTTGACTTTTTTAAAAAAATATCGATATACTAGCCTGAAATTCAAAAACAAATTTAATGATATGAATCCAAACAACCAGTTCAAGCATCCATACATTTTGATGACTGATATGCAAAGGTTGCATTAGATCAGATCAAAATCTAAGATCTTCACTGACAAAGTCAATAAGCTACAAACTAGTCTGGAGATATGCATAGGATAGAATTGGATATGGATTTAATAAGCACTACTATGTAGTATCTATTTATTAATTAATAAAGAGGGTTTACTCTTGTAAATCACTGTATAAACTGGGCTCATGATGTTTTATATCTTTTGTCTAATCAAAACTTTACATTTAAGTTTATTGAATCAACTTGCACTTTTATTTTGATCTAAAATGTACTAACATCTTATGAAACAAATTTTTATATTAGATCCAGATTCTTTCAATTCATTTATGACTTCATGAAGAAAATCTTTATAGACTTCTTTTATAGGATTTGTAAATTTTCTTTTTATAGATAAGCTATTAAAGATTTCACCTTCCATTTAATCACTTCTATTGTAATCTTGAATAATTAATTGGCACCAGATAATATAGTGCTACAATATCTCCATCTCCAGACCACTTTTTCATTTTTTCATTTGTTATTAAATATTAAGAATCAAAACTGGAAATTTGTAACTTATGCATCTAGCAACCACTTTTAATTTCTTTATACTATGCTGAAATTAAAATAAAAATAATTCTGAAGTTTTGAAACCACCGTTATGTAGATCTGATTTCAGGTCATTGTCTATACATTTTAAGAGTAGTCAGTTTTATGACAACTGTAGGCACTTTTATTCTTTAGCTAGGAAGATTAATACCTACAACATCATATGACTTTTTACATACTTATTTATATACTTCTTTATAAAGAATATAAGTTTAATCAGAAAGGAATTACACTTTATACACATGCAGTATCATATTGTCTTAATACTTCAACACTGTTTTGTTGAGTATGAAGGATACTCTCAAGCCAAAAAGAGACTTTGAAAAGATAAGAGGTAATCTTATCTTTGCATCTAAATTCTCTTCTATAGGCCAATCTAAAGCATCTTGGAAAGAGAGCATAAAGGTCGTCCTTTAATTACTTTACATCCATAAACTTTATTTCATTCATTAACAATTGTGAAATGTTCCATTATATTGTGTCTTAATATTATTAAATATTAGAATCTATATAACTTTCTGTTAGTTATTGGTATCACACTGATTTTGAATCTTTTTGTGATTGCATTAAAAATTTAAAATAGAAATAAATAATTCTTTATTTATAATTTTAAAATTATTCATTTATTCCTTTTGCCTTCTATTTTTTTTTTTAATTAGTTCAATTTTGAAAATAGTGGCTTTTTAAAAAAATCTAAAACAATAGCTTTTTAAAAAAATAATAATTTTTTGACTGATATTTTTATTTTGATATTAATTTATTTTTCATTTTTTGGTGCCTTGTTTTTTGTTATCAGTAACATTATATCCATTCAGTTTGTGATTTATAAATTATTGCTGAAATATTAACAACGTACATTTTATTTTAGTTACAAATGAAAAAACCACAACTTTGGATTGCATTCGTTATGATAAATATCCTGCCTTAACTTTTATCCAGTCCTCTTTTTCATGCTTCTCTTTATTATTCTCTCTTAGTAATCATAAGTGACATTATTTCTAAAGACTGTTTAGAATCTGTTTTTTTTTCCTACCTTTTTTGCTTACATCAGTTTTTTGTTTAATGTACAACTTATAATTTTTTTTTAGTTTTCTATATAATTTAATCTAGTTTCTTTGTGTGTGTGTGTAATTTCTTCAGTTATTTAATTATATATATGGAAATCTTGAATGTGTGGAGTAATACCTAAACAACTGTGCCAGGCCAAGAGTCAATGTTAACTGACAGACTGATGCATCCAAAAGGAGCATCTATAACTGTAAACTGCAATACTTTGATCTCTATATTAGATCTAGAGTGGTATTTAAAAGTGGATCCTCCTTTTGGATGCATCAGTCTGTCAGTTTACTTTGATCCTTGGTCTGAAGCAATTGTTCTAGGTTAATTGCTTTCTAATTAAGTTGATTTAAATGGATTATTCCACACATTCAAGATCTCCATCTAAATATTCATTAAAAATATTATATTATATATATATTAACAATTTAAGTGATTCAATTTTCAATTATTTTTTTTTCTATTTCTTTGTAAAATTACTTTTTATTTAAAAAACTATTTTATCTGTGCCTTCCGCTTGAAATTTTATATATATTTACATCAAATTTTTTTGTTTTTAAGGACATTCTAAATAAAATATTGTTAGGGTTAGAGTAAATATATATTATTCATTAACTATAAATGAATTAACTGTCTTCAAAATTTGGCTTTTTAATGTTAAAGTTTTATTAAGGAGGAACTTGGAAAAATAGCTGAAATTTTTGCCTGCATCTTGGAAATAAAATAGTATTCACTATTATCTTGTTTGGGTAGTAATTGAAGATAGAATATTATTTCTGCATTATATTTATTTCGTGATAAAAAGAAAATATAGTTTTATAATTAGCTTGTTAGAAATTTGACAAAGTCAGTGGTAAATTAAATATGTTTGATTACAAACTGTAGTTATAAAATTAAAACAATGTTTTTTGTAATGTAGAAGAAGGAATAGATAGTTTAAGTTATAATTAATATGTGGAGAAGAGTTTCACATATAACCTGGGATTTTAATTTTGGGTTAGTGAATTTTTTTTTCAAGAGGCTTAGGGCTTTTCTATTATATAGTTAGGTTATGACCAACCCAAATATTCAACATTGCTCAGTAAATGGGTGTCTTACTATTCTTAATTAGTAGGCAATCATTCAAGAGTCTCATCATTTGTTAATTGGAAAGCCTGGTGAATACGGCTTTATCCTTCATTGTTTTTTTATGAGGAGTCTTGGAGAGACCTTTGCAGTTCTGTTGTCTGTTTATTATAAAGACTGATTTATCTTTTACATATAGGAAATTTTTTATTGTGGACAACAGCTCATGATTTAATACAAGTTTTTGAGAAGTCTAGTGCAAATCTGAAAGATTTTATTAATTACAAATATATCTCACACATGTTAGTTATTTTATTATATGTATTCTTTTGCTTTGTTATTTTGTCTGATTTAATTAGTGAAATTTATTGATAATGAAATTGTATTTGTTTATTTATTTCAGGTAGTATGATTGAAAAGATCACAGTTTCTTGTACAACACGAGAGAGGCAAAAACAATGGCTTGAGGCATTGAAACGGCAAATCCGAGCCAGTCAGAATTTTATTACTTGCAGACCACAAGCCATTCCATTGCATGTAAGTATGAAGATATTATTATTGTAAAATATATGTAATTAATCCATCTCATATATTTGTAATCCATCCACACTAGCATGAATAATCAGTTTATATTTGATGATAATGCCAAACTTGTTTCTGGATAGAATATTTTAAATAGATATTGAATTTCAAAATAGAAATATATTTAATAATATAAATTTTAAATAATACTAGCATCTTTAAATTGAGAAATTGAAAACGTTTGTAACATTTAAAATTGTCTTAATTTCTTTCAGGCTTCAACATCACCTCCCCCCATTCTTTCAAACAATCAATTACTTCAACCACCCATTATTCATAATAAAATATGGACCATGTCTTGCTTGAGACCGTATCCTCCAATCAGACCTTATCTTGCTTTGGGATGTAAAGAAGATGGTATTATTAATCGTAGTCCACACACAACACGGAGGCTATTGATATCTGGTAGAAAAAGAGGTAGTTTGTTTTATTTTCTTAAAGAAATTAAAAAAAAAAAAACAATTAATAAAACTAAGCTTGCATTTTATACACAATTAATGAAGCTATACATAACAATTGATAAGCTAGTATTACGAAATATTAATGAAGTTAATTGTTTAGTAAATAATTAAGAGAATACTATTTTAATAGAATAAATAATTCGTGTGTGTGTGTGTGTATATATATATTATAACGATCGAAATGAAAGTGAAGATCGATCTAACCGCAAACTACGATATCCGCTCTACAGGGTGCCATCTAGGCATTTGAACCTAGAAAAATTTATACAGTAGGCAGATACGCGCTGTTAAGATTCCACTTTATTTAAATATTCAGATCGTTAGCCCAAGTCACTAGCTCAGTGGAGTAGCAGAGATAATAAAATAGGAATTTTATATCTTAAATATAAAAGAATAAAAGCCACTGCCAGAAATTAACATATAAAAATATTTATTTACGCACGTATAAAATAACATTAAAATTTTGAGGAATAAATTCAACATTTTAGATTTTTCTATTAATCTTTAGTTTTACATTTAAGTAAATTACAACCATGAGTTTAATATTTATTTAGTGAGTCAAGTATGAATAGACTACATAGATCTGCATTTGAAAAGAAAATATTCTTCCCTGATTTAACCTTAGGCAACAAATTTCGCAATCAAACCGGCGCCAATCCATCTGATACATTTATGTATTCAATTTAGCATGAAAATACGACAACACAAAATACTATACTGTCAGGAATGTACATCTGATCAGTAAGTAGAATTAGAGAAGACATTGTCTGTCCACCAACAGGAATGTTACATCTGTTGGCGAGTAGAACAATAAACATAAAACTCCATAGGAATGGACTGCGGTCCTTTGCCGTCTTACAAACCCATCCATAGGCAAACAGAAGGTGTGTGGCATATATATATAATCCTGCCCATAGCGGATCTCATACTACATCTACAATTACACAAATATATCCAATCCATTGAACCAATTCAACTACGAAATGAATAACCTAAGATTACCCTCCCTTAAGATAACTTTACAAAACTATATAGCCATTCATGCCCGACTTAAATTTAACATTTAAATACGTTCGCATAGATTATTTTTATACAATTTGTTTTATAATGTCGAGTATAGATCGGCTGCACAGATTCCACGGTCAAAAGCATTCCAAATTAAACACAACCGATCAAAATACAAAGTCAATCAATAACGTCAATTGCTGAGGGAATACAGGAGACCCTTTGGTGTTCATCATAAGACACCGCAGTGACATTGTTGACTTATATGTTCTAATCGACTGTGAAAACCACAACATAATCAACCACTAACGAATCTCTGCAACGTCTATACCCAACTTAAATGTAATGCATTTAATAATTTCTACAATAAATATTATTACAAATAAAAATAATAAAATGGAAATGATTTTAGCAAAACTTAACTATATAAATTTAAACAATCAATTATTAATTTGAAAATCAAATAAGAGTTCATTTTAAAATTTAAATTAGCTGAATCTTTAAAAAAAACATTGACGAAAGTTCTTAATTACTTTTTTGTGTTGTTGTTAATTTGTAAAGTTCATAGCTCACGGTAGAAGAGTCCAGGTTTCTGCTTTTAATTCCCATGACGCCTCCATTGGAAGATAATGTTCTGGAGATGGCAATAGCTGGTTCAAGGTATCACAGTCTTTTCATTTTTTTTTTTTTAAATAGAGAGTGTGGTATGTGCGTCCTACCACATCTCTCAAACACAAAACGCTGGAACTGTCCGAAAAAACTGTATTTCCTTTTTTATATTATCCACACGGATTGGATCAACAAAATGTCACTAATCCATCACTTTCGTTAGGGTCCGAGCCTAGGCTTAGTGCTTCCATTGGTCAAGCTAATTTCTCTTTATTTTCTTATCTATCTTTCATCAGATCATTTTAATTATACAAGAGCCCAAGGCTAGCTTGCTTTTCAAATTCATAAACAATCATTTCCATTTACAGATTACATTAATTAATACCTGTTTTTATTTTTAAATCTTGTACTTTTTTATAAAAAAGTACGTTCAAATACTTATTTGTTTTTTTAAAAAAAATATTTTTAAAGTTTGGCCTCTGTGCGAATGTATATACGTTTAACAATATTTTAATTTTAGCATTTAGTTTTTTACTTTTATTTGCGAACTTTTAAGTTTTTATTTTAAATTAATGTAACGACATATTTATATGTCGTTACAATATATATGTGATTTCCTAGTTAAATAATTTATACCACAACTTTTAGCATAATTCAGTTTTTATAACATATTTGTTTTCTTGTAAGGATCATATTTACAAAATGTTTCTGTATTTTTATAAAGCACTAAATATCAGATGATCTCTATTTCTTATGCTAGCACATTACTGTTATTAAAACAAGCAAAACTCTCCATATAGTAGTGCCACTCAGTGCCAACCAGAGTAATCAATGGATGCCAGAAGGCTTGTGCATAAAATCCCTATCTAGTGCCTACTCATCCAAAGCTCCTCACTGACGAAGACCACATGCCAGAAACTAGTCTGGGGATATTGGATGGGTAGGCACTAGATAGGGATTTTATGCACAAGCCTTCTGGCATCTATTGATTACTCTGAGTGGCACTACTATATGGAGAGTTTTGCCTGTTTTTATTTTTATAAAGTATATATTGTATGAAACATCAAATTTCTAATAGTTTAAGTGACAGATGTGCTGAAATGAACAATTTTCTAACTAATAAAGTTTATTCTGCTATTAAAGAAATAAAGAAAAAAAAAATTGAATTAAGAATTAAGTAAAATAAAATATTTATTTTCTCAGTGACATCTTTTCCCAAATGATTCTACGTCATTCTTGTCAGAAGTGCAATATTTTGTGTAATCTATCTGACTACTGGTTTAATCTAGATGCTGCAAGTATTTTGTTTGTTTTTATAGTGATTTTCACAGAGATGAATATATAGCTAGCAAAAATAAAAGTTGAATTTTACTTCATTTTATTATTATTATTTTGCATTTAATTTTTTTTTATTAGGAGCTACAAGAATAAGAAAAAGTGACACAGAAAACCATGCATTTGAAAAGAAATGATCCAGTGTATATTTTTTTTATAGAAAGAAATAGTAAATCAAGTTGCCTGATATGTCTGAAATGTTTTTCAGTCAATAAAAAAATCACATTATTAAGAGACACTATTAAACATTCTGAGTACAACAAAATTACTGGGGAAGAAACATTAAAATAGGAAACTTTAAAAGGAGCTTCATCAAGTAGCTGATATGTTTTATAAAAAGTACAAACAAGCCAGAAAATTCTGTGAGAGCAAGTTATTTAAAAAAAAAAAAAGCAGAAAATTCGAAAAAAATTTCTGAAGGGGAGTTTATAGAAGACCGCATTCTAGCTGCTATGGAATTAAACTGTCCAGAATGTAAAAAAGAAATATAAGAATATATGTTATGAAGATAGATTCAAGGCAAATCAGAAAAATTGTAATTAAATTTGGAATAGTCATTAATAATAATCATATTACTTTATTTTTAATAAAAAAAAAAAAAAAAAATATGGCCCTCATTTGAAATGGGAAAGTTGAAATTGGCTTGCTAATTGAAAAGGTTGCCCAGAATTAATGATTAGAGTTAAATTAATTAAATTTTTGAGCAAATATATTAACCTAATTTTTAAGTCAATAATTTTGTGTGGCCTGTAAATGAGATTATAAATATCCAAATGGTCCTTGGCCGAAAAAAGGTTCCCTATCCTTGTGGTCAAGCAGATTAATATGATATTCTAAATAATTGGACAAAGATATTATATCATTTTATATGAAAAGAGAAATTGATGTGTTACAAAGATTATTAACTATTACAGTAGTAAAGATTGGGACAGGAGAATAATTTCACTAACAAAAGACAGAGAGTTATGGCAAGCAGATATGGATAAGTAAAAAATCTGAATACACATAGAATTAAGGAGATTATTAGGAATGAGTCATTTTATAATAATAATAATAATAAAGAAAACGTGTCTTTTAAAGATCAAACAGGTTACTGACATTTATAAATGGAATAACTCGGGGAATTTATTTTGAAATTAGGTACTGAAAAGTGGGAAAATGTTAACCATTTATTATTAGAAGTGTAAATACTTAAAAACAAAATGGATATAAATAATGGATTTATGGAAAAATAAGTATATATTAAATGGATATACAAGAAGTGAATTTTAGCTTTTATGTTGGGATATGATAATGCTAAGTATGAAACCTAGATTTAAAGTAAAGATGTTATGTAGATTAAAGAATGATAAAAGAAGAAAAGTTTCTTTTGGGATTACTAGTAAAGATTTGTGTAGGCTCATTTGTTCAAAAATTTTTGATTTCAATAAAGGAGAATCCATGTATCATTGCAGATTTGCAGTGCACTTTTTTATTTTGAAGAGAGCTATATTAATATAACAAAGAACTAATTCGAATAAATTTTTAAAATTTTAATACAAATTATATTTAAAATATTTTTTTATTTAATTATAGCATTTTTAATATTTTGAATAAGAACTTAAATCCATGCATAATTTACTATTTATATATTTATATAAATGCATTTTTGATTTTAGATCGGCGGGGTTCTAAAACAGATGAAGACAATACAATAAAAAGAGGTGACCAAACATTATATTTTTACAGTTTTATAAAACATTTTTTTAATTCTTTGTTATATCAAAATAGAATAAGCATTATAAGGTTTGGTTTTTTTACACCATAATTTCGCTCGTTCTTTATAATATTTTTACTCATTTTGAATATTATTTACTTTCTTATCAGCAAGATAAGAATTCTAAAGAAATTTGAATTTTGTTTTTGCTTTGTTAGTTTTTTTTTTTAAAGGAGTGTTTGCAAACTCTCCACATATTTAAGAAAACCCACCACTTTTCATCTTTTTTTTTTGCATGTGTTATAGTAAATATAAGTAATAACACCAATTTTCAAATCTAGGCTAACAGTTTTAACTGTTCAGCAATCTTCCTCAGAGCTGTAAATACATATTCTTTGATGTATGTGTTTAGGATATATACAATAATGGGATATCTTATATGTTTGTGTGTTTATAGTTCCGAAAAAGACTGCTGAATTGTCTAAACAATCAGTTGAAAATGATTATTATTGTTGTTATTAAAAGTGGGAAGCCTTATTTTAAAATTTTAATAATATACAGAGCAATAGGATATTTTAATATTTGCATGAATGCTCTATTCTATATTTACAGTCATGACAGACGAAAATAAATTATTATGACTATGTAACTCAAAAGTCTATAAAATTATCAATCAAAATAGCAATTTGCAATTGAAGAGAGGGAGTGATAAGAATCACAGGTTGTTGATCTAAGCTATTATTTGGTGACAACTTTTTTATTTATCTGTCTACAATTGTTGAACCTTTTTGTTTGAAGGAAGATTATATGTTATTAGAAGAGTTCTCTAATATTAAAGTAGATATTGTCAGACATTGTGAAATTAGAAGGAAAGATTAAGAGATAATTAATTTGAAAAGTGAGTGTGTAGTTTATTTTTACAGGCACAAACGTTGGTAACGTAAAAGGAAGAATAACATTTTGAAGTTCAATGATGTATCAAATAGATTAATTATTCAACTTAATGGAAAATACGATTGCAGAATTATGTCTTAGCAAGTTCTCATTCTGAGGAAGAAGTAGAGAGTTTTTTATATAGATTTACAGAATGCTTTTAATCAAAGCAAACAATATTTTAAAATTGTTCATGGGAGAGAATTTAGCACTAAAATTGGAAAATAATTGAAGATGAAAATATTGTTAGATATTTGCTTATGAATATAGAAATGAGATAAAATATAGACTTGTGCAATTTTGACAAAATGAAAAACGGTATACATAATGAATTCTTTTTGTCCAAAGTAGAAATGTAGTTCAGAAGAAATTAAATAAAGGTACTAAAAGAAAATCTGTACTTTAAACTATAATAAGCTTAATGAGTCAATGCAAAAAGTGGCAAGATATATGTTAGTGCAAAGCTAGAAAGAACAAGGCTATTAAGAAAGAAAGTATTAATAGTTGTATCCCCAATCTTCTGAAACTTTTTCTTAATTTTTTTGGTCATAGAAGAATAAGTTTTTTAGTGAGAGAGTGCCACCTTGTGTTTGGATGTGAAAGCTGATACAGCAGTTTAAACTAGAACAAGCATATTTATTTTTAAAAATTAATTGACTTTGAAGATAGTTCAAACTTGATGAGGTTAAGAAGAAGATAACAAATATTCAACAAAATATTGCTACTTTGATAACTGGTATTAAAAAAAACATTAATTCACCAGTAAATATTCAACTGAAACAAAATAATATAGAAAAATAAAAATAAAAAAAAAGAAAAGAAAATATTTTAAAATTAATTATTTAGAAAAGTTGAATATCTGGAAATCTGTAATATGTTAGGAAAAAAAGTTAACAATTAAATAAGGTAACTATAATTATGAATAAGCAGAGGGATCTGTAGAAGAGAATAAAAGTCTAAGGTATAAAGCAGTATCTTGATATTGGAAGTTGTTTAGCTGGAAGAAGAATATGCCACTGTTACTAAATGGAGAAACACTGAAGATTTCTATAAAGAACAATATAACAATAAAGAATAAGAAAAACAAATTCATTATTATAATTATTAAACCACAAAACATCACATGATCACCATTCTTTATGCTTACACAAGCTGTTTACATAGAGGCTAAACTCACATATAATAGAGCTACTCAGTGCAAGCCAGAGTAATCAGAGTATATCCTAAGATCTACGTGCAGTGCTCTTAGATCCAAGGTTCCTCACTGATGAAAGCCACAAGCTAGAAACTGATCTGGGGATATTGGATGAATAGGCATTAGATAGGGATTTTATGCATAAATCTTTTTGCATCCATTGATTACTCTGGCTTGTACTGAGTGGCACTACTATATGGAGAGTTTAGTCTCTGTGATTATAATTATATTAATATTTTTTGAAATTCCCAAGTATTTTAAATGAAGAAGTGGAATAAATAATCACATGTATAAAGAATTGAAAAGTTCTAGGAAATAATGGAATTATAATAGGTATTTGAAAAGAAGCAGATGAAGAAATAGAGGAATTGTCAATAAATATATGTATTGGATGTCTAAATAATAGTCCTACTAATGGTATTAATATTTAAGAAAGGGAAATGCACTAATAATTACAAATCTATCAGCAGTCTTCTGTCAGTCATATATAAAATCCTTATTAAGATCATTACAATTTGTCTACAGGGAACTTTGGATTCTAATCTATTAGATTTTAATATAGTTATATATGATTAGTGCAGTAAATTGTATTTAGATCTTAAGAGAAGTTATAGAAAAGTCCAATGACTGTGAATTATCATTATGCTTTAAATTTGTAGGTTATGAAAACACATTTGACTCTTAAGTATTTTTGTGGTTTATGATATTAAGACATAGATTCAGAAAATTCCTAAATTGTGAGCAATATTTATCAATGTGCAATGGTACTGATTAGATTTGCACAGATATGAATGTAGTACAAGATGATGCCATATTTTCACATCTTTTTATGACAGTTTTATGGGAAAAATTTTGTGGATTAAAATGGGAAACTAAAATAATAAAAATAAATGGAGATTATATAAATAATCTAGATTCCATTGATAGTGATATTGCTTTTGAGATAATGCCTCAAAGCTTCAAAAAATATTGCAAAAGTTATCCAATGAAGACAAGAAAGTAGAGCTGGTTATAAATGCTAAAAAGACAAACGATTTTCAATGGCTTTTCAAAAAAGGAGAAAATAAAGATTGTTAGTAAAGAATTAGAAGAAATAACACCTACAAGTATTTAAAATTATGAATCTTTTCCAATTTATAGCTATCAATCTTTATTATCTTCTTATGAGAAAATCCATTAAACTTTATTTTAGTCTTTTTTTTTTAAGTTTTTTTTAATACAAACAGGTATCATTAACATCAAAGAAGAAATTAATATTGAAATGTTGCTGGACCAGATATATTGCTAGAAGATAAAGTCTTAAACTGGATCCCATTAGATTGTTAAAGATTAGAAAGAAACCACACATGAGATGGATGGATGATTTAAGGAAGTTTGGCAGAATGTTGTGGAAAAAAGAAGTTATGGATCAGAAAAAATCGGATTAAACTTGGAAAGACCTTCATCCTGTAGTGGACTGATAATTGTTGAAAATGTTTATGATGATAACATATGGATTTGATATTTGGATACTTAATAAAAGAACAATATAAATATTTCAGATCATATAGTGAAGCATGAAAAGATATATGTTGGGAGTAACAAGGATGGAGTAAAAATGAAATATATGGATTTGAGAATAATAGGTATCATTGACATCATTAAGGGAATTAAAAGATTGAGATGAAACTGGGTCAGATGGATAATTAAAGTCTTAATTCAACTGGATCCAAAGAGATTATAAAAGATCTAGAAAAAGTTCATATGTGGAAAGGATATGATAAGGGAGTTTGCAGATTGATAAAGAGAAACTGAATTAAATTTGGAGAAAACATCATTGAAAATTATAATGTTAACAATGACATTTATTCAAATCTTATATATATTTTTATGTTTTAATTTATTCATGAACAACTAAATCTGAATATATTACTCCAATAATTCATAAGTCAGATTTAAAAAAGAGTCGTTGTTTTAACAAATTTGCAATACAATCCCCATTTTCTCATATTAATGCCAATCTATTGGTCAAACAAAAGATAACCACTTTTATCCAATGTCCATGTTATTATTTGTAATTATAAATTTTATTAAAGTTGTAATTATAAATTTTATTAAACGCTCACTATTATTTCAGTAATAGTTATTATTTGATAAATAAACAAACATTGACACTCAAAAAGGCTGAAATTTTAAATATTTTATTGTAATAATGTATTTGAATTTTATCATTCCATGAATAAGGTTATATTATATAAGCATTATATGTTTAATAGCTGTAATTTATTTAAGAGCTTTTTAAAATTATTAGCGTTTTATACTTTTAAATATAATAATTATTTACTTTTTAAAATTCTTTGATTTTTGTGAAAAAGATTTAAAAGAGAAAAGTGAAAATTGATGCTTTTTGAGAAATGCATATGTAAAGCATACTTGGTTGTTTTTTTTTAATTGGATTAATTAAATATGATGTAATAAGTTATCTTTTAATTGAAACTCACTGTCTTATACTTTGAAATAATTCAATAACTTAACATTCTTTTTTCAATAATGTTTTTAGATTATATATTGTAACAATTTAGTTCATCAGAGATAAGCTTTTTTTTAAACAAACCAGTTAAAAAATAATTTAAATTTCTATTTTTCCAATTACATAAAGTAGTTGAATTAGCTTAAAATATATCAGTCAGTTAAAAAGTGGAAAGAAAAGAATAATTATGTCTTTTATCATTTTTTAAAATCTCACATTATATACAAATTTATAGATATTTCATTACTATTAATAGTTATTATTTTTAAATATTTTTTTTTATTTTTAGAAGATAGATCTTATGAAGATGATGCATTAATTTTAAAAGTCATTGAAGCATATTGTACGAGTGCGAAGACACGGCACACAGTTAATTCAGGTAAAGACAAAAAAACATTGTGTGGATGTGCATGGCTTTTTGCTTCTGATTGAAGATTTCATACTTTAAAAAATAGTTAAAAATAAAAAGGCAGGGCAAGGTCTTAGCGAAATATTAAATTTATAATTGTCATGTGATTATCAGATAGATTTATAAGCTTGAATTATTAAAATTTTCACTTGAGATATAGCGTGTGAAGAATTTTTTATTTTATTTTTACACTTGTAAGATTACTTTTCTCTTATATTATCAAATTTATTGTAAATACTTCTTAAACAATTTTTGTTCGAATATATTTATTACCCAAGACAACTGTTTCAGGATAAGTCATGTATAAAAAAAAATCTTGGTGAGTTTGCTATGATAATGTCTATTTCAGTTTTCATTTGTTCTGGATATTTATTAAGACAAAATCAAGATGAAAGCATTTCCATAGTTATTAGCTTTGGGTTATAAATGATAAAATTGTTACAGCAATTTTTACTACATTCCATTGTTGATTTATTTTTTTGCAGATAAATATTGGACTTGTCAAGTTACGTTTGTTCCATTATTATTGAGGTTCAGTCTTGATCTATAGACTAAGACTTTATATAAGTTGTTTGTGCCTCATTTTGTTAAGATAATAGTGCTATCTTCTGACGAGAAGGGGTGTGACCTTTTTGTTGTAATCCGGCACTATATGTTTTAAGATTTAAGCAATAATTATCATTCTGCAGTAGTCTGAATAAGGTTCATCAACCCAGATTTGTTAAATGCATTAGAGATATCTTTGGGTAAAGATAAGATCAAAAGGTGCTGACTAAAAGGAACACTTGGTCATAGCTAGTTTTATTTGATCATTAATAACACATTTAAAACTATAACTAAATGGCAATAAACTTTAATAAATAATATGTATCTGTCATGTTTCGTATAAATATGTTTATGGAAATTTAAGTATAAGTTTTGTATTCCAGAAAAAGTAAGAAAATATATTAAAGAAATATATTTTAGATTGTAACTGATAAAGATTTAATTAGTGATTAAATTTACGTATTTGCAATAAGAACATTGCGTTTGATAAATACCAAAAAATATTTGCTAATTATGAATATTTTTTGATACAATATTAATTAAAAATGCAGAGGAAATCAAGATTGATAACATCAAGGATGAACCTTGGATTGCTGGAGGCCATCTGAGGGATATAAATAGGTTGAGCAACAAAGTGTATGGTTTTATTTCCAGTCAATTTATCAAGAGAACGGTTGCAGAGAGATTTAAGTGACAGTAGCTGAAAGAAGCTTAATTGACAATGCAGTGCTCTGTTGCAAACCCAACATGTTCATGAGCAGCAGCTGAACAGTGCCAAAGAGTTTGGGAAACGCAGGCTGAAGGAAACCGTCTAGAAAGCAGCCATTTGTGAAGTGTGTCATCGGAAGTGAACCAAAAGTGAACTATATTGTGTTGTGTGTTTCGCTATTATCATTTATTGTTTTATTTGTTGGTATTCAGAGTGCTTGCATTTGAATACACAACAGTATCTAATCATATTTATTCTAATAATTTTAAATATGTAACTTTAAGCATATATAAACTTATTCACATATCAATTAAATTCAAATACATTACTATAATTTGTAAGTCATATTCTTAAAAAATCATTTTAACAGACATGCGAACTATACCCACTTTCTCATATTAACGTTAATTTATTAGTATAGTAAATAAAATTATATAATTTTAAAATTTATTCACAATATGCTATTATAAATTCATATACATAAATACTTTCAATTTCCCATTAGATATTATTTTTAGTGTTGTAATAATATTAAATGCAAGTGGTTATTAACCAACTTTTTTTCCAACTCCAAAAGCCAGGGCAATCATTGGTGAAGTTAATTATTTCTTGATTCAGAAGAAAGATGGCTGTAGTGTTAAGCTGGTAGAAAGTCAGTGAATACTATAGGCTTTTATCATTTTTTGCCAAAAAATCAAAGATGTCTGCAGTTAATTCTTTGAAAGTCACTACAAATATATAGTTGCCGACTGAGGTCAGATATATGTAGCTTTGCAGGCTAGTTGGTTGGTGACTTTTTTAAAAAAAACAAATCACTTATTGTTGTGTCTCCAACTATGACCGGGCAGCCAGTAACATGAATACACAATTGACGTTAACAAACAACAACATATATAGTAGTATTAAGACAATTTATTAGCAATTAAAACAGTTAACTAATTAAATCTTCAATATACATATAAGTCTGCATTTAGGCAATCATAACTAATCAGCCAACAAAATGAATAATTGAATAAAAATGTTCAAACAGCCTAGGTAAATGAACGGGGTATTTTACTTTCACTACACAGTCTATCTCTTTTAAGCACAAAACCCATGCCTAGCCTCTTGAGGCATTTCATAAAATAATAATAAGACCAGGATGGTCTGCCTAAAGTCCTAATTGTCTTGGTTACCTACAGGAGCTGAGATCTTGAGAATATAGTCCACCGATGATCATCTTCACTGCAACTTATGTGTGGAATCAGAACAGAAGGCAACCACCAAGAGTTTCCAGTCCTTTTTTTTTTAGCTTTATATATCCCCCATTAGTTTTTTTATCTCCTTTTTTCTTTACTTATGTATTTTCCCATTGAGCAATTTCAATTAACATAATTCTACGTGCACAAAGAAACAACTTCTTACTTATTTTATTTATATTTAGTACTTAGATTTAGAGTGCTTGATTTAGTTTTAGAGTTTGATCATGATAGCTTTTAAATATTCATGATAAAAGAAAAATCACTGTTGTTTTTTAAATGTTTTTTTTCTTCCTAAAAGAGTTTAAATAATGGAAGTGCTTTTAATAATTAAAATTTAGTTTAAGTTGAATCAATCTTTCTTCTAAAAAAAGTTATAAAAAAAGACTACCTGGGGGGGGGGGGAGCTATTACAAGTAATTTGGAAAGTGTTTATAATGTGCGCTCTTGATAATGGATGGATGTGGTTGTGTTTTATATGAATCTTTATAATACAATACACTGTGTGTTGTAACAGTTGTACTTAATGCAGTGTGAAATACAGAAATGTTTTCTGAATTTTTGTGCTTGTATTTTTTTATTCCTTTTGTAGACATAATCATTTTTAATTGTAATCATTTTTGTTACCACTCCTATCTTATAAATCTTCAGTTAACACTTGATTTAGTGGAACATTTAAATGGAATAATATTTTGAATCCAGACCAGTTTTTGTACTTAAATAAATGTAAATATCCCAGTTCTTATTGTTAACTGAAAATTCAAATATTGACAGAGGGCAGAGGCTGATTTGAGATTTTGAATAAATATATATTTTTGGATGTGAATAACACATCCCCTGAAAATAAGTCGCAAGGTATCTTTTGGAGCAAAAATTAATATAAGATCTAGCCTTATGATTTCCATATGGCAAATATTTATTTGTTTCAAACGAGTTCATTTTCAATTGTTTAATTTCCCTAAGTAATGATATGCTAGTTGATAATTAGAATATGCACATATGTGCTCTTAACTATCATTTTTTAGATATACTGGATATAAAAAATGACATAGTTAATACATTACAGTGTTGTATTTTATTTTATATTATGATTGAGTACATTTAAGCACGTTCTGTTAGCTGATTATAATGTTACATTGTATTATCATTCTTCACAATTCAGAATTTGATTATTCTATAAATTATAAATTAGTTAAATAAGGAAGTAGTATAGGGTACTAAAAAGGTTATAATAACGTAAGCCTTTTGTTACCAAAAATGAAATTGATAAAGATAAGCAAATAATTTAGCTTGTTTATTTTGTTTGAGTTTTTGATGTAACTTTTTTTTCATAATTGAAATTTAGTGATTTCAGAAATTTTTGGTTAAACAGCCACCTTTGCAATTCTTCTTTTTTTAGATTGTTTTTCGCTTACTCACTTTAGCTCGATGGTATTTTAATTTGGCCAAAATTAAATCAGTATGCAATGTGCATGCTTATTTACAAACAACTAATTCATATACATCTTAGCAGAAGTCACATTAATATTTCAGTTTGATTTTTGTCATTGATCTTAACAATTTGATCCCTGATCAAGGCACAATATTTTACTTTGATCCAATCAAAACAAATTTTCAATAATTTATATAATTATTCATTTTCTTCATACCTTATCAAAACACTCAGAAATAAACATTTGCATGCAAAAATCCTTTTTACCAAATAAAACAAAGCTATATCTGATTTTGAAGTTTCATAAATCACATGATAATACAATTTCAGAATGTTTCTAAATTTATGGTTTCATTGTCGTATCTTATATTAATTACTGAAGTCAGAGATTTATTAAGAGATTTATTTTTATAAATGAAAGCTTGTCTCTCAAAGTTGAAAGCAAATAACTGTTATTCATTTCAAAATAAATTTAACAATTAAAAAAATATGAAATGTGATAGCATTAAACTTTTTTAGTAATACCATGTTATTATTGCATATATTAAATCACAACCATTTAACTATAATCTTTAGAATCCATTAAAGCTACACTAATTAATTTACCTATTAAAAAAAAATTAAAAACTCATTTCATTAGGATATTTGCCATAATAAATAATGTATTTATGTGAGAAAAAAAGTCCGGTGTTCTCACATTTATTTTATTTCCATTTTTTTGTCACTCAAATTAACAATCATATTGGTGTATAATAATCTTTATTAAAGATGAAATTGGCATAAATTTTGTAACTCTATTTATCTGTATAATTTTTATTATATATATATACACACACAACACTACCTTTGCTTCCACATTTAATTCTTGGTTGCCAATGATTTACATAGCTTTCATTTTAGTATGGCATATATTATATCTTATATATTTAACCAATCAAATCTTTAGATTTGATTACAAATATATTTCAGGGCATTAATCAGATTACTGCATAAAAAAATCCTTATAGTGTGATGATTCTGTTCCATTAGTTTGTAGATGTGGATATAAATTATCACCATCTATTATTGAATATGAATGCTGATGTACCGATAACTTAAAATACTATATATACGTGCAATCTAACTGCTTAAGCTTTAAATTAAACTACTTGAACTAAGACACATAAATAGAAAATTGGTCGACTTTTTTTTGCTGTGTGGATTTTCAAATATCAATCTTTTAATTTACTTGATCAATGGAGGTTTTCATGAAATACATGTATATTGAGAGAGAGACTAATCTGGGATTTGTACACTGAGTAATAAGTCATCATTTAATAACAAACTTTCAAAGGAGTATGCTGCAAATCTAAAAATTTCATTAGTTACTAAATATTTTAGAATTTTAATCAATTTATTATATATTGTATATTGAAATTAAAAAAGTCAAAAGAATCCTGTTGTTTAAAATCTTTTAAGAGATTGTGATTCATGAACACTGAACATTTCTATGTAGAATTAGGCTGCCAGTGTTTTGATGAAGTCTTTCTTGTCGAGGTATAGGTGTCTTGAAATGCTAATGTATTTCAAGGAATGTCAAGATTGTGTTCAAATTATAGCCTTTTTGTTAGGTTATTTTATCACGGCTTTGACCAATGATAGTCACAGAAACTTCAAAACAAGGTTGTGTATTGTGTCTTTTCCAACAAATTCCTTATAATTGTTGTTAGAGGTTATACTTCTGAGGTTTCATTTTAGGATAAATAAACAAATAATTAACAAGGAAAAAAAAATACCATTCTTTTTCTTTATTCTTCTTGTGATAAAAATTGTTAATAATAAAATGGAAAACATATAATATCTAAATGATATTAAATTATTAGGTCTAATTTCAAGCTTATACTTATTTTACAAAGATCAGCCATTTAATTGTTGGGGGATGGAGGGGTGACTTTTTTTTTTCCGATTCTTAAAATTTTATATATATACATGTATGAATGAATTCACAGGATTCAAAATAGTGGGTATGGCTATTCCACTGCATTCTTAGTGTTAAAATTAAGTAAATAGTGCCTATAGCTTTTATCTGATATGGAAAAAGTGATTTAACTGGGTCTATATTCTCATATACAGATAATGATTTTTGACTAATGTGGTAAAACTAATTAGCACATTATAGTTGAAGTTGCGGGCAATTATCTTTGATTACAATTGAATCCATATAATTTCTACAGCCTTAATTATGATTTATTATCTATTGTTTGAATAAGAATAGTGTTGAACAATACATTTGAAAATATATATATATAATTAATATATTGATTAATATTAATTTATGTTAACATATTAGTGATATTCATGTTTAAAACAATAATACTACCATTGGGCTATTGAAGTGGATATTAAAAAAAATTGTATATCTTGTTGGTACCTGCAATGAGGGTGATACTCTAACTTAATAAATTATTGGACTAAATTACTATAATAGGATTTAAAGTAATAAATATGTATTTGATCGCTAATCTTTTGATATCAGTAATCACATAAAAAATTATGTGAAATAGTTATATATATATTAATACATATACTCATATATTTTTTTTAGTAAAAGAAATAATTGGTTTAATCAATAAAGAAATAACAAAATCCATGAAACATGGAGGGTAATATGAAATAGTGCATTGTGCGGATTAATATAACCATGTTAATATTTTATGTCATTGAAAAGAATAATGTTAAAGTAATTGAAAGTATGTTTCTGTAATATTTATTATTAAATGTTTTAAATGTTAAAGTTTATTTATTTATTTTATATATATATATATTGCTTACAATAACTCCCTTCATATACACTTAGATGCAAAATTTTTTTTAATGATTCCTTTATTTTCCTGACAGTTTCGACTATCCTACAGTCTTCATCAAGTGCAGTAAAAAAATATTTGTAATGACCTTGGATTTCTATTGCAGAAAGCAGTATAATATATATATGTTAACATTTTACTGTTAAAGCATATTCTTTTTAAATGCACTGATGAAGAGCAGTTTTGTTTTATGGGGAGAGAGTCGATAAGTTATGATATGACCAAAGTATTTGGTGACTTTTAATGTTCAAAAATGATCATTATGAAAGTCACCAGTGAATAATCTGGCTATTCTGTTATTTAAGAAAATATTGAATCCGCTTGTAAATATAACTTTTATGTTGATGTAATCAAAGGATGAATGATTATCCTCATGGTTGTTTAATTACAAATGTAAACATGATTGCCAAAATTATAAAGACCACTAATAATAATATTTCCGATGTTGTAGAATGATTTGATTGATAATATCACTTTGTTTAATTAAGTTAGCAGACATTTTTAAGGCATCATTATTTACTTTCATTTGAGAAATCTTTGTGTTTGCCTGATTAGAAGTGTTTTACATTCACTTTATTAGAAATATGTTTTGTTTATTAAATGGATATATTTGCATCTGCGTTCACTCAGTCATAATAGCTAATTTTACACATATATAATAAATAAATAAATAAACCATAATACAAATGGTAAAATATTAAAAAATCAATAAATTGCAGATGCTTTTAATTACGACAATGTAATTTTTCCCATCAGCATTTAATATTAATCTGATATTACTTTATTTCATATCATAATCCATGTTTCATGAATTTTCATATTATTTCCAATTGTTTATTCTATTTTCCCTTTTTTTTTTATTATTTCTCTCCATGAAATATTTTTACCGTATTCAAGTTGAATTAAAGTAGGAGAGATTTTGGGTTCAACTTTGATAAGGTAAAAATATTATTAAAAGGAGAATAAAAGAGGCCATTTTTATTTGTAGAGGAAATAATATGCTTAGCCAGTAAAGAGCTAATTTAAAAATCCAAAGCAAAGAATATAGTGTGGAACTGCATTATGAAAATTCAATGTATTTATTTAATATTGATAAAGATTTCATTGAAGTAATTGAAAAAAATAATTCTGCAGTTTATATGTTATTTAATATTTTAAAAGTTAAATTGAACTATACAATTTATTTATTTATTATATATATTTGGTGTAGTTTATATGGATATTATATATGTTTTTATATAGAGCTAAATTACATTTTTATCATTTGGTAAAAGAATGTTTTGTTTCCAATTTTTTATTTTTAAGTTAGAACTGCTTCTTACAAAAATTCTCATAGGTCTGAGATAGTGTATCCACCTGCTATGTTTATGATCTTGGATTTAAACGTAGGTTGAAGAAATTCTTTTGAAGAAACATAGGATTTTTTTTTTTGAGTAAGTGGCTTATATTCAACCCAGTTTACCATTCAGTATTTATTGGTAAATTGGATACCTAGTTATCTTTATCTAGAGGATATAACATGGCTGGAAAATTCCTCAAACTCTCATACTGTTTGGC
This sequence comes from Epiperipatus broadwayi, assembly GCA_028023455.1. NCBI lineage: Eukaryota > Metazoa > Onychophora > Udeonychophora > Euonychophora > Peripatidae > Epiperipatus > Epiperipatus broadwayi. The sequence goes on from JAQFVV010000011.1 coordinate 8,712,660, forward strand.
AAGTAACACGCCTTGTCTTCTTAGTTGTTCTTTTTAGAAGGACTTTGGAGTTATTATTACATTCTTTGAAATTGTTAATAAGAGACAAAAGTAATCTAGTTTCTTGTAAAAGCAATGCCTTGGGTGTGTTCCAGTTCATGCTTTACTCCACACTGTTATATTTTACTACTGCAATATTGAATATATTGTGCTAATTTTTAAGTTGTTGAATGTGTTGAAAAATCACTTTTCTGAAATATTGATATTTAAAGTTCTGTAACTGAAATTCTCAGATATTATCAATGAAATGGTTCATAACATTAAATATGATGCATGCTTTGAAGAATTTGTTCCAAATAGTTTGTGAATCTGAAACAGTACTGTCAGGATCTGTTATGCAGTATAAAGACATTTGAACTGTTGTATAGTTTGCTAGTATAATTCTTCAAATATTGATGGAAATTCAGATTAAGAAATTTATAGTATTTTAAAATACAATGTAATGTATAACACTTAGTAATTGTTAAGAACCATGAGAGGAATAAATAAATTGAAGATAACACAGACTCATTAATCAAAAAATGCACTCACTTTTGGATTTTTGATAATTTTTGATTAGAATTTGATAAACTAATAGATATGATATGACATATATGTTTGTGTATGTTTAAACTTTTTTTTGCTGTAAATCAGATTTATTGAATCTGAGGAATCAAATACCTATTGATTACCACATATTTTTTCCATCTCTTCTCATTATCTGTTCATTAATGTTAATTCATATAATGCATAACATATTACTATATTTAGAAAACAAATCTAAACTTTTAAAACTATAATTATATTTCATGAAAATCAAATAGATATCTTAAATATTTGTCTGAAGATTGTTAATGATGGCATTTTATTTATTTGTAGTTATATGTTGAACTATTTCCATTATCTAATTGAAATTGTTAAATATTTTTAACACATTTTATTTACATTTTACCAAATATATTGAACTGCTAGTAATATCACAGTCACTATAAAATACATTGTTTGAATGGTATTTTATCTTCTTTGCTTTTTGCTGGCCTGACCAATGATACCACAAATATGGGGATTGAATTTGTAACTTACGTTCATGAATACTGAATTTAAGATGATACGTTAACCAATTAGGCTAGTCTATCAAAGACAATAGTTGATAGAAATTTTATATATTTATCTATGTCCTTTTGATTTTTTCTTTTTTCTTTCTTTATCAAAATTTAGTTAGTAAGTGATTTTCAAACACTATGAATTATCATACTAAATTGACTTTATGACATCATTCATGAATTTTTTTATGCTTTTCTCTCTTCTAAATATTTTTGCATTAATCTGCTCTTTTAGACATTTTTTTTTTTTTCTGTTGTCTTTGTTATGAATTCTTTTAATTATTTTTTAATGGATGACTAGTTTCATCAAATTATATCTTCCTACAATCATATGAGATTTCATAAATAAATGTTATTAATAATAGTTAAATGTATTTGGAAAAACATAAATAAAGTTTGAATTTTTGTAAAATATTTAAATATCCTGCTAGATCAGTGTTCTTGGTCCGCGGCCCGGCACCGGGCCGCGGAACTTTTCTGCAGGTCCGCGTGCTAGACGGGCAGTAAAAAGTTTGTAATAATAAATAATAAGAATTTAAACTTTTAATTAATATAGCCAATTTTTATTTATTTTTTCATCTCATTTTTACCCAATTAAAAAAAAAAAGAAAACAACGAAAAACAAAATCTAATCAATCATTCATAAATTAATTTGTTTTTCTAGTTATCACAGTTGTTTATGGGGGGGGGGGGAGGTAGAATTAAATTTTTTATTACTTTTCTAAAAAAAATTAAAAAAAAGTTTTTTATTATATAAACTCCATATATATATAAAACTTTATCTTATATATTTAACATTGTTGTTTTGATCAGTTATAACAATTATGCTTATCTTTAAGAAAATTTATCTATAGACTTCTACCGGTCTGCGAAATCTTATCCTTATTTTTGCTGGTCCGCGGAACCTTATCCTTATTTTTACCGGTCCGCAGGTGTGAAAAGGTTGAAGACCACTGTGCTAGATGATGAGAAAAGTCCAACATATAACTATAAACTATCTTAAATAGTTTTTTAATTATAAAAGAAATCGTGATCAGTGATACTTTAGTTAAAATTATGTTTAAGAGTCATTATTGATGAAAATGTCAAACTGTTGAATATTTTATTCTTTATTCATTAACTGGAGTTTTGGAAACTCAAGCTTTAAATGAGACCCTGTTCCAGGTCTTTGGTCATTATATAATTTTATTTTATTTTTTAAAAAAAATATTATCCATCAAACCAGTATGCTATAATTAACAAGCATAGTTTGATTTTTTTTATTACTTTAGATTTTTTTTTGTAGAATTATTATTTACAGGATATCATGAAAAAATATAATTCTTCTAAGTTCTCATATTTATAAAAATAGCTATCTGGATCTAAATCCACATAATAGATCAGAAAGAAAAGAAGGGACCTTCGTAAGAAAATATTATTGGATACTATAGCAAAGTAGTTTAGCTTTAAGACTGTTAATAGTAATTGATGGTTTCCTAGCACTACTACTGCTAAACATATGTCTAATTTTTACATGAAAATAGCTTCACACTTTATCTTGTATATATATATAATAAATTCATGAAAATATTTAAAGTATAAACTAAATATATATAAACATTACATAAATTTATTTGTCCTCATTTACTATATTTTATTATATTATTATTAAATCATTCATATTTTAATCCATGTTTTTTCTCTTGTGACTATAATATTTTTAATTTATGAACAATTACAAAAAAAATTCGAAATTTTGAATACTTTTCAATAATATATTTTTTTCAATTTACAAACTAATGATTTTTTTTTTTTTAAAAAAACTATTTAAAAATTTCTCTACATTTTCCTCTACAGGACTTTGTAAAAAAAATTTTTTTATTAAGTACAAGAAATTTAATAATAATTTTTATTGTTTATATCTATTTTATAATTATTATGACTAACAAAAGTAAATTTAACAAATTTATATTTTATTATTTTTTATTTAACAAATATATATATATATTCCTATTCTTTTTTAATGCACAATTTTATTCCAGAATCATTATTCAGTTTTGGTTATATATAGAGAGAACTTTTTTATTTTCTGTTTTACTTTTAATAAAACATTTTAATATTATTTTCATAAATATATATTCTATGTTTTTTATATGTATCATATTGACACATTTTTTTATAACAATTTTATATTGTGTAATTGTTGTTATAATTGAATTTTTTTGTTTTTCCTATGTATATATTTTACATTTTTCAGTTTTTATTTTCTTTCATAAATTTCATTTACTCTTCTTTGTTATTAACCATTTATTTATTGTGCTATTTTTAATTTGTTTTTATTATTTATTTTATTAATAATTTTATTTATTGTTTATTATTTTTATATCATTTGTTTTCATGACTATGTAATTATAACTCGTATTTTTAATTTTGTTATTTATTATAACTTTTTTAAACATTGTTTTCTATAGTTTAATTGGATAATTATTATTTTAAAATTTTTCTTTTCTTTTTTTAAAATTTGTTTTTATAAAGGCTTTTATTTGAACACTAATAAAAACTTTTATAAAAAATAAATTGAAAATAAAATAAATTAGAAGTTTAAAAGTAGCAATTAACCATTTAATTAAGTAATAGAAAACAATATTAAAAAAATATAAAAAGCATAATAAATAAAATTAAAAATAAGAATTTTAATTACATAAGTATAAAAATAAATGATATGAAAATAACATGTAGAATAAATAAATAAATTTATTAATAAAATTAATAAAAATGTTGAAAAAGTTAAACATAAAAAAAGAAATAAAAAATATAATAAGAATAAAAACAACAAGGAAATGAAGTAAATATATACATAGGAGAAACAAAGAATTCAATTATAACAATATTTAAACAACATAAAATAGTAAAAATAAAAATATATGTTTAATTAAAATGTTAATAAAATATATTTTTTTGAAAATAAAAGAATAAAAAAAAAAATTTTATAAATAAGAAAAAATATACCAAAAAATGAATAAGATATGTATTTTATTTTCATCATATAACCATGAAAATCTTAAATATAATATTAAGATGTATGTATAAATAGATAGGTGTATATCAAAGAATTGAAATATTTGTATATAGTAAATGAAAAATAATATTATATCTATTAAATTTATATTTTTTGGTGCTAATAATTATGAAATGGACATAAACAGTAAAAATAATTTATTTTTTTTTTAAGAAAAGTTCTATGGATAGTTTAAAATATTTTTTTAAAAAGAACAAAAATGTTAGGTTTGTAAATTGAAAAGAATATATTAGTGAGAGATATTCAAACTGTAGAATTTTTTGTAATTATTTTTAAAAGTTAAAATAATATTATATAAATCAGTGGTCTTCAACCTTTTCACACCTGTGGACCAGCAAAAATATGGATAAGATTTTGCTGACTGGCAGAAGTTTACAGATAAATTTTCTTAAATATGTAAACTGCTTAGCCTTAGATGACCATAATTATTATAACTGACCAAAACAGACACTAGTTACTGTGTATTGTAATGATGTTGCTTACCTTCACATGCTGAACACTCTTTCTAGAGTTGTGCAGTCATACTGCTACAGAAAACAGTATATTCTCATTAATGTGCTTGCATTTCTACATTTATTACTTCATTGTTAAAACATGCAAGAATAAAATGTTATTTATCTGAAGGTTGGGAAATATCAGAGCTAGTGTAATTATATGACAATGATTATGATAAATGTAATATCTATATAAATATACAAGATGAAGTTATATATATATATATATGGAGTTTATGTAATAAAAAAACTTTTTTTTTTTAATTTTGAATTTTTTTAGAAAAATAATAAAAAATTTAATTCTATCCCCCATAAACATCTGTGATAAATAGAAAAACAAATTAATTTATGTATGATTGATTAGATTTTGTTTTTGTTCAGTTTCTTTTTTTTTAATCGGGTAAAAATGCTATGAAAAAATAAATAAAAATTGTTTATATTAATTAAAAGTTTAAAATCTTTTTATTTTGTTATTACAAACTTTCCTGCCAGTCTAGTGCGGACCGGCAGAAAACTTCTGCGACATGGCGCCAGAGGTTGAAGACCACTGGTATAGATAACATGAATAATCGAAATTCAAAGTATCATACGCTAAAATAATGAATCATTTAGTAATAATTATGTGGATGTATAAATAAATATAAACTTTATATATTTTTTGGTTGTAAGTTTGCACATATTAAATGTAAGAAATAGAATTAATGTATAACGCTAGCTGAAATTTATATAAAATATTTGAAACACTCCATAATTATATTGTTTCAACCATACTTCCTTTTTAAATAAAGAATAGCCTGGATTTTTTCAGCCCATTGAAAATGATAATGGGCTGAAAAAATTCAGATTCTTTATTTAAGAGGGAAGTGTGGTGGAAACAATCTAATTAGGATGCACTTCAAATATATTAAATGTGTTTAGTTTTTAATCTTATGAAAATTAACATATGTATGTATACTATCTATTGTGTTTTTATAAATTATATAAAATAAAGTTATTGAATAATAAAATACGATTGTTTTTTAGATCTGAGGAAAATTGCTAGGCAATCAAAATTATTATAGAGTTAAATATAAGCATTGTGAAAAGTGCATTAGACTGGAATGAAAGTTTTTTAATAATTCAATTGTTACTAATTTCTTCTTTTCTGAGTCACTGTATTAGTAATTACCAGATATGTAATTTTTTTAATACTTTTTATTTTTACTGAATATCATATTTTTAAAAATATTATTAATCATATTTTGAATATTAATTTCTCTAAAGTAAATGATGCAGTTGTTTGGTTTTGATTATTATATAAGATAATTAGAGAATTTTATGTTCCAAACATTTTCCTTAACCAGAATTAATAAGAAATATATAAATCTTTACAAATGTAGAATATTTTTTAAATTTTATTTTGCTTCAAAGATTAGTTGTGATTATATTTTTAGAATTTGAATGATTTTTTTTTTTCTGTCATTCATATTTGTTTAAAAATTATGTTCAAAAAAAGTGTATTTTGGACTGCTGTCTGTTTATCATTTTTGACAAGAAGGTATTTAATAAAATGTTATATAAAAGATTGAAGGCAGTATTCTGTGATCTTTATATTTGTGTAAAGTAATTAGTCACATTTCAACTTGATATAAATTTTTAATCTAAGTCTATTGATATCTTTTGAAGTCACTATTGTTTATAAATTATGATTTGTTTATTATTAATATTACGACATATTTTATAAGTTGGTAAGATTTTATTTTCATAGATTTTAAAAAAGTTATTTTTCACATCTTTTTCTGCACATGCTTGCACGCTCATGATTGATCAATTGTAGCGCAACATAATGAAATATTTTGCTGTTTATGAAATGGAATCTTTATGGAAAGAAAGTAAACTTAAGAAAAAAGTATGCTCACAAAAATTAGCAAGAATTGTTCTAAAATGTTACAGTATAATATTAAAATTAACTAAATTTACCACTTCCTTTATTTTTTTATTAGAAGTATATACAGTACTCTTATTCTTCTCTTCTATTTCCTTTGCATATCTTCATTTATTCATATATATATATATTGCTTATAATAACTTCTTTCATATGCACTTCAATGCAAACAAATTTTCTTAAAAAATTCTTTATTTTCCTTACAGTTTTGACTGTCCAGCAGTCTTCATCAGAGATTTTTCAAACCCCTGCTAGATAGTCGAAACTGTAAGAAAAATAAATAATTTTTTTAAGAAAATTTGTTTGCATTGAAGTGTATATGAAAGAAGTTATTATTCCTTTATTTTTCTATAATATTTTATATAAATACAATTTGTCCATCTTACTTCAAACACTCGTTAGCAAAAATGTTTTTATTGTATATGTATACACAATTTGATGTTTCAACTATTAAGCAATTGAAATAGGAGGACTCTGAAGGAAGACTGCAGAATAGTTGAAATGTCAAATTGTGTGTATATATACAATAAAAATTGTTTTTGTTAAAGTGGGTTTGATGTAAGGTGGACAAATTGTATTTATATAAAATATTAAAAGTAGTTGATAATCATCTAAAAACTGCAAAAATCATGATGCAAACAAAAATTTAATGGAAGTTAAAATTTAAAAAAAGATTCTTCATTTGCTAAAGAAATTTAAGAATGGTTAGTTTTCTATGTGTTTTTCTTAAACAATGTTTATTTTTCTTTTCACTTCAAATTAATAGATGTGAACAAATTTTGAATGTCATCAAGATAGAAAATATCTTACCCACTTTTAAACTATTAAAAGATAATCTGATGTGTTCCCCCTGTAGAGTGATTTTTTTTTTTAATGAGACCTTTTTAAAACTATAAATATGAAAATTCTGAAAAATATTTTCTTATCAAATATAAATTTTTTATCTGTTATAAATTAAAAAAGACATTTAAAGTTTAAAAAAATTAAGAGTATTGAAGTTTTAAATAACTGAAGGAGAAAAAGTATGATGTTGCGTAATTATCTTTTTTTTTTTGAACAAATGTTTAACTTGTTTTTTTTTTTTTTTTGTCTTTACAGTTAATGATTGGGATTGGGGGAATTTTCACATAAAATTTGAATTTTTGTGTTTATTTATTCCTTAGCTTCATTTTTAATTATATATATATTCAGTATAATACCATACTAATGTTCATACATGCCATTGATACATTACCAATTAAATGTTAGTAACATTATCCCTTGGGAATTTGATTCTGTTGTTTCCTAATTCCATTTTCATGTGATTTTCTGGAACCAATCAAATGTCAAGACTGAAGATTCCCTCTATTATCACTATATTTTGGTATTTTTGACATGTTTATTTTTTTGTATAAATTATATTAAGAGAGATGAAAGTTAAAATGTTGCACTTTCAGAAAGCTCATTGTGAAATATGATAGATGTTTCAAAGAAATTCTCTCCCATAATAGTACCAACCTTTTTAATCATTTGTAGCCACAGATCAGAATTAAGTAGAATCATTTTTATGTATTTATGAAGCAGATTTTGTTTGCTTCAGTTGGAGGTGTGAATGTTATATACAGACTTATTATTCATTATGCTTTTTTCATAGTCAGGTATGCCTTATAATTAATTCCATTTTTTATAAACCTACCTGGAACATATATGGATGTATTTATAAATTAACTAAGTTTATAAAGCTAAATTAGAAATTATAATAAATTGAATGTATCTTACTAATGTTAACCAGTTGAATGCTAAGACACCATATTTATTTTTTACGCATTTGTTGAAGATGCAATTGTCACAATAACATGAGATTACATAGTAAATAATATAAAATATTAAATGCTCCATGAAGCAAATACACTATAAAAACAATAAATTTAAGAAAAATATAATAATTAGCATGAAAAAAAAATTAAGCATTTTAAAAGTTATTAATTTTAAATTTATTTATTAGTTGTAAAATTTAACATTATTTCACATAAAATTTTCAATAAAATATTTTATAATACTTACTGGTTATTAATAACAGTTTTTTAAAATAAAAATAAGATTTTTTCATAGTTTCTGCACAATCTTTCTTTCCTAATAAAATATATATTGGGTTATATATTTTGTTTTCAAGTATTTTTTTAATAATAACATTGATAAAGGTGGAAAACAAAAAATAAATTACCAACTTTGGTCACTTTGTTCACGTATTCATATATGTATCCATATATATTGCATGAAAAACATGCTTTATAAATATTATTATATAGCCAATTTTTGTTACAAGCTAATAATAAAAAAATGTAATTAATATTATTCAATAAACTTAATTTTCATTTTGTAATTTTGACTAATTGAATGCTTTTATATTAACTTGCCCTCTATGTTGCTGTCAGTATGTCCATATTTTTGTCTGTGTTTCTGTCAGGGTGTCCATATTTTTGAATTTTTAACAATGGAAAAAAAATCATTCTCAGAACTTGAACTCAAATCCTTACACTTCCCAGGAAAAATCCTTAGCTACTGAGCCGACAGAAGTATTACATTTGTAGAATAAAGTTTTGTTAATATTGATTTAATTCATACTTAATTAATTAAAAATAAATATTTTCTACTAAAATCTGAATTATTTTTCTGAAATAATTAATATTTCATAAATACTTTGGGAAAAAAATAATAAATGTGAAAAACAGATTAGAGAATTGTATGTTTTCATTTCCAAAATCAAAACAAAGAAATAGAACTGTTGAAATAATTGATAGCAGGGCTTTCTTGTGGAGAGAATAAGAAATATAATAAAAAAGAGACTGATGAAAATTATTTTATTTAAATTGAAATTATATTTTAATATTTTTATGTAAACAGGCAACTAAGTAGAAAATAAAGTAATCTGAGTACAAACATGTATTGTTTTGTAAAAGCCTTTGAGGCCATAAAAATCAAAAAGGTCTCAAATGCTTTTATGAAATGACATGTTTTTTAAGACGGTTGCTTACATAAAAGCATTACTTTATATAAAAAAAGATTATTTTATTTTTTATATTAAGATAATTTATTTCACTATGCTGCTGCTCTTGTCTTTTAAATAAATCTTGTGTTAAAGATTTGCAGAAGTCCCTACTGTCGTTTTTTCAGTTGCATAGTTTTAAAGTTATAGCCTTAATAAATATTACTTTCACTATGATGTAAAAATATAATTATTAACATTGTTCATACCAGAAAGCATTTATCATTTTTTTGTAAAAATCTCCTATATGAATTCTCAATTCTTTTTTTTTTTTCCTGGTATAAAAAAAGATTTTTTTTAAAATAAACTTTTACACAAAAATTGAAAATCTTATTGTCATTTTGAAAGCATTTTGGAAAGAGGAGGAAAATATCTGTAATGTGACATATATGCATATATAATGTGCACTATTTTTTTTTATGCTTTCTCAAAGATAACTTATCTGACTTGATTTTCAAATGTTGACCAACTGGATGGGTGATGGAATGATTAAAAGACTTAGCACAGCTGATGGAGATTATTTTCCTTAAAACAGGTATTGTGAACCTTATACAATCCAAATGTTAGATAATATATAATACCTTGTTTCATGGTTGGCTTTTTGAAGGGCACTTAAATACAATATCTCATGTATTAAATTTTAAAACTTTTTATAAAAATTTTATGTTAATTACATTTGCATTTTTTTTGTGTTATTCATGATTAAGTTATAAATTAACACTTGTCTGTTATTTGGTTTTATTATTATGTCTTAAATATTGAAAGATTGTTTGTTTATTCTTAGAAGTCATCTATTTAAGATGTGTTTTTAAAAGAATTTGTATATTTAATGTTATTTAATATTTTATTAACAAATGAAGTTGTTTTAATTTTACAGCTGAACTTTTCATTTCAGATAATTAAAAATTATGTACTATATGCAAAAGTGTGTTATAGATTCATGGCCTTGCCCAGCCACTGCATGATTTGCATGACTGCTTTATGTAATGAAGATGGCATTTTTTGTTGGCACTTATCATAAGTTTTGCATTCTTGTGATACCCTTTCTTTCCTCATAAATGAGTTTGTTTCCATTTTCTTCTCTTTTCCTCTGTATCACACTGAATGAAATCTTTAAATATATATGTAACTTCTCTCTTTACTTAATTTGTCTCTGATTTCTGGTTCATCTTTTCTTTTCATATGATGTCATTTCACAGTGGACATTCGGCATTTGATGCAGATTCGTGCCGCTGCTTCTGCAGCGTGTGGAGATGTTCTAGACTACGATGATTATGCTATGTTGGGTTCTCATATCAGAGCATTATGCTGTGCTAGTTTTCCTCTTCCGCATACCAAAAGATTTTTTTAGCCATGTCTAACATACTGATATTTGATTCTGTCCAGTTATAAATTTACACTTTATTACCAGTACTTAAATGCCTAATTTAAATATTTTATATAATTATTTTGTTTAAAAATTTTAAATTTTATACATATTGTAATTTAGAATTTTTTTTTTTTAAAAAAATATATATTATTACTTATTTATAATAATGTAAACATTTACTCCTATAGGCATGTACCAATATAGTCTGCATATTACATTTTAGTTTCTGTTATTATCCACTTCATGAAGTCATTGAAACCATACTAAGTAATCAATAAATTTTAGATTGAAATACTTTACATACATAAATATAAATGTAAAAAGTTAAAAAAATTGAACAGAAAATTAAAAAAAAAAGTAAAAATGGAATATTTTCCCACATTACATTAAATAGTTTTTATTTTTATAAACTAGCTTAAAAATATACTGGGAAATGTTTCAGTAAAATAGCAGCAAACTGGACTTCTTTCAATCCTTTAAGATATTAACTTAGTTTATTGCTGATAATCAAAACACAAACATTTCATTTTACCCTTCTTTTTTATTTGTTGTTACAAAATCAGTTTATTTTTATAGTTTTATTTGTTTTGAAAAATAAAAAAATTGTTTTGACCTTTAGTATTTTTTCATAAAACTTCACACATATAATTGACCTTATTTTTTCTTACTTTTCAAAGACAAATAAAAAAATTAAAAATTTGAAAGACAAAAATAAAAGTTTGAAACAAATATATCAGTTACAAGCATCGAGAGGTTTGAAATTATACATTTAATTTATAATTAATTAGTACCTCAGTATTATGTGTTATTACAAGAAATAACTTTTAAAAAAAAATCTTTCAATTAGTTTTTCCAGTATGGCTTCAATAGCTCCATGCTGTGGATAAAAACAGAAGTTGAAATATATTTTGCCTTATTTAGATTTTTTTTTTTTTTAAAAAGAAAAATTTAAAGTTTCATTTTTTTATCCTTATTTTTTTTTAATTTAAAAGATTTCTGCAAGAAATTTGCATATTTATTATTTTGTTTGTTTAAAATGAAATGTTTAGTTAATTGCCTTAATTAGAGTATTTGTTTATTGTTTACAAAAAAAGATATACATTACAAATGTTATTTCTTTTTTTTATTTATTATATATTAAACTTATCATAAGTTTATTTTATGATAAAAATTTATATTTTAACAATTTCTTATATATATATATTTTAATTTTCAAATATTTTATTAAAGTGAATTATTATTATTATGTTATTGCCAAAATTTTTTATTAACAAATACATTTTTTGTATTTTGTGTAACTTCTATGGTTTGAATTTTTATAAACATACTTTTTTATATACTGATGTTCAACATCTATAGTTTGTGTATGGCTGGGGTTACTACATTCACAGTATTTAGTTTCAAAGGCTTTCTGTGCATCATATGAATACATGGATAATAAGAAACATTATAAATTCTATAATATATAGGTAGTAAAAACAAATTTCCAATTATTTGTAAACTTTTGAACACAGACATAAATATAGAAAATAATGTATATACATATACTTATACATTTAGATAATAAATGTGATTTGGCTCCTAGCTAGTTGGTTCATAAATGTAAAACACATGAAAGAAGCTTATGCTTATCTACACTAAGAATCTTCAATCTGTTGTCAAGATGGCAGCTATTCTAGGAATTAAAAATCTCAAACTGTTACAGTTCAAGAGTCAACTTTGACTAGAGTGAAAGACAACAGAGTAAAATGTTTCTTGGTGTAGATGAGAATGGGATGCTTTCATGTGATTTATATGCCTATAATATGTTTCAATTTCAAATAAAAATAATTAATAGAAGAATTATATAAAATATCTCATACTACTTTAGCATAGCTCTGTTGCAAGATGGAGCCACCATCCACCCAACAACAAGAAGCAAATTAATCAAATAAAAAAGTAATTGATAATTTTCAGACATTTTACAAAAAGGCAAAAACAAAAACCAGTACTTACATATTAGATCTGCTATACCTTTACACATCCATGTCAGTCCGCTGGTAACTTTCAAATCTTGCGATATTGTCAAATAACATGTACACTGGAACTTCTGCCAAACTTAAGTGATAAATTTGTCAAAATGGATCACATATACACATTATTTCATGATATTTTCACAAGATTTAAAAAGTTATCAGCAGACTGATATGTGTGTGAAAAGGAATAGCAACTCTATATGCAACCCTAGTGGCACCAGACTAAATCTGAAAAAGTACATTTTTAACAGTACGACAAATATAAATTTGTGCACAAAAATAATAAAATCACATTACAATACTAAATAAAAGTGACACTTTATGCTATCAAAGCCATCTTTCTTCACTCCTCTGCACAAGGTGCGGCATTCTATTGTTGCGCACATAGCCAGCAATTCCCAAATTTTACTTAAAATTAAAAAAATACTACTAATTCTGGCCTGAAATTACAAAACAGGCACTAAAAACAAAATTATCAACAAATAATACTACATGAGTGAAAAAAAAAAATACCATAAGTATTCTATCTCTTAAATAAGTATTTTAACTACAAAAGCAAAGAAAAAGAAAAATATGACTATTAACTATGGCAGAAAAGTTAAAACATGGACAGATCAAAACAACAACAACAACTTACATCTACATCAGATTTTTAAAAAAATAGAGAGTTAAAGCACATGTTTATACAATATAAAGGCTGCACAGGATCTTGATCAAGAAATGACTAACCACATTTATTGTGTTAAAAACAAAAAAAAAAAAAGAAATTTGTAAACTTTTATCAAAACGTGAAAAAAAAAAAGTATTAAATGTTTATTAAAACGGGCTCAATGAGGTCGACAGATTTTTTAAATATAGTTCAGAATGAAATGAAAGTGCCACCTTCTTTATGCAGCTGGCCGATCATACTTCTTCAGTTTTATACATTTTACAGAAGGTAAAAAATTGTAAACTTTTCTTAAAACAGAATCAACAAGGTGGACTTAATTTTTTAATATTGTCCAGAATACAAATGAAAGCATCATTTTCTTTGTATTTGTTTTGTAATTTTATGCCAGAGTTAATGTATGTACTATTTTTTAATTTTAACTAAAATTTGGGATTTACTCACTATTATTGTGATGATAGAATGCCTTACTTTATGTGGAGTAGGGAGGATTTTGGTGGCACATAGTGCTGTTTTAAAAAGTCATAACTATCTGTTTTTATTTAGTACTGTAATGTGTTTTTATTATTTTTGTGTACAAATTGATCACTTAAGTCTGTCAGAAGTGGGGTTCACATTATTTGATGAGATTGCAGGTTTTATTTGATGGGATTGCAAGGTTAGAAATTTATGGGCAGAACGACATGGCATAGCAGGTCTAATACATACAAACGGTACATTTAAAAATATGAAAACCAATATAAGAAATAATCCCAGTGTATAATACTATCTGAAATTAAATACCAAACCACTCTCTAAATGTTAAAAAATTTCAGCAATGCCATCTGCGAATATATACATAAAAGTTTGATTTTCAAATAACTAGTTTAAAAATGATACCTCTGAACTGTAATTATTTGAATACATCCATTTTTCAATACTTATCACTGCAGCTTATAGTTCAAAGAAGTATATATTTTAAATGAGCTGTTTGCGGGTCAGACTTTTCTATACGCATTCACAGAGGATGTAGTTGAAATTTCTTAATGGTTGAAGAAAGATTTGATATTTGAAAATAATGCAGTATATTTAAAAATAAATCTGAAAGTAACTTACAAATGCACAATACTTATATAATAAATACATTCAGTCATCACAAGCATTCCATAAAAAAATTAAATCTACTATGATAGCGAAATCTATAAATTAAATTATGAACTCAACCCATGAGTTGAATATAAGTAAACATTTATAAACTTATTCATGGAATTATTATTACAAAAAATATTCTATGTATTTCTTGAGAAAGTGATTGACAATAATAAATTCATAAGATTTAAAATTTAAAATGATATCCATGTACATTGGTAAAAATTTTTATTCACATTAAAGACTATATGAAATTAAAAGGCAAGAGAAAAAATGATGTGGTCAAGCATTGATGTGATGTGATGTGATGTATTATGGCTTCTCCTTAAGCGAAGTCAAGAATATTTCAGCAATTATACCTAGATAAACCTGTTAGCCACTTTATTTTACATTCCCCACTCTAAATTTATCCATAATCTGCTCTATCCCATTTCCACAACATAATCTTTGTCAACTCTATAACCTTTATATCTAAATCCCCCTTATCTTTTCCCAAACCCAGCATAAAAACCAATAATTCACTTTCTGTATAATCACTCTTTTCATATTTATTTTTCCACAACTTCATTATATGTACCCTTTCTGTTTTCAAACATTTACATTGAATTAACAAATGCCTAATATTTTCAATTCCTTCCTTACATAATTTACAAAATAAATCACACACATTTTTCCATTTACATGTATACTTTCCTTACTATTATCATATATTAACTCACACCTAATATTCTGTTTATTTCTATATATATTTAAACTCATTTTACTCTCCATACTATTTCTCATCTCTCTAACTCCCTAGACTTTATTAATAAATTTATTCTTTTATCCCATTCCTTACTACTATATAATACTCAATAATCCTCTTAACACAATCATCTCATCTTTTGTACAAATATACTGATATAAATTCTTTATCCAAATCTTTTGCATACCACATTACCTTTCTCACCCATCTTGTTACTTGCCCTTTACTCATAACCCAATTAAATACTATTTTAGCTATTCTTTTATTATCCATAAACTGCAATCTACCAAACATTTTCATTTTACTTTTTGCATCTTTCATATGAAAACTTGACCATCCCATTTCTCCTTGAATTGCCACCCTTGCTGTCCATACTTCTGCATCCAATGCATGTCTTCCTACTTCCCTTTGAGCTTTTTCTAAATAATCTAATATCTTTTTACTAATACTTCTGCATCCAATGCATGTCTTCCTACTTCCCTTTGAGCTTTTTCTAAATAATCTAATATCTTTTTACTAACATATAATGCATCATTATCATATGTTAACCCTGCTACTGCAACTCCTTTCCATATAATTCTAGCTACATCATATTTATTATATGAAAATACTGTTAATTTCTTTATCAATCCCTTTCTTTTCTTTGCTTCATTTATCAATTTTTTCTCCCATTCATCCAAATAATTTTTCTGATTACTTAAAATAATTCCCAAATAATTATATCTATTCACCATACTTAACTTAATATCTCCCAATAAAAATTCTACATCTTCTCTTTCCTCAGTATTAACCATCATTATATTTGATTTTTCTTCACTAAATTTAATACCCATCTCTTTACCCACCCTTGCACATGTCCTCAACATAACTTCCATATCTTCTCTTTTTTCTGCACCCAAAAATATATCGTCCGCAAAAAAAAGACCTGACAAAATATATACTCCCTTACTATCTATTAACGGTATCTCTATCCCTCTTCCTAATCTTTTTATTGCTCGTTCCATTTCACTCAAATACAACACAAACAAAATAGGTGACATAGGGCATCCTTGCCTTAGTCCCACACCATTTTTAACTTTAATTGATTCTATATTCTCTAATGGATATATATATAATAATAATAATAATTATTATTTTCATATAATTTCTTAAAAATATCTATTAAAGCTTTATCCATTCCCAAATTTGCTAAACTTATCCATAATCTATTTCTATTTACTCTATCATATGCCTTCTCTATATCTATAAAACTCATATATAACTGTTTACCTGCATTCCTACTCATATCCATAAGTTGTGTAACTACAAATAAACTATCTTCTATACACCTATCTAATCTAAAACCTCCTTGCATTTTCCCCACTATATTATTCCCTTCCATCCATTTTACAACTTTACTAGCCACCATATATGAGAAAACTTTATATAAAACTGATATTACTGCTATCGGTCTATAATTATTCAATTTTCTATGATCCTTACCCTTTCCTTTAAATAATAACCATACTCTTGTATTACTCCAACTACTTGGGAAAACTCTATTTTGTGCCATTTTATTAAAACAGGATAATAACTTTACTTTTGCCCTATATCCTAAATTCATTACCATCTCTGCTGCCCATCCATCTAAACCTCTTGCCTTCTCACTTTTCAATTTCTTCTCTACCTCATTTAGTTCATTTTCTGAAAAGCTAATATTCCCATTACTATATTCTTTCATATTTTCTAACACTCTATCATTCACATCTAACATCTTTTCTATATTCATTACATAACTATTTAAGATTCTCTAAATCTTCTCTAGAACTACACTCAGTTCCCTCATCATCTAGTAATAACTCTCTCTCCCCTACATTTCTTCTTTTAATATAATTCCAAAATTTTTTACTCCCATCTCTTCCACTTTTATTAATATCCTCCAACAATTTACTATTCAATTTCATTCTCTCTCTATAAATATCTATTTTAGCCAACTTCTTCTTTTCTAAGTACTTTTCCCATTTAGCATTATATTATAGCGCCACCCAGTGGCTTACATGGAAAACAGTGAAATACACTATCCCTAATTTGAATAAATATTATGATTTTTAAGTTTCTTCCTTTTGAAATTTAATTGTTTATGGAGTTATATTGGCTTCATCATTAAAATATTTATTTTCATTGTTTACTGCACACAGCTTCACATTGAAGGTTTTTACTTGTGCAGTTTTTATGACATGATTTTTTTCATAAACAGATATTTTTGATTTGTAAATTCTTGTAGATTTATTACAATCAGTTTCTTTTTTATAATTTTCATAGCTTATTTTTCTGTGTTATTTATTTGTTAAATTTTTTGTTTACATTCAATTCATAGATTGGGTTTGCATTTTAATTTCTTATGCGTTGCTTTTGTCTTCATTGCTAATTTAATTTCTTATATTTGCTTTGATCAAGCTTATTCAGTGTCTTTGTTTTGTAATCATTGTGCATTGGTTTGATTGCTAAATGTATATATAGTTTTGTTTCAATTTTTATGAAATGTTTCAAATTTAACAATTACTTTTTTACTTGTTTAATTTATTACCTGTTCCTGTGTGGATGGTAACTCCATCCTACCTTAGAGCAGTGTTGCACAACCTTTTTACACTTGTGACCCCCATACTGAGACTGAAATTTTACTCGACCCATTATATAGTGCTACCATTCTATTATAAGCATATAAGAATCGTAATCATAAAAGTCGTTTTACCACATACAAATATATATATGATTTGATATAAGAGCCTTGAAAAAACTGCATATTTACAAAAAATGTATAATAATACTTGGTTCTTAGTAGATCTGTTGATTTGTAGCAATTACAACCTTTTTAGCTTGTTTTAGAAAATGTGTACATTCAAGAACATACAAACATGTATCAACGTTAGGAGGATACTTGCACAAAGAACAAAACTCTGTGAACAAGGGAAATGAGAGCAATATAAAAAAAATGTTGTATGATGTGTTCTTTGTACTAAGCAGATTGGAATATAAAGAAGGAAGTGTTTAAACACAAAAGTGGTGGGACACATAGTGAGTTGAGCAGTTTCCACATATTTTTTAATAGTGTTTAGGTTGTTTTTTCAATTAAAAATTTATTATCCAACATGAGAATTTCTAAATATTTTTATGACTCCCAACAATTTTTCTGTGATCCTTTGAAGGGTTGTGACCCACAGGTTGCACACCACTACCCTAGAGACCATACTAGCACTATATATTTTATACAATCTTTAAAATTTTGTTTTATAGCATTACTCAATTTCTAAAAACAAGTGTTAAGAAATGTTTTTTATACATAATTTCATATGCAAAAAAAAAAAAGTGTTTTCTTTAAATAATAAAAATTTGATTTTATTTAAATATTATTTGATTGTTGGATTGATTTTATTTAAATATTAAACTGTGTAATCTCTTATGCAAAAAAAAAAATAGAGGCCAGATATATTTGTGTTTTAAATTGTATAGAACACCATCAAGTGGCATGTATCGGCTAAAAAATCAATACCGATTTTTTTTATCTTTTTTTGTCAGAACAATCAACAACAAACAAACTTACTAGTATAATCACTAATGATTGCTCTTACAATATTTAGTGATAGCAAAATAAAAATTGTATTTTTTGCAAATTTTGATTTTTTAAATTGATGTTGAGAAGAAATGAGCAAATGGTGGTATTGCGGATTTAGCAGCCCCATTGTATGTTATTTGTACGATATATATATATATAATTAAATATGATGATTGGTTCACAAATTCAGAATTAATACTTATTTGATTTTTTTTCTTTCTTTGCAAAAACAATTCAACTATTGATTATATATAAGTAAACGAATAATTGCAGATTATATAGATTTAAAATAAATGAAATTATTTAAATAAATTTACTGTTTCACTAAATAAAATCTTCATAGAACTAAGCAAATAGTTACATTCCCAACACATTCAATATTGTCCTCATGAATTCATGACCTTAAAAGTAATTATTACCCTACATAAACCTATATAGAAATATTTAGCACACTATTAAACTACATCAATTACTTAAATAAAATAGATAAGCTTTTGCTATTTAATATTATTAATATATCATATATTTCTTTTCAAATAATTATAGATTTTAATTCTAATCTAGTTGTTTTTTTTCCAAATGTAACTACTTTAATTTTATCAAAATTTGGTACATGATTAGTCTCACAAATTTCAAAAAGGAAACTAATTGCTCAGGAGTGCAGAGCTGGGCCACGATCCCTGGATTTTAAGATCATCTGCTATCCTAACATTGCATCAAACCATTCTTCTTCCAAATGTAGACTAAAGCTAACATAATATTATTATCAAAACGTCATGTAAAATGTGTAGAACACATTTATATATTTAATGGTCTTTTAATGAAGAAAATAGTAAAAACATATTCTTAGTTTTATGATTTTTTTCTCAGCTACGTTTTTTTTTGAGAATATTACTTTAATTTTTGGCTTGGGGCAGTTGTCCTTTATTATCTACTGTTCTAGGTAAAGTGTTTTCTAATTAAGTAATCTAAAACATTTATTAAAAATATTATTTATATACACATATAAGGAGATCACTAAATTAATTCTGGATAGACTTTATCTTTAGTATTAAATTACTTAAATTTTGCAAAAAGAATTAAAAATATTAATGTAGGATGAATAATAAAATAACAATTATGTAATTTTAAAATAGATAAGAATTTATAACACGTTTTATGTTATAAAAAAATGTATATTATATTCATAGCTTTATGTAAAAATGATCTTATATATAAATACAATAATAATTGCTGCCATTTTTATCCATTATTACTTTAATTGTGAAATGAAAATCTCTGTGTTTAATCTAGATTTTCCTGTCTATTGCTTTTCTTTTCTACATTCACTTCAACAATCATCCATATCTCATCATTTTACACATGTTGTTCTAAGTATTATAATTTTATGGAATTCAATTTTGGAGTGCTATTATTACTTCTAGCAACATGTTCATCTCAACTCTATATCACTCAGTATCTTCTTTTAGTGATGTCAATGATGTCTTATTGTTGTTTCACTCATAGTATCTTACTGTATTTTACTATGTGGTTTTCAGTTTATATACTGCATTTCTATTGAGTGTCAATTTTTATACCCTTAATTAGTAACAATAGAATACATTTTTTTTACAAATTCATCTTTTTTAACACACATAGATATATTTTCTTTGATAGTAAGTTGCTTCTATCTAAAACAATCTATCCAATTAAATCCAGTAATTCATTCATTCATTATATTCCTGTATGTATTAATAATGTGACCAAAGTATTTGTATTGTGAACATCTTTTAATTCATGATTATCAATCTTTATTTTTTGATGAAATAACATTGAATATTATTTTAGTCTTTTCACTTTTATTTTGATGTCCTATTTTTTTTTTGCTTTCATGTGATCACTTTTGCAAACATTTCTTGAAGCTGTGAAGTGATCACGATATTGTTCTGCAAAAATTAGGTTACGTAAGTAATCTTCCATTAATTGTATTACCCATCTCATTCCAAAAAGTAATTCCCATGTAACCATTTGAAGAGATGGAGTGACCCTATTGTCCTTTTTTATTGGTGTCAACATGGGTTCTAATTACGGTTGCATTTTGATGATTATTTTTTTCACAATTTGATATTAGTTTGAGTCTGTGGTGATGTTATAAAGCTTTAATCATAGTAGAAATGTTCATATAGTCATATGTCTTTATTAACAAATTCAATGTAAAATGGAATTTCTTTTTATTGTCTTTTTGTTTTAATATTTGGATGTAATATACTGTGCTACAACCTTTTTAAAATGCGATTTGATCTTTTAGTTGACTCTAGTTAATTTGTAATGATTTTAATCAAGATCATACATGACCATTTAGAGTTTATTACGAGAGTACAAACATTATTCACCACATCTTATTGTGCTGTTCTAGAATAAATGATGATTGGTAACTTTTATTCTATTAGGGCTGAAGATTGTAGGGATAGTTTTATCAAACATAATCTTGATAGATTCTTTTTTTTGGGTGATCTACTGTGGATAGGACTTAGAATCTACTAGCTCTAAATTATTGAGATCTCGTACTCTAAGAGAAAGTAGTTTGAAGTTGTTGTTTTTTGTAACTAATAAATGATTCATGTTTTCTTGAATTCTGATAATTTGTTTGGCTAAAAAACATCATCGGAGAATAAAAAGCCAGGATAATGTTAATGATTTTTTTAATCTTAGTTTTTAGAAGTATGTCCTGGGTTTAAGGGTTAAAGAAACTTAATTATATTAAAAAAATGGGTTCAAAAAAATGAGAAGTTTTCTGTTTGAGTTTTTTGTCTTCTAAGCAGTGTATACTATGTAAATGTTTGTATCAGAATGGATAAAAGAACTATGATGATATATGTGATTTTATAGTTCATAAGTCAATTATTTCCAAACATGGAGATAACTGAAGTCTGATATATTAATTGCATAGAATTGTTTAATTTATTTACCTTAGTAAAAAAGTGAACACATTGAATATAAAGTCTAGAAATTACAAAATGCTTTTTTTTTTCATGTGAATTTCATTTATATATTTGATGCTACATGTATTTATTTTTATCAATAGAATGAAATTATTGGTTTGAGAATGTAATGTATCTGAAATGTTTTATCCTAAACAATTGTCTAAGAAAGATATATTCATCAAAATATTATTAATGGGTAATCATTGCTACTTATGTTTTCTTTAAAGTGCTATGGTGATGATAAGTTTTTTGCCATTTAAAGATATGGATCTTAATTTATTTGGTCAAAATTTAGATTGATAATTGTGATTTAGGGCAAGTTATCCAAGATTTTTTGTGATTAAGATTTTTTTTTTTTTGTTTCATGCACTTATCACTAAGAGCATTCAAGTGACCAAGATAGTAGCATTAGAAACAGTCCATTTGGTGATCCCTGATGTAGGTGATATATGAGAATATAAAGAAGGATTAACAATAAGGAAGATTGTTAATATATTTGCTGGATTAAACCACTAAACATCACACGATCACTATTTCTTATGTTTGCTCATAACTGTTATTAAAACAGACAAAACTCTCCATATAGTAGTGCCACTCAGTGCAAGCCAGAGTAATCAATGGATGCCAGAAGGCTTGTGCATAAAATTTCTATCTAGTGCTTACTCCTCTAATATCCCCAGACTAGTTTCTAGCTTGTGGTTTTTGTTAGTGAGGAGCCTTGGATCAGGGAGCACTGCACCTTTAGATGCTGTGCTCTCAGATCCAAGCCTCCTCAAGCTAGAAACTAATCTGGGGATATTGAATGAGTAGACACTAGATAGGGATTTAATGCACAAGCCTTTTGGCATCCAGTGATTGCTCTTGTTGGCACAAGATGGCACTACTGTATTGCCTGCTTCAATTTGCTGGATTGAGTTTGACTGTTGTTATCACTGATTGCTATTCTTAATTCTAGGATATGCATAATTTCTTTAAGTATCAGTAAATTTTTTATGATTAAACCTGTTGATTTTTTTATCACTAACCTAAGAAGTCAAATCTTTAGAGAGATAATTGCTGCTTGATATTACTTTGCCATGAATGGAATTGCAATGAGGGGTAACTAACTGCAAGGATTTTACAGGAAATAGAGAAATGATGACAACAAATTATGTAAGGCCACCTGCGGTAATAATTGTAAATAATTGACTAACAAACAAACAGATATTCATCACAGTTTTCATTAATAGAAGGGGTAATTAAGAAAGCCTTTTTGCAATATCTTAAGATAGATGAAAATTTAATTATTTTACACTAAACATAAACAACATTAGATTTGGTAGATATATTTAAAATTACTATTTTACGACACATAAAATTCGAAGAATGAATAAAGGCTTCTGAAAAAAGTAAATGCCATGAAGTACAAGTTTTAAATATGTCTAAGGTATTACACATGGAAATAAAAAGGTATGAAATTGGATTAATGATGCCTTGAGATTTATGATTTAATAAGAATAGAGATATATTAATCTTTAATTAAGTTTATAGGATTAATAAGGATCTGATAATTTCTTGCCTAATAAATGATTAAGCAAAGGGGATATTGACAAATACTTAATATTCAAGAAATTTGACACTCAGATGCAAGAAATTTGTAGATTAAATTAAATTTTCTTAATGTTATATATTATCAAATGGAGTTTCTGCTCTGATTTAGATATTAGAATGAATATCGTTATTATTTTTATGGCGCATAATAGAATTAATTTAATATATTCTCTGCTTAGAATTAGTTTTGTATTTTTTTTTTTTTTTGTTTGCATTATAAGGTAAATTAATTTATTATAATTGGCACGAAAGTTCACACTTATTTTTATAATGTTTTGTTTGCAATATAGTTTCCATTAATAATGATACACACATATATATGTACACAATACAGACATGATAACATATATATGTGCATCCATCTCAATACATTTTAATTTAAGTATTAGTTCAATATACATAATCTTTTTAATAAAAATACATAAACAATATATGTATGCAGTATATTGTAATATAGACTGAAAAATTCTAAGTTCAAATCCCACTATTTAAGTATTATAATTGTATTTTTTTAATTGTTTTAATAATTCTAACTGTTAAAAATAATTTCGTTTTGAATCAAAACAAAAACTATCACTGAATCACTCTTTTGTGCTTTGATTATTAGAATTAACAGCTTTTAAAAAAAATAGATCATGGTTATTATAAACAGGCTTGGCATATGATTAATTCCATACATACAATAAACATACAAACAAATAGTATTCCCCCTCAACAAACATTGCGTGTTCAATTCTAGAACATAGATGCCACTAATAACTGCCTATTATATATGTGAGGGGCTATACACATGGTCTAGAAATAATATATTTTACACAATAGATTATATATTACTAGATAAAGAAGGAATGAATAAAGTTAAGAAAATGAAAGCATTTAATAATGAAAAGAGAGAGAGAAAGTATGTAATAGCAATCATTATTTCTTTATAATAGAAATGATTAGTAATGTAATGGAAAATAATAATAATAAAAGTAGAAAGGATAGTGAAAGATGTAGATGGAGAGTGAATGATAAGAACAAGTTATAAGAATATAAAATAAAACAGAAGAATTATGGAAGAGTTTGTTGGAGATGAATATAAGGATTGATGTGGTAAAGTAGAAAAAGTGGTAAATAGGTTTTAGGTGAGAATATTCAAAAAAATAAAAGTAATAGAAAAGTGCAAATTAGTAAAAGTATAAAAGAGAGGAAGAAAGCATGCAGAGAATGTAAATGTGCTATTAAAAACAAAGAAAGTGAAAAAGTTGTTGATATTAAATGGGAAAATAATTTTTTTTAAAAAGTCGGTAAAATAAATAATTATATAGAATGAAATTAAATAGTAAATTATTGGAGGATATTAATAAAAATGTCAGAGATGGGAGTAACAATTTTTGGAAATATATTAAAAGAAGGAATGTAGGGGGAGAGAAATAATATTACTAAATGGTGAGGAGAAGAATTAAGAGACAATCTTAAATAAGTAAGATATAGAAAACATGTTAGATGTGAAGGACAGAGTGATAACAAACATAATAGCACATAGTAATGGAAATATTAGTTTTACAGAAAATGTATTGAATGAGGGAGGAAGAAATTGAAAAGAGGGAAGGAAAGAGGTTTAGATGGATGCAGCAGAGATGATGATGAATTTGGAAAATATGGTAAAATTAAATCTGTTATTATTTTTTTAAAGTTGGGATTGAAGACAGAATTTCCAGATAGCTGGAATAATACAAGAGTGAGACTATTATTTAAAGGGAAGGGTAAGGATCATAGAAAAATAAACAATTATATACTGGCATTAATGTCGGTGTTATGTAAAGTTTTTGTATATATGGTGGCTCTTATTATTTTTTGAAAAGTTGCCCATGATTTAGTTCAGTAATAGATTGGCAGGTTGGAGTTCAAATCCTTGGATTGCAGCTATAGCTCTGTCACTTCTGATGCTTGAACTTCTTATGAACTCCTGAAATCAATTACTATATTCTTTTTGAGTTCCCAGCATCCTTTGCTGCAGTGGTACAGTGGCATAGTCTGGAGCTCAAAATCCGTGGATGGCAGCCCAGCTCTGTCACTTCTGCTCCTTGAACTTATGAAAACCTGAGCAATAAAGCATTCGGTTACTCTTAATACATTCCTGGAGTCTTTGTTATCAAAAAAAAAAAAAGAAGTCTAATTAAAATTTACCATATTCATTCTAATTTTTTTTTACAAAAGTTTATGTGTATTTCACTTACATATTTTTTATTTCTAATCTCTAATTTTTTGCATATTTTTATTTTTTCTATTTCACTATATTATTCCAATTGCCAATATCAAATTATTTATATATTAAATTTCTTTATACATAATTTCCATCTCTTCATCATAATGATACATACTATTGTGATTATTTCAATATTCATTATGTTTTTTGAAAATGGCTTAAGTCTAAGGAACCAATATTTCTATCTATTTTAGGAATACTAATTATAAAACTTTTTTTTATTCTTGAACTGAAAGTAATGCCTGTAGAGTAATATCTTATTTCAAAAATAAAAATACTTTTAACTTCTACAGTCCATCCACCCTTCTCACACATTTCTAAGTATCTAGCTTTTTTTTCTTTCCATTTCTGATTATAAATTTATCATTTTCATTCTGTTGTTTACAAAAACCAGTCCAGTGCTTTATTTTCTTTCCCACGTTTTGCCTATTCGTAAAAATCTATCAGAATTTTTTTTACTCTTCTTATCTGGAATTAAAAAACTAATTGTTAAAAACTAAGTAAAGTTAAATGATTGTTTTGATTGTATTTTGTAGTATTTTAACAAAACAACTTTTCTGTGATTATAAATCATTTTATAAAGCTTTGAATATTATTTAAAAAATAATTTAATATACAGCACTGTAATAATTCTCATACTGTCAAATGTTTCCCAAGTTAAACCTGGACACCTCAGGATTTCTTAAGAGGAAAAGAAAGATAAAATTTTGATAAATAATATTACTTTAGCTGTACATTTTTAAATGCTTTTCAATGAGTTGAAATTAATTATTATAAAACTTTGAATTAAATTAATTTATTAGTTTAATAAGAAATTTTGTTTATTTTTAGTCAGTTTGAGAATTAAAGGGCGTGTTATTAAACAAATGAAATGAAATAAACTGAAATAACTTAAGGAGGCATGCAAATATATATTGAGAATAATAAAGTCCAAACAGATTTGAATTGGACATGGTCTGGTCATGTTTAAAAAGATCAGTTGGATTGCAAATCACATGTTTGTAAAAAAGTTTGAACTGGAAGATAAGATTAATGTAGTCAAAATTACACAACAGAAATATTCATCATATGGATAATCTCTAGTCTAATGAATGAATAATCAAAATTATTAAGACCAAAACAAGTTGGGTAGATTTTTATGAATAAGAAAAATTTGGGATAGAAAATTGTAGAAAAGTATTGGAATGCTCTTTGCCTTATAGCAGAATGATAATAGCAGTGAAAACTGTTATGTCTTAAGAATAATAGTAAATGAAATGTGAATAAGAAATGGCTTATAATATTTTTTTAGTTTTAATGTTCATTTAAATAAACGGGGGGGGGGGGGCTGCTCATGATTTTCAAAGTAACCTATTTTAGCAGCTGATCTCAAAGTAACCGACTTATTGTAGGATTTTCTTTGTATTGCATAATTTCAGCATTTATGTTGAACATGTTATTCTAGAATCTAGAATGTATATTTTAACTATTCATTTTATGAATGAAAGTATTGAAATAAACTCTTTAGTTGATCGTTATTTAACTAAGATCTGAAAGCTTAGTTCTGAATTGTGGGTAATCAAAATCTTGTGGTTAGCGTTGTAAAGATTAAGCATAGCAGATGTAGGGGATTTCCTTGAAGCCAATGTGACTATTATATGACATCTTAGATAAATAATGAGTTAATAGAGGATGCTTTAACATTATGATTCATAATGTATAAGATATAACTAATGTATTATTTCAATCTTAATTTTTATGCTAATTTCCAAGTCTGAAAGGCAATTTTATGTTCCTAGTCATAGCAAGGAGTTAATCTCTTTAAACAATATATAACTTCTTCTTTTTTAAAAAAAAATTGAATTAGCAAAATCTGCTAAAAATCTTACTTAATATTGCATTTTAATCTAGAAAGAATTATATAAAAATATTATATATTTGAATGGAAGGCTTCCAAGTGAATTAAGCATTTTATTTTATCTAAAACTTACTGTATATTTTTTCATCACTAAGTTCGTAGCGAAAATCTGATATTGCCTAAAAAAATTCTTAGATAAAACAAAATTACTCATTATGAGATAATTTCTTAAACTCATCTATTTTTTCAGACTTGCAAAATTACTGCATTCTTTAATAATTTTTTAATATCAGTGCTAATTTATCTAGTATTATCTTCCATATTTTATTTTAATGTGTGTATGATGTAGACCAAAAAGATTAGGAAGCAGTGGAGATAACTATTTATAACTTCTGGAATGTACAGACTTTATATTAGTATATTATTAAGAATTGCTGTTTCTTCTTCTAGATTCGTAATATTCAATCCTTATTATTAACTACAATTTTGAAAATGACATGTCTTTTGAAAAGCTAAAAGGAGGAAGATCGATTCTTATCCATATATCAATAAAGGAAATCTATATTTCTACTGCATATATTTTGTTTGCATATTTGTTTTTGTCTCTTTGTACTTGTACTATGGATTATTCTACTATTATATTGTTAAACATTTTCATTAAATTAAAACCTTTTGGGCTCACTTCTAAAGTTAAACTGATTACAAAGAAGAAAAGAATAAAAACATGGAAAGCTAGAAACAAACTGGAAATATTTACAATGAAGTCCAATCCATTCGTGCTTCTAATATTTGAGCCTTTGTAATAATGAACATGTCATCTTTCAAATCAATTGTCTCTTCACCTTCTAATTTTGCAAAGTCCAACAATGTTCCATTCATTATTAGACAGTTCTCCCAATTTATATATATATATTCCACTTAAAAGTGACTTGTTCTTGTAATAGTTAAAATAAAGTCATCATCATTTGGCAGTCTGGATTCACAATCAGAAGATTCTTTGCATTTTTTTCCCTTTAGGCAACAATCATTGACCAAGAATAAGGCCCATAACTTAGTTTTACCTGTCATTATTGAAAATATGTAGAAAAATCATTCACATACACATTCATCCTGCCTTCAAGAAGACTCAACTGACATTTCGGTTAAGAATTAGCAGGCAGCTGAAAACAAAGATCATAATATTTCTTACTCTTAAACTCAGAGGTAAAAAGTCAATAAAATTATCATGCTGATTGATGCATGTCTGAGAGCAGACCATTCATGTTTATTTACCATATGAAACCACATAGTAATAATAGCTGCAAAAACAAGAACATTTGAAGTGCACATTAGGAATTGTCCTATCTAATTTCTTTAAGATCTCGAAATCAGTCTTTTTTCAGTTCAAAGAAAACTTCTTCCTGTAGCCATATATATTTGCTATTTATAACATATATGTTTTACATGTATTATTATTTCCACTTTTATGATTCAGTATTACCACTAAGAGAAATCTATATTTTAAATATTTGAAACATTGCTTCAGAAAAAATTCAAAATTTTACAAGAAATTGTGGGATTTGCATTACTCTGGTTGGCACTGAGTGGCACTACTGTATGGAGAGTTTTGCCTGTTTTAATGACCGTAATGTGCTAGCATAAGAAATGGTAATCATGTGATGTTTAGTGGTTTAACACCAATCCGGCCTAATAGGATAGTGGAAGTTATGGTTGTTAAAGAGCCAAAGACACCAAAATGTATGGGTACCGAACTGGATTCAGACTCATATGATTATATAGGCTGTTGAGCTTAAATTGAAAATATTTTTGTGTTTTCAATTTTATTCTTTTAGTTTTGTAGTTAAGTAGAGATAAAAGGTGGCTGCTGGAGGGTTGCATTAGATCCTAAGATCTAGGTGCAGTGCTCTCAGATCCAAAGCTCCTCACTGACGAAAGCCACAAGCCAGAAACTAGTCTGGGGATATTGGATGAATAGGCACTAGATAGGGATTTATGCACAAGCCTTCTCGCATACATTGATTACTCTGGTTGGCACTGAGTGGCACTACTGTATGGAGAGTTTTGCCTGTTTTAATATATATCAAGTTATAATTCTTTGGTCTGGTTATCGTATACTGATACAAAATGATCAACATATGTATCACAGTAACATGCTGATTTTTTTAAAATCTTATTTAAGAAGTGGGTTTAATTGAATTTAAATGATTTGATAGAAATTTTTGCAATATTTTCAATGACAATGTAAATTTCTTCAGAAGAATACATTTCTTGAGATCAAAAAATAATCTAAAAAAAATATTTGCACAATTTTTTAATCAATAGGAACTATCAGATGATTATTTGACTTACTCAAATTATATTTTTTCATCTAATTAATAAATTAAATGATAATAAATCTTTAAAAATTCATTCTTTATGCACTTCAATGCAATGCTTTTATAATCTTTCATTCACTTCTACAGTTTCAATTGATCTATATTTCTTGTCAGAGCCACAAATGTTATTTTAATGTGGATATTAAAATTCATTATTAATAATTTTAAAATCTATTGAAATATATTTATAGCTCTAATAAAGACTATAGATCAGTTGAAACTATTAGTGAATAAAAGATTGCGAAAGCATTATACTAACATGAGTAAGGAGTGTAAATTGTTTAAAATTATAACTAAAATGGGGCAAAAAAGGAGTAGAAAGTTTTAACAAATAAGACATCAATAATAAAGAAAAATACTAAATAGAAGATTGCAATTTAAGTGTGTAAGTACTAATACTAACAACATGAAGATGGATATAATATAAAATCAAACACATTTAAATAGAAAACATTGATATTATTAGCTGGAATCATAAAAAACTACGAGTGACAGTTGGACAAAAAGTTTTAAAGCAGACTGTTGCTCTTAAGTATTTAGAAAATATCAAAAATAACATTTATGACTTTTAGCTTATATTTAATACCTGAATTGGCAACAATAATTTAGTGTATTCCATTCCACTCACATGAATCACTAATGGACACCTCATGATAGAGCCGACCAGATCCCTAGAATGGTTTCTGGCTTTTGGCCTTCATCGCTAAAAGGTATTGGATTGCACATACAATAAGTGACATAGAGTGAATTACTGCTGCTAATACAGGTATTAAAGATCAGTTAGAAAAGTCAGATGATGCTCTCTTGCTGCAAACATCTTTTTATGCTAAAATGCTCAAGTTAGCATTTAACCGTATGTCAGCATTATATATAATTATTAATTTAATGTCAAACGTATGTAGTTATCAAGCTCAATTTAAAACCTTAAAGCATTTGGAATGATTAAAGTAAACCAAAATAATAACTAAATATGTATTGTAATGTAACAATAATTGTTCAATTGAATTTTCAAACTAAGTGGAAGTTATGAAAGTGTTTTAAAGGAAATAATTATTTCATAACCGCCATTTAGTTCAAAATTTTAATTCATCAGGTTATTATTAGCTTGATTAGTATAAATATGCATCCGGATATATATGCAATCCATTGCTTCTTACTGACAAAGACCAATAACCAGAAATAATATTAGGATTGGACTGGCACTATTATTTAGGGTCTATTTGTTATACAGCTCCAAATTGATAAAAGATCAGAAAGATAAATTGGAGAAGAATAGGATTTGGAATATTGAAGCATTGTTGCTATTAGTCAAAGTGAGTTTACTTATTGATGAAATTAAGAAGCAAAAATGAAATTGGATTAGGCATCTACTTAGAGAAATAATTAATGGGAGATGGGTTGGAAAGATATGAGTGTTAAGAGAATGATGGTAGGAGGGGGAGAAAAGACTAGCATGCAAAGGAAGGGAATAATTATGAGTGATTAAAAGATTAGTGTGTTAAGCATGAAGATTCAAAGAAGATTGAGATGTTGATACACAGAAATATCTTATTGGCAGATAACTGATGATGATGATGAATATGAATGTAAAATGATACATAAAAATTCCACTTGTATACCTCACACATTTTACTTAATGCTTACAAGTCTTGAAGATATACATTGGTTTTAGAATAATAATAAAAAATTTAAATCACTTTTTTTGTCAATTGATTATGACAATTAATAATCTAAGCAATATTTATTTTATATTAATAGGAAAATGCTAATGAGCTCTAAACAAGCTTTTTTTTATTTATTTATGATAAATGCTACTACAAGAGAATTCATTCAAATCATTTTTATCTTGGATTGTCCCCATCCCCAGACCGGTTTCGATCTATGGGTCTCTTCAGTGAGGAGTTGGGACATTAGATTCAAAACACCAACTCAAGTAAAGCATTTACTAAAAGTCATAAATAAAAAAAAACTTGTTTAGAGCTCATTAGCATGCTCTTAATTTTATATATTTGTAAGTGCAAACTTTTATATAAGTCATGTGACAGCTGACTTTTTATTATTACTATTATTAATAGGAAAAGAAATAATATATTTTAATTTTTTTGTTGCTGTTTTTATTAAAATATAAGAGCTTCCCATTGCTCTCTTTTGATTTGATGACTAAGGTTTGCTATGAAAACCATATTAGTATCATTTGATAATAATAAAAAATAGCAAGAATTTCAGATTCTAGACTTGTGAATTGAAATAAATAAATGTAATAAATTAAGCAAAAGTTGTTATATTTTTTTCTTTTTAAAATTACTGTTGTCTATATATTAAGATTTTGTAAGGATTTTTAATGTTAGAAAATTGTATCCTAAATTGTTAATAATAAAATGATTATTTACAAATACTTTTGAAATGTTGTCTGAAGGTTTTGTGACATGGTCTTTTACTTGTAAATATATGTTTTTCATCATGTAGGTGAATTATTAAATGCTTTCAGAAAAGTTCAAACTTAATTAATTCTTTTTCATATGCTTTCAGTTGTTAGATGAATGTTTAATACTCACATTGAGACATCAAGAGGGCTGTCATAGATAAGTATTTAAAATTGCTACTGATATTTGGCAGAATAACCTAGATGGTTAGAATATTGTCTTAAATTTACTATTCATGAATTCAAAGATTATTGGTTCAGTGTTTGACTAGTATTGTCCTATAGTCAAGCTAGCAATACCTTTCACCCAAAATATTATGTTATATACCAATGTGTGAATTATTACTAACAGTTAATTGATTTGGGAAAAGTATAAATAAAGTTTGAAATTTTGGAAAAACATTTAATAATTCAACTGAGTCAATGGAGATAATACAATATAAAACTACAATTTTTGAAATATTTATTAATAAAATATATTTTTCTTGTCAAGCATTGGTGGTCGAGAGGTCAGCGATGGATGCTTTACATGTCCCGGGTTAGCGGGTTCGCTTCCAGGCTGATGCTATGACACATGAGAAAAAATATATTTTTCTTATGATTTGAATATTGTATTTGCTGTTAATTTATTAAATTACATCAAACAATTTCCATTTATAAATAAATATTTCACTTAATTTAATTGTATTACATTCTAGACACTTTATGCTTGTTTAAAAAATTGGTGATATAATCAAAATTAATAACTCAGATGTCTTGCAATTGTTTTCTTATTATTCAAAAAGATAATGTTAAAAGATTGCTTTTCCTATCCATTCTAGTTAATAATCAGATATTCAAAAACTCTATTTTTTTAACATATCTGTCGTGTTTAGGAAATTATAGTTCAGTGCTTTTATTCAGTGATGCCCATATGTTATTTGTGTTATCATTGTATTTACATTTTTAAATATAGTGTAGAATGTTCATTTACATCAATCCTTGTTTGTATGTTATAACATTTGAACAGGCCTCTGAGAACTATTAGAATAAGGTATTAAACTCTTACCAGTTCAAGAGAATAGTTGCTGCAAATATTCAATAATATTTAGTCAAATAATTGGCAAATTCATAAGAAATGAATAACATCTTCATTTTGGGCAATATCTGTAACTGAGTTGGCTGTACATTTTGGAAATGGTAGTTTTGGGTAAAAATGATGGTCACGCTAATAATATGATCTTGATTTCTCAAAATGTTTCAATATTTTCTATGGAGGCACCACAGTATCATCGTATAGAATTGGTATATTATGAGAGTATATCATTATATCATGGTACTTCCATCATTATATTTGAAAACAATTTGATTGATAGATTTCTTTTACAATTATCACGATAAATAATTTGTCTGGCCATATGATATGCTTACTGCCAATTATTGTCCAGTACTTGTGACCATAGTACTATCAACTCTGCACATTCACTTTAAATCATTGCTTTTGAAATTTCAGCATTTTTTGATTAGCTTGTCAAACTCGTGATTGTTTTATATTTTTTATTACAATCCTTCATAATATTATTTTTAATCCTTCCTGAAACTTTGTAATGTTTTCAATCTTTTATTTTCAGTAAAACTGATTTATGACTACATTTGGTTCTAACACTTATTATTCTCCTCTTTTGGAAACTGTTGATTAAAGTGTTAAGCAATTTTGGAGACTAAAGTTCTAAGTAATGAGATATCTAACAATTTAACATCCTGTAAAGCCAGATAGGGCTAACAACTTTTTTAATGCCAATTTCCTGCTACATATTTTTTTATCAATGCTTTAGAATCTTATTTGTGAAAGTAAAAAAATATAGGACTAATACGATAGATGTTTCTGTCATTTCATCCAATTCTTGTATACCTATCCATATTTTTTCTAAGTTTATCTACTTTTTGCTCTATTATTAACATTTTTGTAATTACTTAGTGCATTTTAAAATGGATAGTATTGCATAGTAGAAGGCGGGTACTGAACCAATCTAAGGAATTGGTAAAAGAATGGAAATACAAAAGCAAAGAAGAAAACTTTGAAAAACCATTTGTACATGTTTTGTTTATTGTATAACATAGATTTAGATTCAAAATGATTATTTTCCAAATAAATATAGAAAATTAAGGTATAATGATCAGAGATCAAGTCTGCTGACAAACGTTAACAAACATTAGCAGGTGACTGTGTCACATATTATCATGAAGTTTAGCATGCATCAACAGAAATATGTGCATGTAATGGCTTGTTTGCAGTATGAGATCTAATGTAGATTGGTTTAGAATTGTGTATCTAGCAGTTACAAAAGCAATAAGTATTTGAACATTTTAATTCATATTGAATACCATCAATCTTTATTGATTATGGATCACATATGAAGTAAATTGTATTATTGTTATTCAATGAAACATTCATTTTCCTACAAATCTACAGCTGCATTTCTGAATTTACTAGTGCTTGTAGCAGTACACAATATTAACAAAAATGGAAAGAAAAGTTGTAAAATAACAGCCATTAACATTTATTTATATCTAGGAATCAATTGGTAAATAAAGCTCATGCTGATAAGGAAAATTATTTAACTACGGCCAAATTAAATTAAGACTATTAAACTGATTTTTAATACCATATTGATGTATTTTTAAAATTAATTATTTCTTGATGAATTTAGCTTGATATTTGACAATTTAATGTCAAATGAATTGATATTAAACATCTATTGTTGAAAAAATAAAACCCAATTTCATTTACTATTTTTGTTTGTTTTTGCCCTTTTATGCAAAAAGCAATGTATATTTTATGCCATGGACGATATTCTAATAACCAACTTTTGTATAAAATTTTAGTTCTCAAGAGAAATTGCATTTTTTAATTATACACTTAGATTTTACTTTTTTTTAAAATAGATAATATTGTGGCAAGAAAAATATAGATAATGTAGTATTGAATATTTAAAGTAATACATTACAAATTTGTCAAAAAAATTTAATCAAATGAAGTTATGAAGCCTCCAAGACTATAAGAACATTTGGTGCTAAGAAAGATAAGAATTTATCTTATTTTAAAGCATTTAAAGAAAACATTTTGAGACACTGGGTTGCATGCTATAAATTGGGAAAATCACATAGGATTGGTGAACTAATTTTATTAGCTGTAAGTAAGGTAATATGGGCTATGCTATGCAAGCCAGCTTCTGATATTACTAAGAGAATTTCTTTGAGCATTAAAAAAAGAATAAATGAAATAACTCAAGATGTTGAAGATTCATTATATAGGTATTTAAAACCGTCTAAGTTCTCCATACAATTTAACGTATCAAATTATCCAGGAAATGAAATTTATTAGCTTCCCTGTAATTTATAAGGAGAGAGGGGGTGCCAATAACTGCCATTTGCTGAAAATTTGCAAACTGACAGTACACGAGAATCAATATCTTATGCATTGGACTAGGCTTTTTAAAGAAAACTCCCTGAGTAATATATTGACAATTGCTATAGATACTGTTTTAGCAATGATAGGGTACTACCAGGGCATATTTAAAAAAAGCAATTCCACATATATTCACTGTATACTGTGTCAGTTGTTATTAATGTTTAATTGCCAAACATCTGAGTGAATATCTACATATGCCATTAAAATAATTAACCAAATCAGAAACAATTCATTGAATGACAATTGGTGAACAACTTTACTCCGAAATTAATAAAGAATTCAGTCAATTGCTGTGTCTTACAGAAATTCATTGTCTATCAAAAGTTGCCTATTTGGATCAATTTTATGAACTCTTTGTTTCAGTACTGAAGTTCCCAGTAATCAAAGATGATGTTTTACAAGAGAAATTAATTAATTCCAAAAATGACTTTGTTTACTTGATATACTTATTTAATAAATTTAATGAAACAAAACCTATAGTTTCAAAGTAATAAGCTGAATTTAATCAAAATAAAAATGGTTATTTCCATGTCTTTGGCAAATGATATTTAAATGATGCAAAAAAGCAGTCCACACTTAAGCAATGCCAAGAATCTCAATATGATATTTAGGTTGAAGGAAATTTAACCCATTTCCATATCCATTAGCAGTTGAAAGACTTAAGACTTGCTTACGTATTATCTTCACTAGGATGTTCTCCATTCTGAGTTTAATCAATGATTTGAAGATATTTTTAAAATAAACATATCCAATTGCTTTTTAGACCTTTTTCCAAGTACAATATCCAGTATTACAAGAAGAACTCTTAGAAGTTACAATAAATGAAGAATTGAAATTGAAATTCAAAGTTGTCTACAGTTCTGACTGCAAAATCACATACTTTATCCTGGTTTATGGGCAATTGACTGCAAATAGCTAGTTGTAGTGATTTAAGAATACTGCCAACAAAAATAGAAACAAACATTAATAAATTGATAGCAGTACATCAGA
Organism: Epiperipatus broadwayi; assembly: GCA_028023455.1. Taxonomy (NCBI): domain Eukaryota; kingdom Metazoa; phylum Onychophora; class Udeonychophora; order Euonychophora; family Peripatidae; genus Epiperipatus; species Epiperipatus broadwayi. The sequence goes on from JAQFVV010000011.1 coordinate 8,749,677, forward strand.
TTCATCCTTAGCATTAGGATTATTTTTAATGTTATTCATGATTTTAATATTCACTCCCTTAATTTTTTGAATAATGTGAATGTTATTACAGTTGATTTAAAAAAAATTTTTTTTATAAATTCAAGTTTCAGAGTGTCTTTTTCTACAACATCTTTCTTTACTATGTTGTAAGATGTATATTGGAATATAGATATATAAAAAGAAAACAAATTTATCACTGCATTTATTTGTAGATTTGGGGGGGGGGGGGGCATTGAGTAATATAAGTTTTAAAACTTCAGCAATAATCTTTCTTCATATCTTTTTTTTCTCCAATTTATTCTTTCGCTCTCTCTCTATGTATATATAATGTAGATTATTTAAAACTCAAACGAATTTACTTTCTTTGATACTATATACTTTATATTGCATCTCTTAGGTAAAAATTTAAAAAAGTTAAATTGTCAATAAGGAATGTTCTACAATATTATAAGAATAAGATACGCATATGTTATTGTAAAATGGAAATAAATATATAATCCACACGTTGCTATTATTTTTTGCATATAAGTAAATAACACTGAAAAAGGTTATGTACTAACAAATATATTTTTTAATACAAAAAAGGGGTTCTTTTAACACTATTTTATTCTTATCATCAATACAACATGTATATTGTTGTAAAAGTTTACAATAATATACAGTAGATATTATAATGAGAAAGTCATTGAAATGTTGCCAGAAAAAGCTAATAATTTTTATTAGTCATACTTTCATTAAGTGATATGTGTCAGTGTTATGAGGGCAGCATGTTTGACACATCAATTAAACTCGTAATTCACTGTTTATATATATATTGAACAATAATAAAGATATGTCTAAGAGATTGTGGTCTGGGCCAACTGATGAGTGATGGTTCAGCACCAAATGTGCATCTTGGTGATCATAGATCTTTTTCAAATGTCTTTTATCATATGTTTATGATTATATTTCTCCACAAGCCAAAAATGAATAGCAATCAGTCCATACCCTGCATTAGAGTGATGTAATGAAAATTACACTACAGAAATATTATGATATGGATTGTTATGAAATCTTTTTTTTTTTGGTTTTAATTATATATTTAAAAATATATTAGTATAGGTATTAATATTATAAAAAATCTTATTATTTTCTAATATTGTGTATTGATAATTCAGATTTTATTTAAATTATAGCAAGTTATATAATCATATGCCTTTATCAAAGAAAAAAATATTTTTATAATGTGTATTATTGTCAGAGACTAGAAATCAAAATTCATTAAGATAGCATAGTAATAGGAAAGTTATGTTTATTTTTATAATTAGAGAGAAAATATTGATTGTTCACAGATGCATATTAAAAAACAACAACAATTTAATACATACTTATAAATCATAAGTATCAGTGGCAATCTTGATGTTTATCTTAATAATACCATGATCTTTGCTTTATATCTTTAATAGTGCGTTTTATAAATTGGTACATTTTTATTTACAACTGTCAAACTCATTTCACTCACAACTTTGACACCATCCACATCAGATAAATACAATAATGATTATTACTAATCATTTACTAAACTAGAAATTATCTCTAGCACAGATATAAACTTTAAACCTCAGTTAAAGATTAATATCTCTGATTTTTTAAATTTTAAACAAAAAACACACATGGAGTTATTCATCTTTCTTTTCCCCATATGTAATATCTTTATAGATATATTAAACAACCTCCTTACTTCCCCATTCTTTTTAAATTCATATAAATAAAAATACAATTAAAGACATTTTTTAAAATTACACGAAATTCAGTGTTAAACCAAGAGTTATGACAGTTTAGATGTGTGTGTTGCAAGGAAGAAAGGGTTACTCCTTGATCATAGTAGCCTTTGCCAGGAATCCTCAGAATTCAAACCTCTGTTTTTTTATAGATCACTTAAATGTATATATAATAATTATTTTTCATATTAAAATTAATAATTATTTAATATTTTTTAATGAAAAAGATCTAAATTATTATAAAGATACTTTACTTAGTATGTACAACAAATTTCTTATTTAGCTAAATACAAAATTGAATTGAATTATTATTATAATGGCTTTGAAAAGTTATTACTTTAATTTTTATTTCACTGCATAATATAATTTTTCTCTTATCTCACCCTTCATTTCATCTTTCTTATTTTTAATCTTAAAAAGAAGCTACTTTAATAATTTCATTTAAAAAATAATAAATTCTAATTATGTATACTTGTGTTAATTTCTGTGTTTCTTCCTCTCATTGTTTTTTTTTTTTTGTTGTTGTTGTTAATATTATTTTATGTTCATTTTTATTTATTTATATTTTCATTTTGATACATGAATGTGTTTTATAGATTTAATAACATTTGTTTTGTAGTCTTTTACTTTATGTAATTTTTGTTTTTTAAATGAAATGATACAGTTGATAATAATAATGAAAAAAAAGGGGAATATATAATCTGATATTTTTAACTGAATACCATTTATATGCATATTAAAAAATGGCGTAGAAAAGAACATTAGACTTTAAAATATCAGAAGATTGTTCTTTTGTTTGTTTTTTTCATTATTTATTTGTTGTTTTTATATAATTGTTTTGATTTTTTTTTTTGAGGGAATTTTTTGTTTATGTAAGTAATATATTTTATTTATTTGTTCTTAGTATTTTATGCTTATCAACAATAATAAAAATTATATTTGTTTTTTTTTTGTTCGTTTTTCCCCATTATCTATTATTTATTTGTACTTTTAATTGCTTTTTTTACAACCCCCTTTCTTTGCAATTACTTGGTAAATTTTTGAAAATTTGTCTATCAGTAGTCAATTATTGTACATGTTTTGTGATATGGTTATAACCCTAAACATTACATACTCAAGCAGTAGTAAAAATTATTTACTTACTGTTGAAATTAGTAATACTTAATTTAAAATAATATATGAATTATTAAGCTGGCTTGATTAATTTGTGAACTAAAACCACCACTAATAAGTTTCGGCCGTTTTGGATATCAATGTTGATTTATTTACAATATATACAGTTGAAGGTTAGATAAAAGAGAATTCTCCTTTTGTCAGATGGAATGAATGGGCTTTGATAAATGAAACCTAAAATTGTATTTGCAAGTTTATTAAAATGACTCCTGTATTTGTAACGAGAGTGTTCTGTGATATGATTTTAAATATAGTAAACAAGGCAAACTCTCCATATAGTAGTGCCACCCTGTGCTAACCAGAGTAATCAATGGATTCCAGAAGGCTTGTGCATAAAATCCCTATCTAATGCCTACTCATCCAATATCCCCAGACTAGTTTCTGGCTTGTGGCCTTCGTCAGTGAGGAGCTAGTCTGGGGATACTGGACGAGTAGGCATTAGATAGGAATTTTATGCACAAGTCTTCTGGCATCCATTGATTACTCTGGTTAGCACAGGGTGGCACTACTGTATGGAGAGTTTTGCCTTGTTTATAAACAATTATGTGCTAGTATCAGATGGTGATCATGTAATGCTTAGTGGTTTAAATATAGTACCAAGAAAAACTGAATTTAAATTTTGAAATGATAATTTATTTTTAACTTCTTTGCATCTTCCCATAGCACTCTAAATATGTGTTGCTGTTGATACACACCTTCTCCTTTATCAAAGCTAAGGATCTCTGAATTGATAAGACTAAAGAAATTTAATAGCCATCACATTTCTTATTTTATAATTCTCTAATCTACACATACCTAAAACTTCAAATCTATTTACATTCCATTTCTATAACATTCTCTTTGTCCTTTCAACAAAGCTAATTTTAAGAAAATTTTCAAATCCATTTTTTCTTTGTTAGGTATCTAATTATGTAAGTATTTATTAAATCAATCTTAAACATCAGCTCAATCCTATCTCCAAACAATTTTTGGTTAATTGGCATTCTACTGGGAGATGATATTTAAACATTGTATAAATCACTAATCAATAACAGTAGAGTCAAATTCCTAATAATGATTTTTAGTAACATTGTGTTGTATTTGGCTGAATTGCAGGGCTTAGACTTAAACCAATAGTAATATCAAAAAAATATGAACACTCTTAAAATACAGTTGTATATAGATAAATGTAGTTAATACTGTGCTGGTCATGCCGAATGAATGGACTCCCAGCTGTATACTTAGCTTGCCTTTTGAATTTCTAGTCTTAACACTTACAGCTGTACTGGACAGCTTGCCTCGAGTTTGTTAAATGACTTTTCCAGCTGTACTAAACAGCTTGCCTCAACTCTCCCATAGTTGTAGCAGCTTCCAGTCCCATCATGGACTTGCCTCACTGCATAGATGTATCGGTAGTGAATATGGTAGAACCCCTTCGCTGCTGGAAGTGATTATAATGGAGAGCACCTTCAGTCATATATGTAGACAGATGTTCTCTCAGTACATTCATATAGATATATAACCCTTACCTCCAAAAAGGCTGACTATTTATTGCCAGATCCCCTACCTTGCTGGCAGCAGTCAGATTCAGAGAACCCAACCAATAGTAGAATTTTACACACATGTTTACACATTGGCCATATTTGTTTTTACTCTTTGGCCATGTTTATACATTGATTAACAACATGTTTTCAGATTGGTTAGCAGCATCTGGACTAGTCCACTTCTGAAGGCAAAGTCAGATATGACAATTGTTATTAATAATCAATGATTTATTCACTGTTCATATTATTTGGTTCTAGAGAGGTGAGATATAGCCATTGTCTGCATAGGTTAAACATAAGTTAGGAAATCATGATACACTATATTGGTATGCTAAAAAATTCTAAATGAATGAAAATGCTATTTTGCTAGCTATATATTTACAAAATATATAATTATTTTAATAGTGTTTCTAATCAATTATATATTTGCATTATTTTGTAATATATAATTAATCCCTCTGTATATATATATGCACTATACAAATTTTAGAATTAATGTTTGTGCTTCTACTGCAGAGTAAATAAATCTTAACTTTTTTTATGCAACCGCATTTCATCAGTGCCATCAATTTTCTCCTTAATCATTAGAAACAAATTCTATAAACTGCATGTGTGTTTTATATCATTTTGTAGATAATTTCCTATAGTTTTTAACAACAACAACAAAAAAGGATGGCAGCCTGATTTATAGTTTTTTTGTTTTTTTGGCAATTTTCGTGAAAAATATTAAGTTTTTTTTATATTATGTTTAACAAAAATGTATGTTAGTTAAATGTAGAAGGCTTTTAGAATAATTTATGGATGACTTTATAATTTTTTTAATTATAATTTTAAAAATTATGATGAAATTAATATATCTTCCTATAAAATTATTTTAATTATAGATAAATAAACTATTAAGATAATTTGAAATATTAGTTTGTAAAAGAAATAAACCCAAATAATAATACAAACAATATACACATACATTTTTATTGTATTTATATATGTATGTGCATGTATGCAAAAATTAATTAAATTCAGATACTATCTTATTTTTGTTTTCTTCTTTATTAATCTTATTATTAAAATAAATATGTGAAAAAAAATTATAGCAAAAAGAGTACTGGCTGATCTATCAGTGCTGCAGCACCCCCAGGAAAAAAATAATAATTATTAAATTTGTGCTTGAAAATATCAATAATATAACAATCATTTTAATAGTTTGCATATTTATCATGTAAATATAATTAATTAAACCCTTTTTAAAGTGAATTATTTTAAGTAATATTTAAAATTCTATTCAATTGTGGCAGTACCAGAAACATATTCCGTGAATAACAGTAAGTTTGGCAAGATTCGTTTGGTGTTATCAATGCACATAATTAGTGCTATTTGAAGGTAGAATGTTTATCTATTCTGGTTTCTCTTTAGCGTGAATAAATTTTTATTGTTCTCATTTTAGATAAGCAATAAAATATTCTGATTTTTTTTTTTTGTAGTTAACATTTATATATAAATATTTATTACAAAAAAATATAACAAAATAATAAAATAAATATTATTTTATATATTTATCATGACAAGTGTTAGTGTTGAATATATATAAAAAAATAACATTTTCCCAACTGACATTATATGAAAAAAATTGAAATGGAAAAGCAAAGGTCAATCTACTTTAGATATTGTTATTTGTCAAACAGCAATTAGTAAAGATAAAAAATACATTAGCTATAATTGGTATGGAAAAATAAAATGATTGTGTATTTGCAAAATGTAGAAATGCTCTGTTTTGTTTTCCTTGTTTACTTTTTGATGACAGTATTGTAATAAAGCACCCACCCCTGCTTAAAAATTACATTGGCTGCTACTGATCAAAAATAATATTTATTTTGTTAGGAGAAGGAAGGAGACCATCATTCTGTTGGATATTTGAAAGACTTCCATCTTCATAAAAAATATTCTATTAACAATCACTGGTAGTTATAACTTACGCCAGCCGCTGGGTGACACTGCAGTACCATCAACAAGCCGCAAGAAGCATGCAAGTGATAAAAAAATTAAAAGATCACTGAAATCATCGATGGAACAAAGAATAAAAAAAAATACTCTTGAAATCATCGATGGAACAAAAAATAAAAAAAAAACCCCGCTGAAATCATCGATGGAACAAAAAATAAAAAACGCTGAAATTTCACATCGATGGAACAAAAAATAAAAACTGCTGAAATCATTGATAAAACAAATAATAATAAAAAAATCCCTGAAATTATTTATGAAACAATAAATAAAATAAAAATCCCTGAAAACATCAATGGAACAAAAAATAATAATAATAAAATTCCCTGAAATTATTGATGGAACAAAAAATGGTATAAAAAAAACCCCTGAAATCATCGACCCCCTCCCAAAGAAGAATTTCTATCCAAAAATAGCTAAAACATTAAAAATTTATTCTGCAATAGAAACATAAATGTTAATGCTAAATTTGCATTATCATGCTTATACAGACATATGACATATTTGTACATTACTTTTATTTTTATTACAAAACTTTATATTTTGTTTCTATACATGAAGTTGATTACATTTAATTTTATTTTTTGATTTTTTTTAAACTAACAAATGCTTATAAAAAAATTTATTTTTAAATATTTGAAATTACAAAAAAAAAGTTTTGATTTGACTTAAATTTAACTACTTAAAAATTAGGAATGTTTTATTTAAAATGCTTATTATGCATGCTATAAATAGAGTTCTTGAATTATTTCATCTTTATTATGTATGTGCATGAACTTTGCATTAGTTTCTATTTGATTTCAGTTAATTAGTTTTTATTAACAAATTTTTATGAATTTCTGCAAATTTTATACTTTGACGAAAAAAAAAAAAAAAGTAATTAAAGCAAAATAAAATTTTTTATATGAAAGAGTGAAAAAATAAAATAATTTTTATTATTATTATTTTTTTTTAAAAAAAAATTTAAACATTTTATTCACTAAATAAATAATCAAATAGTAGCTGCTAGAGAGGGTATGTGATGTTTGAACAATTCAGGAATCTTTAACTTTCATGTTCATCACTTTAATATTATTTAAAACTTATAGGGCACATAGTAACAAATAATTAGCTACTATATTATTTTGCAGATATGTACGTAAATAAATCCATCCAAAAGGTAAACTCTTTAATTACAGTTGATAAATATATGATATATTTTAATCTTTATTTAACTTATCAGAGTCAAAACTAAGTAGTAGGTTTATTTTTTAATTAGAGAGTTTTTTTATATTTTACCTCAAAGAATAAGTGAATACTAAGCTTAATGAACAGTTTTTTAATGGTCTAAAGTAAAAATTGTGGTAATTATCATTGGTAGTCAAGAATTTTGTAATTGCTTGATCATAAGTGTTCTTTTGATATAATACTTTTCAGAGTCAGCAAATCTCTTTTCCCTAGATTATTTGACACCATTATATATATATTATATTTAATATTTTCACAGTTACATGATGTAAATAAAGTAGTTTTTGAGTTAAACTTCCAATGTTTTGACAAATTTGTCGAAACGTTGGGAGGTAATGCACAGTTTAACCCAAAAATTACTTTATAGATCTATGCTTAATCATTAGGTAATTTAAATTTGTAATGAATTATTTATTTCATTTAATTAATAGTATTGTCCAATTTATCATCAGTTAAGTAATTACCATTTTAGTAATTAAATTATACCACAAACATTTTTCTTTTAAAAAATGTTTTATTTTTAATAAAAATTTATAATAAAGTACATCTTTAAATAAATAAGGTATTATGGCAAAAGTGGTAAATGTTAACATCGTATAATGAATAACAAAACATTAGCTAGGTAGACTAAATATTTATGGATAACATCATACCATGGCAGAATAATTTCAAAATTAAAAGATTGGAATAATATGTAATTAGTAATATATTACAATGAAATTAATTAATAAGCTCGTGTATACGCTTCTTACAATATTATAAGGTTTTGACATAGTAATGATCCATAATTCCAACATTCAATTATTTTAGGATATTTAGCCATTTCATAAAGCATTTATTACAATGATATATTTGTTCAAACAATCAAAAATGATATATAGTACTCATTATTAATTGCATTATTTAACTCATACCTGAAAATAATTTATAAATTATTTCCTTACAGTATTAGACGATTAATAGTTCTTTAGTGTTTAATATAGGAACCTTCCACTTATATCACAAATCATACAGAATTAAGCAATAGTTTATTAGCATGGAAATGTATATTGGCAATTAACCATAAGTTTAATTATGGATATTTGATAATTTATCAATGCAATTAAGCATAATGAAACTAAAATTTGTTAAAATTTTAAGAAATTAGAGACCCTCCTCCATATTTGTGGTTTCAGTTATTCTTAATTAAAAAAAAAGATAAAAAAATGAAACAAATTTTAATTTTTTAAAATTCAATATGCATTTATGGGTCAATCACAAGTAACAACAGTAGACCTTTATCCTCATTATAAAACCCATGCTTTTTTAATGCACCCAAGCTATTGTAAATTTAAATAAACATTAATTATCTGCAGTTTTGAATATATATATATTTTATATGTTATACAAATTTATTTTATTAATAACAATATTATTTTAAAAATATCTTCATATTATAATAAATCTATGAAAAACATTTTTTTTACTGAAATAAAAATGTTAACAAGTTAATTTCAGAAAGCTAAATATAGTTCTACTAAAAAATCTAAAATTAAACTAATTCTGAATCCAATAAAGTGTAAATAAAAAAATTTTTAAATTCAAAAGTTACAAATTAAAAGTCTAATATTATTTTAGATGAATTAATTATAGCATTGATCAGTAATTGAATATTGGACTAAAATGGAAAAAAAAAAAGGAAAATATTTCAAGTAGGTTTACTGATTTATGAGTGTTTACTGAACATTTTCTTCTTTAATTTTATTTTTAACTATACCTGGGTCTCGTTTTACGCGGATTTATTTAACATGATTTTGAAGTTATGCGATTCATGTTTGTTCGGAAGTCGAACTCCGATAATGCGCTATTACTTTAAATAATAAATTTCATGCACTTACGTCATATTGAAAATAATAGCACATTATTGGAATTCGACTTTCATCTTAGTAATTTCAATATTTTCAGCGCTTTATAATAGTAAGATTTTATGCAATAATGAAATTAAAATCACGATTTCCACATTTTATGTATACACACATTAAATTTTACAAGATTATAATGTAAATTTGTTCAAACATTGTGTGTGTTAATTTCTAATCAGTTGGCAAATTATTTTCTTATTAATGACACTAATCACGAACGTGCTCTTAAATTCCAACGAGAGCTAAATGGTTGTATGTCTGGATATCACAAGCTTCATAAACAATTAATAAAATCATCTCAAGGATTAATTACTAATTACGTTGTCACCAGAAAACCATTAACACAACATGAGAGTGAAGTTGGCACTAGTTGTATTTCCTCTTGTGAAGAATCTGATTTTTTACCAGTTTGCAAATGAACCTGTTTATCGGCAAATAGCGATAATAATTAAAACATGTATAAAAAAATGTAAATTACAGTACTGTACTGTAAATTATGCATAAAAATATATTGTTTTGAATAAAATTAAATATCATAGTTGAAAAAAGTTTGTCTTGTATCAATTTTTTTCAAATTTGAAATTTTTTTATTAGTCATATTTTATTTCCTTATTTTTTTTTTTTTTGCGTAAATTTTAAAGTAATTTTACGTTGGTGCTTTACTTTTATGCGATTTTTGAAAAATCACAGTCCATATCCCCCTTTTTTCAAGGTAAGTTACGTCTATTTTTGTGCGATTTCTTTTGCATGTGTTTTCTGAGGAACCTATGTATCGCGTAAAACGAGACCCAGGTGTATTTATTTTCATCATCATTTCCAGTCTTTATCGATTCACTGCAAGCTAGTAATTCCAAAATTGATACAATTTCTCTTATATATAGCTTCTCCACATCATTCCTGTAAACTTCCTTATCCTTTTTCATGTAGTCTTTCTAAGTCTTTTATAATATCTTATGATTTAGTTTAAGACTTCAACTATTTATCTAATAAGTTTTCTAATATGTCCATTTCATCTTGGCTCATTTTAGGCCCTTAATTTTTTTAAAAGCTTTATTAATATCTGATACCAGTTTATTTACTCACTCATGTACTTTGCTTTCTATTTCTCACCTTTCATTGTGATTTGATATCCCAAGATTCAAATTTAGTAAATCAGATTTATTAACCTCTCCCTCCTGACATAGGCAATCCAAGTTAAATTCTTTACTTTATATCATTCATTATGTTTTTTAGTAATCTGACCAGATATTCATTGCTTTTAACTTCTATTTCATTATTATCAATTTTTATTTTTGCCTTATACGAAAACTCTTTGAACATTAATCTTATTTCTTAGAGTTTTCATCTGATAACTTTTGTAAAATTTTCTGAAGTTTTGAAGCATCTTATCATTTGAAAAATTTAGATAACTTAAACAATATTTATTCATTTATTTTTTATTTCCTTAGCTTCCAATATTAGTCTTCAAAATAATTCCTGTAAAACTATCATAAAAACTTGTAGAAATGGAATCACTCTATCATACACCTTTATCAATGTTAATCTTGTTAATAACATGTCTAATTATTGCTGTTGTATTTTGTTAATATTTTTTTTTTTAATTTGACAATATCCTGAGTTAATGTTTTAATGATCCAAAGTTCCTTAATCCTAACGGAAATGCTCTTAGAATCAAATGCCTTTCCATATTCAACAAAACCAAAGCGTATCATTGGTCTTTTCTAATAACTTCTTTTAATCTACTGTGCTAAAACATTTTAAAATCTGGCTTGTGTTTTTGGTTGGGTTAAGTCCAAATTTTTCTAAAGATAAGGATAAACTTATTAATGATTTTGTATAAAACTGATTGAAGCCTGAATTTCTATCTCCTTTTTTTAACCCTTTTTAAATATCAAAAATTACTACTGCATTTTCCCAATCATTTCCTGGAACCTTTCTATTTCCATAAATTTGATTGCATGCTCTCAATTCTTTAGTTAAAATACTTGCCATTTAAAAAGATGTAATTGTAATGGTTATTTTGCTTTTTTATCTTTTATTATAATATAATGTTTTATAGAAGTTTTTCCCACACTTTATGGTGTTTCATGTTTATAGTAAGAGTTATCTTTTCTTTTTACTGCTGGAATAACTTTTTTTCTAATAACTTTTTTTTTGATATTAAGATGTTCAATTTTACTTTTACGACTTTTATTTTCTTCTATTGTTTTCTTGCCAATTTTAGTTATAAATATATTGTAACTGTCAGAATTGCACAACCCACATGAAAATCACCCAATAGCAATCCACATTCATTTCACATTCAGACATTACAAACTAATAACTTTTTCTATTGTAGTTCACTAAGGTTAGAGAGAAATATGAAACTCTTAACTATTTTACTGATGAAGACTGCATGGTACAGTCGAAACTGTAATCAATAATAAAAGTTTTTTTGCTGAAAAGTGAAAGCGTGTAAGATTTTTAAAATTCAATATTATATTTTACTTAAGTTATTGATTGCAATTATTGATGACAAACTGCCCAAAATAATGAGACAAACACAATTTATTTATATATATAAAGTAACACTCATGGGCAGTGCTTTTCTTAATTGCTTTATAAATTAATTAAAGGTAACTCAATACACAGATATGGTATACAGTAGTTTAAATATCTTTAAACACTTGAGATTTGATAATTTCTAATTTAAGGTATTATTATCATTAGTTGTTTTTGAATGGCTCCCAATCTACTGCATAGATATCTAACCGATCACAGCTCTCATTATTGCTGTTCTAGGACTAAACAACCCTGCCAAATGAGGATAATACAAAATTATTTATGAAGAATGATTTAACTAAATGACTGTGTGCTCAAATTCAGGTTATGATATTAACAAGCAATTAAAATAATCAAATAATTGTATAATACAGGAAATAAAGTCTATACTACAATAATTGATACATAAGAGCAAATACACATATAAATTATATGCATATGGTAAGAATTAAATTTCTACCACTTACTACTTTTTAAAGTATTTGGTACTGCATATGAGTGACTGGCAGTCACAAACTTATCACTGCATGACATGTATGAAAATAAAATAGATACTATATGATAGGAATTGTTCATCTACAGCACATCAATATTTAAACAAATAATGAAAGTGACCAATAATCGCAAATGGTTTTACAATCATTACATTATAAGAATGAATTTAAGATGTAATTAGCATAACCTGAACTGATGGATTGACAGCTGTCCATTTTTATCAGTAATATTACCTCAAGAACAAAAATGCAGTTCATTCACTTTGACACCTATTAGATACACCCATAATCTATTTCATCTATGCAAAGTGATGGAACTCCATTCGCAAACTATACAGTTATTTTTTTAACTTATTATTTTTTATTTTAAATAAAATGGAAATAACTGATTTAATTAACATACAATTTTTAATAGCATAACCAGAGATTATAAAAATATGCTTTAACTGGTATTATAAAATAATTACTTCAAAATTAGCTCCAATTAAATTACAGCTTGCTAAACATAAAGAAAATACAATAATCTCTCATAATACATGCTCATAAACAGATTTAAACAAATAATTATTCAAGAACATATTTTTACTAGATTGGAGATAAATAATGATTAACTAGAAATTTGTCTGATGTTCATACTTCTTGTTATAGCGTAAAAGTTTGCATTCAGTGCCTTAGGTATTGGTTTATTTTTGTATCATTTTTTATTAAACCATAGATATGATAATGATAGGTTTTAGTCACAATTTCAAATGCTTAAGTCTCAATTTAGTCTTGTTTTGGTGGCTTGTTCCTTCTGCAGCGTTGGACATCAGACGCCTTCTTTTCTGGGACTCAGTGATGGTTTTCCAGCTTGCCCTCCGCCAGCTTGACAGAGTGAAGCAGATAATGGCTTTCTACTCTTGCATCGTAGATTTGGAAAAACAGCAGAATAATGATAATCTTCTTAGTAACAGCAGATGAAGAATAATGGAAGCAGAATAGAACTGAAGAATAATGGTAGAATTCCGGAATGTAATTTCCAGCATTATTTATTTGGTTTGGAACTATCTTATCTGTAAAATTTAGATCTGTTGCTCATCTTTTGGTTCCTTTGATCTATTGGGTATAGATAATTCCAAAGTCCAGTTGTGGTCATTTGCTTAATACCATTTTTGCAAATTCTTATCTTTGAGTGGGAATAATAGCCTTTTTAATTAAATCATGCCAATTATTTATCTCCTTAATTTAATCTATTGATCTGTTTACAAGCATTTTAATTATTTTTTCCCTAGAATGTCATTTCCACTTTTAATTATTGTTAAAAGAAATACCTTTGGCTTTTAATCTACTTTTAAACTAAATTCAGAATTAATTAACTTTTACAACTTTTTAGAAATTTTTTAATTTAATTTGATTTAACAAAAGAATTTTAATTACTATATTTTATACATTTGTGCATTTAAAATATCTATATAACTTTTATTTATTAAAATTATTTAAAACTTTTAAATTTAAAACTTTGTGATTTTTAATTTACAGACATGAAGTATATCACCCACTACAAAGGCACTGTAAACTAATAAACACTTGAGGAATATTATACTCTTCTTTTCAAACAAAATAATGTCTTTTGAAAAGATAGAATGAATCCATCCTACTCTTTTAACCTAAACATTTATGTATAGGCAAATCTTAAGCATCTGGGAAATAAGAGCATGAAGATATTTATTAATCACTTTTAATTTTATTAGGTATGTTTTTAACTATTGATGCCTGCAAAAGTTTACAATTTACGGCCCATTAGTTTAGATGTAATATTAAACGTATATATAATGAGTTATTTATTTATATAGTACTATGTTTTAATCTGTATTTGGAAAGGAGAGTATTTATTAAAAGTGTTTATTAGTTTATAGTGTATGTGTAGTGGGGGATCCCTAATGATTATTACAGATTAAAAACAATGTGTTATATAAATAAATAACTCATTATATATATGTTTAATATTACATCTAATACTGGCGATCTGTAAATTGTAAAAATTTTGCAGGTGCCAATAATTAAAAACATAGAAATGAAATTAAAAGTGATTAATTCATATCTTCACACTATCATTTCCAAATGCTTAAGATTAGCCTATACATATATGTTTAAGTTAAAAAGATAAAGTGGATTCATTCTATTTTTTCAAAAGACTATCTTGTGTTTGGAAAGGAGAGTATTCCTTAAAAGTGTTTATTAGTTTGCAATGTATGTGTAATGGGTGATCCCTAATGATATAGTGTAAATATATTGTAATGGTCAAATTTATACATTCATGTAACAAAACCCAGAGTCCAGGTAAAATACCCTAAAGCCGATTGGAATGGGATGGTTAGATCCAGGTCTGACCAAGCTTTAACCTAGTTACCAGTGTTCTACCCTATGAATGACATTTCTAAGGTTACACAGGGGAAAGAACTGGTTATCCTAGATCCACATATATTTGCTATGGCACAGACTAAATATCAAGAAAAATGTTTGCAGGGCAGGTGGGTAGTTATTCATGGGATTTTGCATCAAAGTGTGCAGTATCCTAGGACTAGACAGCTTGCTACAATTAAAACATGAACATATTGAGTTCGGAATTCAGATAGGCTTAATATATGGGGTCTAGATCCTCGTGCTCCGGTTCTAATAAAATATAGCCTCACCTGAACTAAGTGAATGTGGATGGTCTCCACTATGAGCCCATTAAAGGATGCAGCAAGATGTAATGTACAAAACTTACTTTATAAAAACACACGCGCAATGCATAAAGTAAAATACAAATATGTATATTTAAATTAAAGGCACCTAAAACAGATAGCTTCAATCTGTATAACTAACAGAACCCAGTTCTTAAAATAGCAAAATAATCATGCTATCTCAATGGACTAAAACTATATTATTAATCTAGCTTAATATCCTCAATCTGCATCTTTAATCAGTTTTACTAAGAAGAAAGTATATTTAATGGGCAATTAATAATACATTAATAAATATACCTTTATGCTATCTCCAAGGCTAGTCTATCACTTTAAATAAAACTGATATTAAAAGTCATAATCTATAACTTTGATTGCAAACCGTAATAGATATATAGAACTAAATCAAATGATAATAATGAGCGTGTAGTAATCAGTTATTATTCCATTATAATAGGATTTCGAAACAGCATGTTAATGATCTAAATAAATATTAAAATATATTTAAAATGAAGATATTAATTATGATATTTTCATTGAAGTGTATCAAAATTAAAGGCACTAGCATAACATATGTAAAATAAAGTTTAGAGAGAAAAAAAAAAATATAGACTTAACCACAGTAATGATAAGTTTAAATAAACAAATGGTTCCAGTTGTTTTAATTTAAAATAGGTGAAATGGAAATTTACAGATATAGTCTCAGGCAAGATTTATACAAGTTTTAAATTTTACTTTAAATGTGAGTTTAAAGAATTAGATTTTGATGAACATTCAGTTTTACATTATAAGCTAGCTTTAAATAAATTAAGGTTTAAAGATTAAAAGTCTAATTTAGAGCTCTGTGGTATTTGGGTGATGACTAGCGTCTTGCAGCTTGTTCTTTGGGCACATCAAATAGCAGGCGTAGTGACATTCTGGATTGGCAGCATGATTTAGTTGTTTTATTCTTGCAGTCAGCTGTTGGTAAGGATGTTGCCCATTCCTATGATGATGATGCCATGCCAGGTGACATGTAGGATAGGACTAGAGATCACCATCTCCCTGCAAAGGAAACAGCAAATCTCACCCTCCTATTATAGCATGTCAAAATTACAACTGGCATGATGTCTGGTGGCAACACTTCTTGAAAAATATACAGAGTAAGATATTGATGTATAAAATATGGCCTATTTATATGATCCCAAGATCAGACAATAATTCTGTCAACAAAATTATTTGTTGCAAGTGAATCCATTAGCACATTTTCAAGATTTTAGATATTAATTTACCAAAATTATTTAAACTTTCGTTTTAATTTTTAACAGGATGTTAGTGACTAAATTTGATTATTTCTAATCCCTCAAGACCTAACAATACTTCCAGTCGAGTAGATCTTGTTTACAAGAAAATATATTTTGGAAAAATATTGTCAAAATTAAATTTTAGAATTTTATCTATGCTATACTAACAGGTGCGCTTGGCATGATTCTTGTTTACAATAATTCTGTGTTAAAATTAAGAATTATAAGAAATGACTAAATAATATTGCGCTATATATATATGTATCACAGTAGTACGTGGACTATACGTATATACATGCGGCTTTTATATTAAAATAATAAATTGACTCTTTTAAAGGAACGAAATTTACAATTCAAAATATATTATTTTAAATAAAAATACCTACTGTAATATAGCTATATGTAAGGTATTACAGACGTTTATCTGTATATATGTATGCGGTTACACATATATAACTGTGTTAGTGTCTTTATATATGAATTTATGAAGGGTTTAAAGCTGGCACAGATAGAGCTATGGGGGGAAATAGGTGAAATGTATATGAGGATATGAATATACCATTTCAATATATCATCATTAATTCCTATTTATAATTGTACAAATATGTAAAATTCAATTCTTTTAAAAGGATCATTTTAAAATATTTTAAATTACTTTTTTTTTTGTATATTGTTTTATGAGTGGTACTACTTTTTTTGTATCAGCTATCTGTTTATTACTATAAAAATAGTATATTCAGCTTATGTATATTTTGAATATATGTGTTTTATTCATAAACATATATATGTATTCAAAGTCCAAATTTTGTGTGGTTTATTAAATCTGCAAATTTTGATAATCTATAATAAGGATTGAATCAAATTTCACAAATTTTGGGATGAGTTACGCTATATTTATATTGTTATAAATTCAATCTGTAATTATATATAGAAGTAAATCTATGTACATAAAAAAAAAAGTACTTTAATGAGAAAAGATTTCTAAAAAGTTTAGAGGAAATCAATAAATATGTATAACTAATCAAATCAATTCTTAATGCTCTTAAATTGCATTCCTTAATCTCATAAGTTATATAAGAATTATAGAAGACTTGGAGGTTTAGGGGACATTATATTATTTTATCTAGATTTAAGAGGTTTATCATTCCAAGTTTCATATAGATGGTATTAAATTTTTAGTGTAAATTAGAAACATGTTACAATGTATGAGTCAATTTCTGTCCACATTTGAGCCCTGAATAGATCTGTGTGCAAAATTGTAACTAATCAAATTCGTGTAAGCTTTTAGACCTGTCAAAAAAAATAAAAAATCAGAATAATTCCTCTCACTGTGTATACTATGGAACAAATTCCATTTTTGAGGAGAGCTAAGGTTTTAAACATCTGAGTTTTTCAATCAAATATGAAAGCCTGACTTTGTATAAATTCGTGATTGTGTAATAGATGGAATATATTTGCAATTGAATATATGATAGTAAACCTTTTAATGTAATTTATAAATATATCTGAACATATTTGGACTTTTTAGAATGGTGCAGAAAGATAAATATGAATCAAAGAAATATATAAAATAGCCGATTTAATGTGTGAAATTATTTGCCATTTTTATTACCCCCCCCCCCTCGTATTTGCTTGTATTTGTAAGTTATTATTGCATATTGTAAACTTTGTTGTAAATTTGATGAATATTTAATAGCTTAATACTTTTTGTTTTTGTTCATTTCTTTATCATTTTTTTTAAAAACATAATTTGCTAGTTGAATTATTTTTACACACACAAACAAAATTGATTTTGCACTTGAATTTTCTTGTTAAAAGCACTGCTTACTAACTTATAGGCACCCATTGGAATAAATCTGGTATCAGTTTGTTTAAAATTTTTATTTTTGTGTGTATGGTTATAGGCGATTTTTAGTTTACTTTTTACAAACTTATTTTTAGCTCAAATAAACAGAGAGAAGAACTGGAAGGCTGTCCGTGGTAAGTTTCTTTGAAGATAAACTCTGATCAGTTTTCTGACGATGAGACTGTTAACATCTTTCTAATTTTTCTTGTCATTGTTAATTTCTTATTTTACAGAAAAGGATCTATTGTCTGAATATTAGTGTACTTTATTTCTATCATTTCTCAAACAGAAAAGCTTCAATTTATCTTCATTAAAAAAAAAAAAAATTCTTGCTTAAGTCACTTTCTCATTCCCATATTCATCTCCATTTTTATTCACACTCATTTGAGTATTTGTGTTAATAGCATGTTTTCATTAATTTTTATTTTAGTTACTGAAGTTATTTGCATGTAGTTTTTTTTTCTGCTTTTGTTATAATTCTTATTAATAATCAGTATTTTTATCTTTAGCTCTTCTTGATAGCCCTCAAGTGTTAATAGCCGAAGAAGAAAAAATAATTATTGAAGAAACTACCGGAAACCAAACCATTGTAGAAGAGAAGTAAATGCATATATAAATATTGTTGCTTTGTATATATATATATATTTATAAAGTAATAATCTTCAAATGTGCATAATGTAAGAATCTTTTTCAAGTAGAACTTTCTAAAATCATTTTAATAAAATCCTTTCATAGCAATCATAATCCACTAATTGGAGAAGAAAAAACAAATCCACTTATATTCTGTGTCCAAATCTTATATGAGTAATAGATCAATCATAAATATTTTATAGGGATGGGATATTATATTACCAATGATCTTTAGAAAATGGAAATGGACGTGATTTGCAAGTCTCTTAAAATGACTCGAAAGAAAAAGAATTATTATGATAAACATATTTGAAGATTATTACTTCTTAAATATATTATATATTCTCATCATTATATATTTAATATTCATTGTTTGTTTACAAAATTGTTAACATTAATAATATATATATATGCAGACATATATTGAAATATTTGGGATCTTTCAGAAAAAAAATTGGTATTTTAGAACTGTATAGTTTGTTATTTTCAAACTTCAAATAAAAGGAATCAAAGCAAAGAATTTGATTAATGACACGTAATATATATGACATGCAGCTAAATATATTTTATGTGTGTACTATGTATATGTATTGAATTAACCATTTCCTTGGATTGTTATTATAATAAAGAATAGAAGTAAGGAGATTAAATCTATGTAAACAGAGACAACTTTTAGCTTTTGATGTTGCTAATAAACTATCATTTCACTACTAATTGATAATCGGAGAGGCTAAACAATTTTTCTCATTAACCTATAATAGCTTTTTTGTTGGAGTTTTTTGATGAAGTAAAAAGTGTGTATGTACACCCATGCATATATATAAATACATTCATACTTATGTACATATATTTATAGTGTATTTTATATATAGTGTGTCTTTCTATATGACTGCAGGTATATATATAATATCTATAATTTTTAAATACACAAAACTAAATAGAAATTAATATAAACAACTACGTTAAATAAGTTTTTAGTCAATCAGATTTCTGATTAAATCATTTATTTCATTACTATATAATGTAAAAAAATCAATCAGTCTCCAGGACATTATATTTTGTAAAATAATTGATTTTTTTAAATAATAAAATGAATGTTTTAACTAACATTCTGATTGAATAGATACTTTAAAGTTTTTTGATGATATTCTTTATGTATGTGTATATATTTAAAAAATTGAACCTTTTCTTAACATGATATTGCTAAAAAACAAAGTAATTAAAAAAAACAAAAACAATAATAAGCAAATACCCAATATTTAGGCAAAATAGCATAAGTTTATCTGGATAGAGATGTTGTTCTGTGGTAACTGAAAATACATAGGTGTCTGATGTATGAGGAAGAATGTAAGATTAATAAAACCAAAATAAGAGAACAAAGCAAAATTTGTTATTTAATATCTGATTTTGATTTATGTAATCTTCTGTTTTCTCTCATACAACAATTGTCTATGCCTTTGTGTGGACCATAGAATAACTTCTCTACCCAGTTAAAGGCAAATGTCAGTTTGTGTAAATACTTGCACTTTTTACCGCATACTGTTGATCCCAACAATAAGATGAATTATATTGCTTCTGTCCCTCATAAAAATTTGGACTTTAATATAGGTGTGTTTACTAATAGATTTTTAATACTCATAATTAAGTTTCAGTAAGAATGATGTTTAGTAAATTCTAAACAATTTCACCAACGTCATTCAGTCAAAAAACATCGTAAATAGTAATTTAAAGTGAGAATTCTACTCATGCTCTCCTCAACAGTTCTTCAGATTTGCTCATATAAAAGAATTTACGTCGTGGGAATAAGAGGATCCTTTTTATTCCTGCATAAATACTATATCTTGGATTGAAGAGGAAAGTATTCATTTATTTAACACTCTCAAAAGGCGCATGCTCAATTAGCTTGAAAGGCTGATATTTGAATGTAATACTCAGTGATCTAAAACCATCATAGTGGAAGAGAGATTTTTAAACTTGGTTAGATATGAATAATAAGTTCCATAATTTCTCAAGAGGAAATGCAAAAAGCTTATTTTTGTCATAGGCAAATCTTTCAAGCAGATATGTCAGCACCATTGCCTGAGTTTTTTTAGCTTGTTAAAAAAATAATTGAATGACTTTAATGGTTGAAATTTCATAAGAAGATTGAGCACCAGAAGTTCCAGATCTGGGATTAATCCAGGAACTTTCCAGGATCTGACCCTCTATCATTGGACTACACTCTGTAGATCATTAGGGTGCTAATTTACAATTGATGATTAAAAGTAGTTTTTGTAATATTAGAAATAAAAGCAAAACAAATATAAGCCTTTTTGTAAAACTTGCTAGAAACACATTCATTTTTGTTCTTTACGTTTCTGAAAATTGTTAATCTTGCATTGCTATACCTGTCTACCAAACTATAATAATTCTTGTACATACTTATCCACTTGTATTATCATCCAAACTTTTACCCGATTATTGAATTTGAAATTTTGAATCAGTTATAACTATCATTAATAATAATATGTTCATATGATACCATACATTTACCTTTAATTTTTATTATCTTTTTGACTATTTTAATTATTACATTTTAATCACTAAATTTTTAATATAATGAAATTATTAACTAATATTTAACGAGTAATATATTAGATCAATAAAACAATCAAATGATTTTATTTTTCATAGTTCATAAAAAGTCTGAGCAACCATGATCTTTGGACCATGAGCTTCTATTGCATCAAACCAAACGGAAATCCTATCGAGGATAATTCATTTTGATACAATGATAGCTGTGTATATTAACTTAAAATTCTCACCAAATGCTGCAGCGCAGTCTAATATTAATAATCATGATGAATTTCCACTAGCTTAATGCATTTTGGAATAGTGTCATTGCTTAATATTTCTAACTTTTATAGCATTCATAATCATCACAAACTTAGGACAAGTTTTTACATATGTCATAGCATCGGCCGAGACACGAACCCCCAACCGTCTGCAACCAACTACTTTCTTGCAAGGCAGCTGCGATGACCTCTCGGCTAACAACGCTTGACAACTGACAAGTTGCACATAGAAAGATTTTATTTTGCTGTTCTGGGTGTATGTACATGTTCCAGATATGTAAACTTTTTTGCTGTCAATATTATTTAGATAGAATTATTTAATTAATTAAAAATAGCCTTGATAAAACAAAATTAAATAGTAATTGAAATTAAAAATAAATCAATAATGTAAACCTTTTCCCTAATCTAAATGTGTGAATAGTTGAAGTATTTGCAATAATCGTTAGCAGCTATCGCTTTTGTGTGATTTAGTGGCGGATTTTGGAGCACAAGTTCCACAAATCACGTCTTCAGCTCTGTCACATCCAATGTTTGAACTTTTTATGAAAAGCATTGGAATATTTTGCTCTTCCATGATTTTGTGCCAAGATAGAGTAGTGAATTGGAGCTCAAGATCCATGAATCACGATCCCAGTTCTGTCACTTCCAGTGGTCAAACTTCTTATGAATTTCCAACTATTCAATTTTTGTTTATTATTAGCTATTATGAAATGAGTATAGTCACTGTTATTCCAGAAGTAAAATACAATACGTTACATTAGCAGTTATAAATAAATGTGGCCAGTGTAACTTAAAAAAAATAAAAGAGAGATGAGTTATGTCTAATATATACCATTGTAATCATTATTAACTACTTTTATGATTATGGCTTTGTCATTTCATAATAGAAAAATAAACAGAAATAAAAAATCAAAGAATGACTACAAATTAAACCACAAACCAGAAATATGTCTTGTACTCTGTTGATTTTGAAATTTTGTAATTAATTTTTGTACCAAACTTTTCATCAAAAGATTTCAGTATCTCACCAAATTGTAGCTGTCTGTTACATTTATTCCACATTACTCCAGTAAAAGCAATTGACATAGGATCTCTTTAGAATAAATACCTTTGATATAAGTTTTGTATCGTAAATGGAATATTTTTATGTTCATTTTAAAATATTATTTTGGGAAATTGTTTACGGTTCATTTACTTTGTGTGCTAAATCCCACAAAGATGTGCCTTCAGTAGCACCATATCTAGCAAGTTAAAAGATATATTTATTGGTCTTAGAATATTTCTATCACATGTAAATGTTAAAAGAAAGATTCATGAGCAAAAAACGTGAATACAGGTTTTGGGTTCTTCCACTTCTGTTATTCAGCTAGATCTTACCTGCCATTGTTTGGATAGTTCAGATGTCTTCTAAAGCCCTGGTAATAGAAAATAGATTTAACAGACATGTAATAAAGTTTTTATTTTATTCAATACAAAATCTAAAAGTCCACTTAAAAGGTGATATGATGGTAGATGACTAATTTGACAGTTCACATCTCCTTTCAACATGCTTTATAAAATTTTTCAATATGAATGAAAGCTTTGCTATTTTATCAGATTTATTAATGCAGTCATTTTTTTAAAGATTTTAATGTCTTATCTAATTGTTCTCTGATAATGTATGTCGTATCTGAATAAGATTTAAGTGTCAGCAAAACCTGTATTATGGCCAATATCCAAAATATATAAAATGAGTGCAGATGCTGATAATCATTGTTTGATTTCATTAATAAGTTCATATTTTTGGGGACATGCCCAGACTCTTTTCAAAAATCCCACAAGGAATTTCATTAACAGTAAGGATAACAAGAGGAGTCATTTCCTTAAGTTTTGATAAATTATAGCCAGTTTTTTTGATTGGTGAAGAAAACTGTTTCAATATTATTGTACTTTAGGATGCAATTGATTTTGTTAAGAAGTGCCATACTTAAAAGGAGGAACCATTATATTGTTTTTACTTAATGATTATTATTCACTAAAATGCGTGTAAAAAGCATTTAGTTTATATAATTTTATTATCACAGTAATTACATATTTAAAAACTGGGATTAATATAAATGATATAATGTAAGTTAATTAGTTACTCTTGAAAGTTTTTATAGCAATTAATGTCTTGTGATTCTTGACAGTTTTCAGCACCACCACCGCAACAACTAAAAGATGGACAGAGTTTGCATTTCTCAACTTAGGTTCAAATCCAGGTCATGTAAAATTTTAGAAAATTTTTTTTTAACAATGTTTAGGATTTTTGGGGAGGGAGTAACCAATCATATATCCATTCAATATTGGTTAACAAATAGGTATTTAGATATTCATAGCTAGAAGATATAATATGCATGGAAAACTTTCCACACCAACACCATTTTATTGTTACTCTGTGAAAGGTTTTTCAATAACTATTTAAAGACTGTTTTACCTCTCTATTAAGATTTAAAGTTGAGGATTTTGGCAAGCAATTTTTTACGATTTTTTCTATTGATAGTATATTATATACAAACATTGGCATATGTAAAAAAAAGTTTATATTACATAGATAAATATATGATGAAACCACAACATATCCCAACTTGAGCAATACAATACATTGTTCAACACCAACATAAGTAGAACCAAATAGAAAGAATGTAGCAGTCGTATGAGCAAAGGCTTAACTAATCTAGAATTACTTCAAGAATCCATCCTTTTGTGGAATATTGATCTCAGTGTAGGAATATGAGGGAGAGTATGTGTTAAACCATTCTTTATCATTTCTTTTGAGTGCGGTGTACTTTTTATTTGAAATATAATGGAGTATTGTGCAAGTCACATGATTCTAAGTGATTTATGTGATTATTAAATGATTTTGGGGATTTTAAGATGACATTTTGTCAAGTATTTTGTGAAAATTCTTCCATAAATGAGACCAAATGCTTAGTGTATTTTTAAAGCCAATAGGCATTTTGATGTCATTTAGATTATCTAGTTTTTTTAAGTGCATTTTGATAAAATTTTATTTTGCACAGTCTATATAATTGGAGACATAAATGAAAAATAACAATTTTCATTAACAAATATTTAAAAAAACAACAGCCGGATAATAATTATTATTACACAGTTATTAGTTTTGTTTAGATTTTCTTTTTTCTACTTTTGCTTTTTGAAACAAAAAAGTTTAAAAATATCACCTACAATGCTTAATTCATTTTTTTTCTTTTTCTTTTTAAAAAATTATATGATATTTATTATATATATATTTATTTTGATTTAATAAATTATTAAATTTGATGTTTATCTAATTTTGATTATGAAAATTTAAATTAAAAACTGATATTTAAACCTACATTATAAAACACTGGTTTCTTAATTAGTAAAATGAGTTATATGTATATGTTAGTGTGTGTGTTAATCTTGTTGATAGAGATAATTTCTCATAATCAGAGTAGAATGGTTCAGATATTACCGCAAGCCTTTTAAAAAATGCTAATCTGTAGTCAAAAAAAAATCATCACAAAAGTGGTCAGCCAACATTTTAGTGGAGTCTTGTATTTCTTGGTTGTCCTTAGGAGCAACGATCTGACCCTAAGAAGTATTACACTTGGATACGGTGTTTCCAAAGCTTATTTTAAATTCATCTTTAAATTATGAGAACTTTTGCTACAATATATCTAGAGAAGAATACTTTTGCTTGACATATCAAAATATTAAGATATCTTTCTAGCTTTGGTCAGCTTCATTTTGTCACTTTTAAATTGAAGAAGAGTACTTTATATTAGTGTTAATTCTTTTTTTATGGTCTCTTTTTTACTGTGTATATTAATTTTGATTTTATGTCTTTAAGCTATCATCAACTTGAATGAAAACTAATATTTAAAACTACATTATAAAATGTTAAAGTTTTTTAATTATTAAGATGCACAATATGTATTGTTTTTTTTTTTTTTTAAGGAGTCTTGTGGATACTGTGTATGCTTTGAAGGACCAATTAAAAGATTTAACTGAGGTATTTATTAATAGTTTTACTGGTGTGTCATTTTCTTAAAAAAAAAAACATAAATGAATTTCAAAGGGTTTGAATTAACATTAACATTTATCTATAATACAGCACATGTTAATATATTTTTAGGCTAATAATACTAATTATGACATAATTAATGTTATTTTCCAGTGACATTATTATAATCCAAAAGTAGATTTTTCATGAGATTTTATTAAAGCTGAATTTGTATAAACTTTTTTAGTCAAAATATTTTTCATCTGACAATATATTTATTAGCCTTACACAAAATCAATAAAAAATAGCATCTCATGGTTCGCTTGATTATTAGTCTGCACCAATAATTTAATAACTGGAATTAAAAAACAAAACAAAAAACATTTTCTCCTTACTTAACAATCTATCTAATTTAGGAATGTAATAATATATTGCTATATTCTTAGTCTGCATTTTGTAAAAAAAGATTTAAATTATCTGTGTATAAGTACTGAACGTGTTCAAATTAAATTCATTATTTTCATCATAGTATTCCTAATTTGATTTTTTTTTTTTTGCAAGTGTCTTTACATACACATTTTCTTTATAGATAATATTATGAAATGATAATAATTTTATAAATCCAATATTTTTTTTACACATAGATGTGAATATACATTTTTTTAAAGTGTAATTTTCTACTATCATGAAAATCTATAAATAAATTTTGGAAAATATCTGTTTTTATTGAAGTACTAAATAATTGTGATAATAACATACGTAGTCATTTTTTCTTGAAATAATATTCCTTCCATGTGATAGCTGAATGTTCTTTTGGATGTCTGAGGTTTACATCAAAACTTCTTTTTATATGTAGATAGCATATTGTCACTAGAAGTTCGCATGCAATAGCGATTATTACAGATAGTGAGGGAGAATCAATGGATTCGCATATAGAATTTGGTGCCTATTAAATAAATGGAAAACTGGTTCTTCTCCAACTATTATTAAACTTAATTATAATAAACTGGGTTGTTTGACCAGGAACAATAGTTACGTTCGTGAGAATACCTGACATTCAAATAAATGAATTCTCAGGTGCAGACATAATTTAGTCAACAATATGCATAAATTAACATGTATAAACCCTACTTTACCAATAAATGGTATAATATATATATATATATGGAAATGTTACTATCTACGTAATTAACCCTAAAAGTTGCTATCTACATAATTATTAAAGACTTTTTTATAGGACTTATATAAGATATAATACTAATTGTATTTTTTATCTTTATAATACACACTAGAAATTAAGTTTCTAGTGTTGGCAGAGAATTATGATTTAAAATTATTTTATACATATTAGTATTGTACCATTTATTTATATATGGTACAAATATATTGGCATTTGGTAAAAGCTAAGAAAAGGTAAATTTGGCGATCTTATTAAAAAGTCGCAATTAAATTTTTTTTAATTTGTATAATTTATTTTTTTAAAACGTACAATGAAAGTTAAATTTTTCATCCATATTTTTTTTATCTGATTAAAAATAAAAGTAAAAATTGGAAAGAACAAGTGTCACACAAATTACTAATTCAGATAAGCTAAAAGAAAAATCTTTTTTAGCTAATTAAAGATGGCAGAATTATGCTAAAAAAATATAAGACTTTGTAACTGAAAAATATAAAAGAATACACAGGATTATTAACGTGTATTTTTGACAAAAACAAATGGTATGTACAGAAGTCCGAAAACTGGACCTCGAGTATAAAAAGGAAGAGACCAGTTTGATCAGGGTCTTGTTTTGTATGTTTTTTCTATGGTTGGACCTGGATAACAAAAATATATCCAGGACCACTCTACACTGAAATAATTCTGCATGTTGGAGTGGACCGAGGCTTTTGCTGACATCGTTCCTGACGACGGACACCAGAAAAGCTTTCATGACCAACCAGTAGGATAGACCAAGATCATCTTATAACCGATGGCCAAGCTCATTCTCCCACAAAAAAAAACTATGCATAGTAATCTACAAGCTTCGTGAACTTGTTAAACTTACCGGTAAGCTAAGATTAACTTTTCCCGATTGTGACTTAAAGTTTGCAAACAAAGCTTAAAATAATCCCAATAGAGACTTTAATTTTATTGTTCAAGAGACTGTTGTTTACCCAAGAAGTTTAATTGTTTAACTGTTATTTTTTATTAATGGATTCATGTCTGGATTAGCATGTATAATTTATCTTAAAAATATTTTAATTTGTTAGAATAAAATATTTTGCTTTCATCACTTTTTCATTGTACATTATTGATGATTATTATTAAATTTATTAATATTAGTTTAGTAAGATTTGGAAATATAATTTATCTTTGCCAATATGTGTTGATTAAGCTCCAGGAATAATAATATCTAGAAAATAACTCGATGCCGATTCTTTTAAAAGCATTTTTCTTTTTAATTTTCGAGACATGATGCGATGGATTTCAGTGGATTCTTATATTAATCCTGGCGCCCTTATAAAAGAAATAAAACCTGATTCCGTTCGATAGTGTAAATCGTAACAATTACTAGGTAGAGTTGATCAGGAAATATAGTTATGTTTTTAGAAATAGGAATGAAACTTTCTTCTTTTTCCATAACTTGATCAATTCATGCATTTTATGTGTAACAGAGACCTAGTCAGACAGGCAAAATGCTTCAGTATATAATATAATTTTTGCACATATTAATTATTAATGCAATAAATCACTATTAATCTAATAATTCACACACATTCTTATATAGATAGAACCTCTAATAAATTTGAAATGCTACAAAACAAGAATTGCAACCATGAAATTCTAAGTGAATGTGGAAGGATGTATATTGGTGAACCCTCAACTGTTTTATCAAAAAATGTGTGAAAAAACATAAAATAATAAGAGAGAAAAGTCAGATGTATCTAAAGTAGTAGATTCTGTATGTAGCAATGAATATAAGTTCTATTGGCAAAACATGAATATTGGGCCGAAAGGAAAAACTAGAAAGAAGAAAATTTAAAGAAGCTGTTCACTTAACAATAACCAATAATCTCATAAGTTACTTACTGCATAATGCATAATGTTTGAAAACCATTTATTGATTTAACTTTCAGAGGAAAAATGAAGAAATGAGAGGGATTTCCTAGATAAATTTCTACTTATTGTTGCTTTTGATAGAATAACCTAGTTAGAGCATTACCTTAAATGCTGTATTCACGATTTTAAATGTATCAGTTCTATTCCTATGTTAATATTATCGTTCTGGCCAGTATCAACTGAGGAAGAGAAAATTGAAATATTATGTTGTATGTTAGCCTATATATTATCAGAATTATTTATATGTATTTTGAAAATTGTAAATATAGTGGATTTTTGTGAAAATATTTAACAATTCAACTAGATAATGGAAATAGTTCCATCATATAACCACCAGTAAAATGCCACCATTACAAACAAGCATATTAGATAGAAACTAATTATGGCTTTCTATTGTCAATATTTCTAAATCATAAACAAATTATACTTTATTAAAACAGTTGAATTATTGACAATAATATTAATAATAACATTTTACTTTATGCTTCAAGCTATATTCCTGTTTTCCAATGCCAGATTTAGCTTTTATAAAACCCTAGGCCAAATAAATTTTTAGATTTTCTTGGAACTAAAAGGCCAAAACAAATTTTTTTCTTTAGGTGTTTAAAATAAAAATATTTATTGATTTATCAAAACTGGGTATAATTTAAAATTCAATTGACAAAAAAAAAGACTTAAATAAGTGTAACCCTCTATATTTTAAATACTTTAATGTTAATTAAAAACATTTTTTTATGTTGATATAATCTTTTAGGTTTCAGTCTTTTTAGTTTTTACTGAAATCTGGTACTGCTTACATATATATGTAAAGTAAATATTAAATCTACATGTTAAGTATATTTGTAATATAGACCAAGAAAGTTAATCAACAATGAAAATATTAAGAATCTGAAACACTGATTTTTAACAAAATATTAGTAAAAGAAATTGATATCTTCCTTCAGTTATAATGTATCTCTTTTATTCCTTAACTATCTTGGTATACGTTATGTAGATATATTTCCTATATTTTAAATAAAAGTTTTAATCAAATATGTCCAAGTACATATTTGGAGCAATGAAGTTTCCAATTTGTCATTTACATGATATTTAATTCAATGTTTTACAATATTATATCTGCAGACGAGATGAAAATTAATCCATTTTTGATTATGATCCATGATCTTATATGGAAAGTAGATTTAGACAATGATATTTTGATTTCAAAAGTTTCTTTTATAAGAGCTCAGATTTCAACTGAAAATGAATTCATTTTTGTCTGTTTTAATAGATATATTAAGTGTTTGGTGATACAGAATATTATGAGTTGTTGAATTAAATTTAATATAATTATTTAATTGCATTATACTTGCGCGCGCGCGCACACACACACACACACATATATATATATATTAGTATCTCATTTATATATTTTTTTATGTTACATATATTTTAATTATTAGGAGACTAAGAAATGTCAGAAAGGCTTAGACGATGAACGTAAAGCCAGAAAGAAGTTGGAAGCTTTTGTAAAAAAGCATTTAAAGACTTTGGATGATTGCATATCTGAAGACGTTTGAGATCATTATGCTCTGGAAGCATCAGTAATATAGTAATTGAACTTGTAAAAATAAAGACCAGTGTTTGGGTTAGGATAATGTGAAATATTTTTACACTATAATGAACTGAAATGTTAATATATTTTATGAAAAATAAAAACATAAAAAATAAAATAAAATCAAATGTATGTAGGTAAAAGACTTTAAAATCATTTAAATTTTTCTTTTTTTATTTATAGTTTATTTCTTTAATTGCCATTTAGATGGCAAAATATATGTTGCCTATAAGTAGGCATTTGTGTTAAACTATTTGAGCTTCAACACTGTATTATATATTTTATTTTTTCATTAGATTTTTTTTTATGTGTAAGTAGTATTTTGCTAAAAAAAAAGTTAGAAAAGTACTAAAGATTTATTTTTATAAAGAAATTAGAATCTTTTGAATAGTTTTTTTTATCGTCAATTTAATTATAAATATTGTGTAGATCTTAAGTAATACAAAAGGCTTTTCTGAAAATGTAACAACTTTCATCAGATAATAACAGTAATTAATTTTAAGTGCTTAAATGAGTGTGTGTATGTGTTTAAATATGTGTCTATCTGCATTATGTATTTTCTAAACTTAACAGTACAATCATGGAACAATGCTGCTACAAAATGTTACAAATAAACAGAAACACTAGACCGTTTAATTCTGTATTATAAACCTGTTTTTTAAAGTACCCAAATTCAATTGAAAATTTATGTGAATATCTCTTGCCCATACACTTGTATATTAACCAACTCATTTAGTGAGATAACAATCCTCTGTTAGAGATGGTGCAGTTTGTCATTGGCTTTCCTTCATGCTTCTCTACAGCTATCTGTAGTGATATTTCACTAGTTTAAAAACTAGTGAACTAATGAATAAAGAGGTCATTATGTTCCAATAGCCAGCCTCCACACGTTTGATATTTTTGGTTTTTGTTCTCCAGTTTTGAGATCTTTTGCAAGATTACTTTGAAAAGATTTTTGGAATGGCAAAAAGTTTGATTTTTTTATGTAATTTATTGAAGATTTTTGATTATTTTTATGTGTATAACTTATTTTTAAAAATAGAAATTAACAAACTCTAGTATACTGTAAATAAAGAAAATCACAACTGGTCCAATGACCAAGCCTAGAAACTGATTGCTAATATCTGTATCAATACCGTGATAGGATCTTTTAACATATTCTAAAAATTATGAATGCAATTTTACATTTTATAACAGAATTTTATAGATTTATCAGGACTTCACATTTATTTATTTCCATTTGAAAAATTAATTTCAGTCAATAAATATTTCGTTAATTTTCTGAGTTGTCTTGACAATTTTCTTTCATACCAAAATTCCATTGTTTTCATTATGTATTCAATTTTTTTTTTCAATATTTGCAAAGTTCAAATATGATTTTGTTAGAATATTTTTCATTTGTAAACTTATATTTTTAACAAATCAAGTCCACTTTATTGAATTCTAGTATAAAATAACAGTTTAATACTAAAATCAAATATTGAATGATTAAAAGAAGTAATAGTTATAAATTAAATCTATGAGATATTAAACTATGTTTTTAGTTTTCTTATATAAATATGATTTATTATGAATCTCAACTAAGTTTCTATTAATTTTATTTTCACACACGCATGTATATATATATATACACCCACACACCAAAAAAAAAAACGATTATCAAATTTTTATGTGTATGTATAGAATTGACACAATCCTACAGTCTGATGTTAATATTAGGCAATATTATATAGGCTTTTCAAAAACTTGGATTATGCCATTTTACACATGAATGGCCATTCATTATTTTGGAACAGGCTATAAAAAAAATTTTAATGGAAAAAACAATATTTTAAAAAATGTTCTTATTTTTGTGAGGCATGATATTTAAATTAAATCTAAATTTTATGTATTATAATTATACAGAATGAGACTTTGGCTATCCCTGCTGAGGACGCCAATTAAGTATTAGCCCAATGGGGCAATTTTAATAGCTAATATTACTGCTGTGAAATAAAATAAAGTCATCGGGTGTATACATTTTCTACATAAAAAATAATTAAGCCCAACTTTGATGTTTTATCAATATCTTCATTGACGAAGGCTATAAGCCAAAATAAATGTGGAGATATTGGATATCGATTTATTAATAAGCACCAGAATCTGACATTTTTGATTACTGAAACTTAAAATAGGTGGCACAGCTGCAACGGTCTAACTATTTTGTTACTGCGAAACACTATAATGTAGAAAGAAAAAAAATTCAAAAATCAGTTCAAGTATGTAATTACAGATTATACTTGTTTTAATCATTCAAAAATTATAACATTTAGGCAAACCGACAATCATAATCAAAAGAAAGCATAGGATAATGTCAGGAAAAATATTGCAGAAGTTATATGAGTATGTAATGTTTACCGTACATATGTATAGGCATGTATTTTCTACTGTTTATTCATATATAGTTATTAAGAAGGCCTATTTGAAAGCTTCATGATATAGTAATTAGTGCACTGGCCAGGAGAACTTGTGATGTATAATTTAAGTTATGCATAAATGTGAAAATTATAGATGAAAATATCCCAATCAGACTTGCATTGGTGGTCGAGAAGTTAGCGCAACTGCCTTGCACTTGCAGGCAGTTTCCCGGGTTGCGGGTTTGTGTGTCGGCTGATGCTATGACACTTTTAAAAAAAAATATCTCAATCAAATCAGGATATCCAATTTTAAGCATCGCTATTCTTAGCTGAAGGTAAATTATTAATTGAAAACCATGAAAAGCCTTACCAATCTGTAGTTTATAAGCCAGGTTAACATCGTCTCTTTCTCCATTACTTTTCACTGTTGATGGACTGGCAATGTTAAAACTTACTTTTCGATAGACTTTTTTTTATTGGTTTATAACTAAGCTAAAAATAATTTATGTGCTATTCTTAACACTATATTTTATTTAAGTCTTTATTTTTTTTCTAACTTTTTTTTCATTTTATTTATATTTTAAAAAAATGAGTTATTGATGCATAGAAATAAAATTGAATTTCATTAAAAATTTAGTACATTAAAAAATGAATTGTTAAATATTGAAGATTAAAAAAAAATACTGTAGTAGGGATAAACTGGTAATTATTTTAAAACATTTTAATGTCTTCCAATGTATTGGGACCAGTGTGTATTGAGTTGTGATGGCAATCGGGTGGAATGTGGCTGATAAGTATTTTATAAATTAATAATGGTTTTTGTAATCTATGTAAAGTAAGGATAGAAAATTATTTTTTATTATAGAAATGAATTATATCACAGGTTGGTGTTTAATATTATGACTGATTTTATATTAATTTAAGTAATATCTGTATCCAGTTTGTTTTTCAAAGTTCTCTGAATTAACTACCTCACTTCTATATTTATATTTTAAATTCATAGCATATATATATAAGACTGGCAGCTACGCAAACTGAAAATTCCTATGTAAATAGATAACTTTATTGTAATCACTCATATTAATGCAAAGAAAGATACTGACAACTAATGTGGCACTTTATTCCATAACTGGAATTTTATTCAGGTACTTCAGGAGCCAAACATTATACCTCATTCAATACACATATATGGTCATGTTAATATTTAAATTAGAATTATGTGATTTCATTCAAGTGTGAAAAATAAATTAAAAAAGTCAGGAAAAATATCATACACATATATTATAAATAATAAACCAAGATCTTAAGCATGAGAAGCAAATTATTTTAAATTCATGATTACGTTTAGGGTTTGTTTTGCCTGCCTTACTGCATGGGGGTAAGATTGTGTTACATAGGAATTCCTTATAATAATTGTAAGCATTTATAAGCTTCATATGATTAAGTCCGGCTTACTATTTATAATATGTATTGTCTACAAGAGTTTTTCATTTTTTTTTCTTTCTTGAATAGAATCACATTAATGGAATCATATTAATAACTCAATACCTATTATTAGGTGGGGTCTGATGAGCTCTGGAAATCTCAATAAGTCTGGTTATGGGTAAAATATGAATAATGTTGAGATATCGGCATCTTTTTTAGCATACATGTGGATGTTCATTATAAATTTATCTATTTACATACTTCTTATTACATATATATATACACACACAAATAAAAGGTCTTAATTATTATATATAATTATTGTTATATATATATATATAAGAATGTGTTTTATAATTAATTTAGTATATATTATATATTGATTGATATTAAGTTGCAGGTCACTTGAAATGTACATCTGGGCCTGATAAGCTTTGAATGAATAATAATGTGAATGAAGTAAATTAAAAATTCACTTTTATATTACACATATGATGACAAAGTTATATCTAAACATTTTTTTATGTACACACACATGCGCTACAAACTCCTAAAAATTTTTGTATAGTTTGAATTTTCATAATATAAAAATAAGCACTAAACAATATTTGAATGCTTAATTATTGTTATTTAAAACAATACAAAATTTCAACGTAATCACTACCATGTAATACATTTTATCTATAATTTTAGGTTTTTTAAAGAATGAGGTTTTAATAAATAGGCAACCACCAACTACTCTTTTCATCCATTTATAAAATTTACAAGATTGTGCACAAAAGATTCCTATAGTTAAAGTTTCGAATGTTATTTACTTTATATTTAAATAGGAATAGTACAGTCTTAAAAATAGGTAGAAAACAATGGTCAACAATCGTTGGCAGTATTGCTCAACATGGGTCACGGTAGCAAAATGGTGAACTTAAGAGATAAAGATCTGTAGTTCAAAGCCCAATTCTGCCCTTTCTCGTGCTGGAACATGATATGACTTCTTAGACAACTTACCATTAGATTATTTTATTATCGACAATATTCAAGTGCTTTTTATTGTCTTTTCTAGAAGTCTCAGGGTTATAAAACCTGTTTTCTAGAAGATAATATTCTTGTATAAATGGCTAAAAACTGTATCTATTGATTCAAAATTGTTTTACAGAAAGATTTTATGATAAAATCTCTAAAAAATTCATTTTTTCTTTGCATTTTTCACAACGTTTTCAATATAGTTCATCATATGACAATTTTAATTGTCTAGCAGTCTTCTTCAGAACTACTTTTTTTTTCCTAATCCAGTAAACTTCCATTTTTTTAAAATTTCTTATATGAAATAAATCACTAAAAAAATTCATTTTTCAAAAACCTTTTTATTCAGGTCAGTTATCGGACAATTTAAACTGTCTAATAGTCATCTTCAGAGCTGTTTGATGGCTGAAATTGACAAATAATTGAATTGATAAACAAAAATGTGAATATTGCAGTGAAGTATTTTTTTTAAAGAAATTTATTTAATATAAGTAATGCAAAAATAACAAAAGAGTATTGAACTTCTTGGAAATTTAAGATCAATAAATAAGATACGTGATTTTTTTAAAATTAAGTAATTATATGCCACATATTTTGATTTTTTTAAAAAGTGCTTTTAAGAATATAGTCCATGATTTTTTGCTTAAAATTGTAACAATTAATGAACTTTTTGGAAATAAATATCTCATTTTCTGAATAATATAAAATTTTATATTGAATCAATGAACGTTTTTTGATTTTATATTTGTTAATATAGGATTTTTCAAGATTTTTTATTAATTTATAATTTCATATTTTATATATTATATTTTATATATTTATAGTGTATTTTCAGAGAAAATATTGAAAATATTAAATACAACTTTAATATAGTTTTAGTGTAGAACATCCTTAC
Organism: Epiperipatus broadwayi; assembly: GCA_028023455.1. NCBI lineage: Eukaryota > Metazoa > Onychophora > Udeonychophora > Euonychophora > Peripatidae > Epiperipatus > Epiperipatus broadwayi. The sequence continues at coordinate 8,786,052 of JAQFVV010000011.1, forward strand.
CAAAGGCAGATGTTATATCAATAACAAACAAAAATACAAAATATTATATTTACACGTGCATTTTACAAAATGCACTCAACTGAACATTATTAGATTTTCTGTTCATCATTGAGTTTACATTGTTAACAAATCAAGTCTCTTATTTGAGTTTCTTATCACTATATTTAGTGCAAATTAAAATTATATTTTATATTTAAAATATTGATAATACTGTAGGATCTGTTTTAACTTTACTGTAAATATATGAATGCTGCTATCAGATTTTCACTATTATTACATATAATAAAATTTTTAGAAAAGTAAACAGTTTTTCTATTATAAGAATGTCAAAAAAAAAATTAATTCTTAGACCGATGAGAACTCTTTTTAATTTTAACAAATGTTAGATTTGTGGATCACATTGATTTTGTTTTCTTTATATATATATATAAATGGATTTAAAGGTTATAGTAAAACTCTTACAGAGATTTATTATTATTTTTGATGCATATTTATAAAAATAATTATAAAAGGATATAAAGGTGTGCTTCATATAATTTCTGGCTCCCCTAAATTTTTATTTTTATCATGTGATATATATATGATCTATTATTATGATTCAGAAATCTGGATTAGAAATCTTTGCACTAATGAATACGTGATTACTATTTTCTATGCTTACACAAGCTATTAAAACTGATGTGACATGATTACTCCTTTATCAAAGTCAGAAATCTCTTAACCGATATGAGCGAAAAAACCTGTTTAGCCACCCTACCATCCCTTTCTATTCTCCACTCTTTTCCAATTTGTTAAAAATTGTTGTAATAACTCAAATTTTTATGATATCAGTTTGATGTTGCAATTTTTCCTAGTAAATGGTACTTCGGTTTTTGCATTCTTGGATTATTTGGCAGACGATTTTAAAAATAAATTTATGTGATTGATTTGATTACTTGTATTTATTTATTTTTAGTTAAGTTTGTGCATATATTTATTATTATTAAATGAATTTTCTTAGTTTTATTTGATCTTTTGTTTTTTTTTATTTAGTAAATATAAAATCATAAATATAGGCTATATGTTTCTTTATAAAAAATTTTAAAAAAAACTATCTGAAAGAATTAGTGGTAAAAAAAGGTAAAAATAAATGTTCGTCTATATATCTATGTGCATGTGTATTTATTCTGTATTTTATCTTTTTATTAAGATCCCTAAAATTTCAAGCTAAGAATCAACCTTGATATACATTCGAGTATGTAAAACCCATAGTCTAAAGTGACACTTTTCAATATCTTAATTATTCTTGCCACAAATTCCCTCTGTGTTTAGGTAATATTAAATTTAAAAGAGAACTTTGAATTTCATTACTGGATACCTAAAGTAATGATTGGATGTGTGAGGAATTAATTTCACAAGTGATTTTCTTTATAATTTTTTGAAAGCTGTCTCATAGTAATAATTAATTTTTAGTTTGTACAGTATTTTTTAAATATTTCATATGAAGACATTTGATATGTTTTTCTTCCTCTCTCTTACTTTTTTATTTTTTTGCATTGAATTGGAGTTTAAATGTATCATGAACTAAAATAATGAACAATTTTTATATTAAATAAATAAATCTGTTGATTTATTTATTCCTGATGTAATTAATTCTCAGGTTTGAAATTATTGTTACTTAAACAGTTTAAGAAAAAGAGATAAAAAATTAAAAAAACTTGAATTCGTTTATTTACAAAGTGCTCTTGTAGAATTTTTGTCTATAAAGTTCATTTTGAAAAATATTGTGTATGATTAAAATATTATATTTATATTTTTAGTCTTTTCATGAATATTTTAATATTGTAATTGTGATGAAATCTATAGATTTTATTTTAAATTTTTTACGAACAAATATTCAGTACCATAGTTCTGTTGTATTAAATATTAAAGTGATTTTTTTAAAAAAATAACTTGCTGTCTGTAGCTTTATTTAATATGTACAATGTTTATTTTTAAATTTTTGGAGTGAAGATATCCCCAAATGATGTATGTAAAGTAGTCTCATAACAGTAACTTCTTGTTACCATGCTGATGGGAGTGGATTTTAGTCTTGCCTGCAGCCTATTACATAAGCTGAATTAAATAGATGAATTGAGCATTATTCTCACAGTTGGCATTGTTTAGCCATTGTAAATTATTTAACTACATCATATGAAAAATTCTTCACTCCAAATATGCATACATATTATTTCATGTTGTAAAAGTTTCTATTATTGTTTTAAGTATTTATAAAATATAATACAAATTCAAATTAATAATGAAACTCACTGAGACAATTTGCATTTTTAAGACAATTTTTCAACTTATATTAGCATTATCAAGGGAGAGTTCTTTTTTAAAACAAAATTGTATTAGTGCAATAAAATTATACTTTCCATCATCAGATTTTCAATGAAATGGATGGCTGAAGAGTTGTGAGTTGGAGTAGTTTGAAGCCTGTCCATTAAAGTATGAAGATTGGCTATCTTAATATAAAGCTGAGCACTGATTGTATATATGTGTGAGGATAGTAATCTAGATCAACTGATGATTGCTGGTTTAGCATGAAATATGTATATTGGTGATTATTTATCTTTTCAACATATATGTGTTCAAGTGTATCAGTGTTATGAAATGGCATGGAAAGTTGAGGGTTGTGTGAAAGTCTGAGTTCGAATCCTTTATATTACATTATATATTCAGGTGTGTGTAAGCCTGTACAGAAATGGCATGGAAAGTTGAGGGTTGTGTGAAAGTCTGAGTTCGAATCCTTTATATTACATTATATATTCAGGTGTGTGTAAGCCTGTACAGTGTATTAATTTACATTTAATAATTGTAATTATTTTACGGTGTGAAGAACATTAAACAAACAAATAATAATTTGAAAGAAAAAAAAGAAGAAAAATTAGATTTACATAAAAAAATACATCATTTCCTTGGTGCTAATATAGTACATGATCTATTCAGACATTATAAATTTAAAATTAAATGCGAATAGACATTAGTTAGGATTTGCATTTCTGCATATAATTGATTTGTTAACAATGTATGTTTTTGTTAAATCAATTTTGTTTTTTGGTAAATAAGTTGTTATAGCAAAATATATATACATTTTGATTATATTTAATTATATTTTTGAAACCATTAATTAAATAATAAATACAGGCATTTTTTATTAATTTTTTTTCACTCAATAGTAAGTTCTATGACTGCATCAAACAGGTGGATCATAAACTATGCAAGCACTTTTTTTAAATATAGTCAATTTAATTAATAAATATAATAATAGAATATAAAAAAAATATTATATACAAAGATTATATATATAGTAACGGGATTTATCATTTTAATATTCTTTGCAGTTACTTATATTTTATGGACTCCATTACTTAAGCAGAGGGGGAAATATGATCAATATTTATATATTAACCATAGCCACTGTCAGACCAAGATTGAATAAAAAATACAAACTGTGGTCTTCTTTTCAGGCCAAGGCACAAACTCTATGACTACAAGAAGCATGACCCATCTCTTGGGGATATTTATAATGGGGTTTAACCCTATGGATGCCATTCAGCTTTAGACTGGACCCCAGAAGACAACAATAACATGCTTCAAGTGCTTGATACTTGGCTAACTATTGAAACATGAGACCAGACTATCTAAATATTATTATTTATTTAAATCCATTGGTAAATGAAGAAAGGGAGGAACTTAATATATTTATTAAAAAAAAAAAAAAAATATGAACACTTAAAATTATAATATTTTAATAATCATTTGCCTATTGAAATATAGTTAAAAGTTCACACAATAAATGATATTTAAAAGCTCATAAGAAAGCAAATTTAAAAGTTCTGTTTATAACATCTAGCCATATTCACCTAGGTTTTTAATACATCATCTGGGTGATCATCCGTCTTCTGATCCTGTCGGATTCTGGTGTGGTTTTAGTAGTAGTAGCTGGTCACTTCCTCCTGGCTCTATACTACTGCAATGTCTGTTTATGTAGATTTGGTTCATGGCAGATAAAAGCACTGGCACAGGCAATTTAGATATAATTTTCTGTAAGTGGCCATTGGTGTTCTGGAGGTGGGCGGTGGAAAATGAACAAACAACTCTGGTCTAACAATGCATTTTTCTATTATGAGAACTGGATAAAGATTGATTCATCTTGTTGGACTCTGTTGTTTAAGTAAAAACTTGTAGGCTCCTCAGTGGACAACTGGCCAATTCTCTGGAGACTGTCTATTGGCCTCTGATCAAATCCTTGGTCAGCTCACTTGACATATTCTTTCTTAACTTTGGCTTCTTTGCTTTTTTTGCCACTGTCGTCTTTCCTTTCTTGTCTCTTTTTACAGATTTAGTGTTAGTAATCGCTGGTTTTGATCTTAGAGGTTTTGGGGTTCTGAGTGCATTGTTGTGGTCTTGATGGTCTATGTTGAGTAGTGTATTGTCTGTATCGTCGGAAGAGATTGTTGGATTTTTGCGTCTAGAGGCGTTATTTGGTTCTTTTGATTTTGAGCTTTTTGGTAAATTGTCTGGTTTCTGTGAGTTATCTCTGAGCTTGGTGCCATTTAGGTTTTGATATGCTATTTAGATCTGTTTGCTGTCATTGGATGGTTTTCCCTTGAGTTCAGTAGAAGGATTCATAAGATCTTTGGTGTTGGTTAATGAACTGTAGGATTCGACTTCAGCTTCAGCAGTATATGGGCCTGGAGTGTTTATGGTTGGCATTTCATTATGTGTGATATCGGCATGTGTGAGTCTATGAGGTGCTTTACATTTGTGAAACCTATTTTTCTTTTGACCACAAGAAGTGCATATTCTGGCTGTGCATTCCTTTATGAGATGTGTTCTTTGGCCGCAATGAAAACGTTGTAGCCTGACGCCAATGAAGGAAAGTATCATTGGACAACCTTTTGCTTTAATGGTAGTTGGTATGTCGGTGGGGGCTAGGCCTTTTCTTAGGTGAATTTGAAATGATGCAGTGTTGGATAGGATGGACTTGATCATCTTGTCTACTGGCAGATATGAGAAATTCTGGATTTTCCCATAAGGTAAAAGGATTTCTTGGAGATTATTGTCGAGGCCCATGATACAATTCTTGAGTATTCCGATAAGGGTAGCAGGTCTGTTGGTATCGACATATATAAGGAATTTGTTGTCTAGTTTTTGAAATTGGATTTAAATTCATTTTGGAAGGCCCAAGTGGCGAATTTGACAGCAATGTATCTGTCATTTGGATGAGTAAGGATCCGGTGAATGCCCTCTGTTAATTTGTATTGTTTTACCATTTCATATAGTGCTGTAATGGGGAATTTATGGAGTGAGCAGTTTGGTTTTGTCACTGCCAGAACAACACTTTTATCATTGTGGTAGTTTACTAAGGATTTGAGGAGGGTTGGGGGTATTGTTTGGTTGAAGTCAACACAAAGGCCTTGGTATTGTTTCTCAATGAAGTCATTTATGGAGAATTCAGTGGTCTCTAGCTCCAAGAAGGTTTGATTTTCCTGTTGTAGATTTTTTAGTTCTAGTATGTCTAACATGGTAAGGTCGTGATTAATTTTACTTGCTGTTTTGGGTATGGAGCAGGTTTCGTTGTATGAATTAGTTTTTAAGTTGTTAGTATTTTGTATAGACTTAGATGGACTTGTAGTACCAATTTTTGCTATGTTAGCATATGATTTGTGGCTCCTAGATGAACTGTTAGCCATTTGTACTAAAGTTTTTTGAAATAGGTGTTATGTGAGGAAGGTAATTTATATCACTCTGTATCAAATCTAGTGTTGGGTTTGTCTGCTTGATTGTTGAATAATTTCCTTTATGACCGGTATGGAAAATTTTATTTTGATCTTCTCTATGGTAGTTTAGATACTGAGAGTAAGAGGGAAGAGCTGGGAATTCATCTATAGAAAGTGGCATGCTTTGTAAGGAAGTATTTTGATCACCAGTGAGACTAATTGTATTGGTATGATTTGGTGTGGGTTTCGGTATTGTAATACACATGTGTGTTGTTTCAGAACTGTATTTATTTATAGTATCAGTTTTGGGCGAATTTGAATTAGTTATAAAGCTGTTTTCAACCGGTAAATTGTTTGCGGGGTTAATTTTTGGTTGAGTCTCATGTTTTTTTCTTGTTGAATGCATCGACACGGAAAGTGATGCTGTTGCATTATTTTCTGTTGAGTCTTCAGATATTAGTGTAGTATTATCATTAATATATGTGCTGCAACTATTTGTTTCTGTGTATTTTTGAGTTCTGGTGCCTTTATTATTTAATTTATGTGCCTGTTCAGGCCAATGGATTACGTTTGAATATTAATAATTTTTTTTTAGTACTTTGTTTAGCTGCTATAAGGGATGCGCCAGTTGTAGTGGAGCTGGTCGAACAGTTTTCGTCATTATTCACTATAGCGTCTGAAAACTCGTCCATTTCTGAGATTGTTTGTTTGGAGGTCTTTATTTTAGGTATATTTTGATGTGAATTTTGTTTATTATTACTATTACAATTAAAATCAATATTTTTATTTTTGTCATTTATTTCCGTAGATATTTCGTTGGTTTTAGTTTTAGAATCACCATTGACATGGCTTTCCAGTATTAACTGAGGCTGGTAAGAATAATTTTTATGTTTATTATCAGTAATATTTGTGACATTGAGGTTAGATGTTGTATTATGCTTGGCCTTGTGTTCCTTAATTAGCATCTTGTGTGTGCAATTGGTTTCACAAAGCTTACATAAATCTTCCACTGTATTGACGCTGTCTTCATTTTTGCTTGCATCATCGGATATCATTGCAATTTTTTGCTTTCTATATTTTCCTATAGCACTTGAACTATCGGAGGCCGAATTTTGGTTATTAGTGCTAGAAAGTTGATTTTCTTTTATGATTTGAGAGTTCATTTTGTAGCGAGTTAGTGATATTTTTTCAACTTGAAAGCAACCTTCAGAGTTTTGATTGGATGTTATGCTGTTGTCTAAAGTGTATTCCACCACATTGGCAATTATGTTAACATTTGAAACATTTGCATGTGCTTCAGGAATGGAAGGGCCCATGCTAGAAACATTGTTGGATTTCAGTATTTTCAGCAGTCTAAGGTTAGTATTCCAGTATTTAGGCATGTTATGTGAATAAAATTTTTTAGTATTAATGGTTATGTTGGAACTCTGCAAGTTTTCCACACTGTTCTCTATGTCATATCTTGTGCCTAGGTCTATGTTACCCTTCAGGTTCTGGAGAACGTTCAACTTCACGGAGTACTCTGTGACTTCAGTTTTTGTTGTTTTAACTCTATTGCAAGTATCAGATTCATTTACATTTTTATTTTTAATTAGATCTTGGGAATATAGATTGTCATGATTATTATCATTGTATGAAAAATATCAACTTTACCCTGATCTTTTGGCAGGTTTACTATTTCTTTGTTAGGTTCTAGTCCCTTTATGACGTTTCTAAATAATTTCTTTTTTTTAAGATGTCTGTTGCATTTATTTGATAATTTTAGTTTAAATAATGCTTGATTCTTTTTTGACTTCGAATTAACGGAGCTAATTCTTTTAGATTCATCATTCTGGGAGATCTTTTTTTATTTTTTATTGCAAATTTTACCACTGTTAATTGTGCTATCAAGAGGTTCAAAACATATCCCATATTTTGGATTGTGGGCTAAATTTCCCACATCCATCAGAACTATATTAATAAAGATCACTTACCTTAACCAATAAAGATGAGATTTTGTTGGATGGCTGGTGGTCTAAGGGTTTTTTAATTAAAATTCTTTGCTGAGCTGAGGTAGATGGCGTTTTATACTTATCATTGATGACAACATGCCAACATTGTCATGGCAACCAAGACACTGACATGATTAATCCAATTTTTGGATTTTTTTTAACTGCGAGATTTAAAAATTGGAGAGAGTCTTGGGAAATTTTGTCATTTGTCTGTCTTTTGTGGATGCTATTTGTAAGTAATTTTCATTTTTGTTTCTAATAAATAATGATGTATATTCTTTTGGGTACTTTAGTATTATTCAACCGATGATGTTTTATACTTACCGATTTTCCTTCCGGTAGACATCGTCGATGATAACATGCCAATGTTGTCATGGCAACCAAGACACTGACATGATTAATCCAATTTTTGGATTTTTTTTACCCGCAAGATTTAAAAATCGGAAAGAGCTTTGGGAAATTTTGTCATTTGTCTCTCTTTTGTGACTAGTCCACCTCAGTGGACGCTATTTATAAGTAATTTTTATTTTTGTTTCTAATAAATAATGATGTATATTATTTTGTAAATTCTTCTGCAATTATAAAAAGTACAATTAATTAATTTTATTTTTAATTTCTGAATTATATTATCCAGAAATTTTTTTTTTAAATTCATCCACAATTATAATAATTATAGCTATGAGAGTAATACAATGTCTGGCATTGTCGGTGGTTTTGTATTTTATAATTGAGCATAATACTGGCCATGCCTTCAGCCCGTCAAAAACAAAAAAGGGCCCCCCGCCCATTACTGCATTATGCGCTGACTTTACACTGAAGCCATATCAGTCTGATCTTGCGATCTTTAATGTGCCAGGTCTATGTGATTTGCGGACAAATTTTAGCGATTGCATTTGTCCGCAAATCACTTGGAGACATTATCTTAAAGATCTGAAGATCAGACTGATATGGCTTCAGGGTAATACATCATCGATTGGAAAATACTAAAGAACCAAAATATATATTATTAATGTATATTTTAAAATTATATATAATTTATTTAGTTTAATCATGGTGGTCAGAAAATGATGCAATTCTTCCAAGACATTTCTTGAATGCAATTAAGACAATTAACCAGAAACCATTAGTCTGAATTAAAATGTTATAATTTATAACAGTAAAGTAAGAATCCATTAGTGGAAATTTTATCCACTTCAAATTTGTTTTAAAATCGTAAGACTACATTTTAAAACAATCGTTCGAGAAATTTTGTAACAGGATTGCATTGTTTTTAAAACTTATTAAAACAAAAGATGCATCCGGTCAGTAGATTCCAGATCTACTAAATGCACAAATTGCCTCAAGTCTAGCAGCTAAGTGCTTTCCAACATCATCAAAAAAAGGATATAAATACTGCTAGATTTGAATCAAAAAGAAAAAAGCACCATAGTAAAATTGTAATGGCAGATATATTCCATGCTCATGGTTTTAGTAAACCAATGTATCGTGAGAGAGAAAAGTTCACCTTTCTCTCTGTTCAAACATGTGTTTTCCCGCAAATCATAACTCTGGATCCTGTACCCATGAACTGTAAAAATTCTTAGAGACGGAAAAGTAAATGCTAATTGCTTGACTGACCCAAAATCTAGATCTAGTTCACCAAGTCCCAATGGACACTAAAGCATCAAGGACCACCACTATGTTTTATGAAGGTAAAAAGAATGTTAGCTGCTGCCTAATACATAAATCTCTTAAACTCAGCCTTCTGTAATAATAACCCTGTCGTCTATTAGATAATTAATATTATGTAAAATTATTTATAATCTATTACCTCCAGTTTGTTCATAACTCTATATAACTTTAATTTCTTTTTATCATTGAGCCTCTATTAAATCTGTTTTCTTTCACTTTCTTGTGGCAATAATCTTTTAACTATTATTATCATATATTTTTTATATTTCTATTTTTAAATATGCCAATAATCCCTCATATTTGCTAGTATGAAATTTCTCTTTTATTTTTCCTTTCCTACTTTATGGGATGATTAGATTAAGTTTAATTAAAAACAAGTCTTATTTTATCTTAGCAAATGCTCGCAAATTTGGGAAAAACAAAGTAATTATCTCATAAGGTTATTGTAGAAAAACAGAGCAAAAATCTGTTTTTCTAAGAAATGTTTTTTTCATTTTTAAATAATAATGCACTAATTCTAAAATGTCACATTTATTATGTGTAAGTAAATCTATTTATTCTCCATTTCATCACCACTACCCCATTTGTATATGTATAATTATATTTATTTTAATGACAGCATTTATAACTGAATTTTCATACTTATTTAACAGTGTGGGAAGTTTATAAATGAATTAAAGTAAGAGAAAGGGGAGTCTTTATATCAAGGAATTACGTATTTTAATAAGTTTAAATGATCCACTTCTGTTTAGCAATTAAAGCATACCATTACGCGGGATATTCCATAATGTGTGGGCATTAATTAAGTAAATATTCTTTAAAGTTATATTCATTATTCCAAGTGTTGCATGCATACAGGCCTCATCATTCGTTTATATATATATATATATATATTTGTGCTTTTCTCTACCCAGGCATATCGGAAAGCCGAACCCCGTCTCGTATCTCCAAGTCCAAGAACCAGGTTCTTAACCTCCCTGAGGACTTATTTGGTCACATGAGCTGGCCTTATATGGGGATCACTCTGGGAAAAACCCAGCCCATTAGACACACAGCCGACCGCTCTTCTTTCATGAACCAATTCTGCCAACGTTTGCAAACATATATCGGTCTATTTCTTCAATGAATTCTCAGAAGCACCTGCAAGGATCCATGACTGGATCACATAAATATGCCGCCATGCATGCACTGCTTTTCTGTTATATTTCTAAATAAAACCCATGAATATCCCATAAGCCATAATGTTGTGACTCCACTAACCAGATCTATCTATTATATTCATTAATACTTTCAGATGCGTATCTTTGATGACGGCATTATATATAACAAGCTATCCCACACACGTTTTCTCACTCAGTAAAACTGAAATACTTTTACCTATTAATCAAATGTAATTTTGTAATAAAATTAATGTTTCAATCCTAAATAATACTTGTAAGCTAAATCGGTTAAATGCTATATTTTTTCTTTCTGGGGGTGGATTGGTATCTCAAGAATACCTTTCCTAATAGTGCTAAATCAATTGTCCATTATTGGCATATGAGCCGCAATAATAAATCAAATCAAAGTAATCAATCAAAGCTGTCATCCTTTACGTTATAAATAAAATGTAATATGATTTACCTGTTACCGTTTAAATGTACTTCAATATATATTTACATTAAGAGGCCAATGATTAATAAAATAATGAAACGAGTATTCATTCATATTTTTTTAAAGTAATAAATCCTTATATATATATATATTATAAACTTTCAGAATCATTGTTTTCTTTTATTTAAATATTAATATCTTAGTTATTAAATTATGCTCGCTCTGACTAGATGATGTCCTGCTAATCTTAGATATATAATTAATATGAAAGATCACGACCTTTAAATGAGTAAAACTTCTATTTAATGCTAAAATATTTTGTATATAATTTTAAATTAGAGTCTTTTTGTGTCTCCACTTTGCGATGCCAGCGGAGAGAGATAAATTAGATCGGTATCATTGGGATTGTTGCTCATAAGTTGGTAGATCTGGAAAATAGGAAAATAGGGCAGAGTTCACGAGTGTTCCTGACTTATGTATCTTGTGCATGATTGGACTCGAGGTACTTTTGCCTAGATGCTAGATCTTGTTATATGAACAGACAAAACCGACCAGTACAATATATACTTAAATTTCTACATGAAGAGCAATTTTCACAATATGACATCAATAATGAAGTAATGCATGGACAATTCTTACTTTTATGTTGATTGATGCCTCTCTCGTTTTCATTGTTATAACTAAACTACATCAATAGCTTTACCTTCCACTATTCTTCAGTGGATATCTTTATTACTGCTTAAGCATGTCCAACATTTTAGACTCTAGAAAGACAAAGTCATCAGCTATTACTGTCTTTTCAGTATTTATTTAAGCTTTTTTTTTTCAATTGACATATCATTTGTTTCATATTTATATTTAATCCAGCTATATTTTCATTTTCAGAATAAAATCTTTCAATTTTTTACTTTTTCTACGAATGTAATATTATCCATATTTTGTAAGATTATTAGGATTACTGTTTTTATTCTAATACCAGGGTCTGCTACTTTTAGATTTTGCTCAGTAATATATTCACTATACAGATCAACTAGATATGCTGAAGAAAAAGAATAAACTTAATGAATGTATATTTCTCCATGAAACCATTGGGTTACCAATATTGTTCTCTTTGATATTTTTAGAAGTGCAGAGATTTATAATGGAAAACATAAGATGCTTTCGCATTTCTGATATTCTAAGAGATTTCCATAATTTAGAATGATAACACAATAAATATCTTATATATATATATTATAACCGGACAACTCTATTAACCTTACCTGCCATACTCTGTTGCGGCATCAGATATAATGGACGGCCATACACAGATATCCCGGTCCGAAAATACACTTGGATACTTCTATCAACTGTAACATCTTCATGCCTAACCCATTGTATGCCAGATATAATGGAATCCATCACCCCAAAGTTAATGGTGCCATATTTTCCGGAACCACAATGTACACCATATGATGACATGAATATGACTAAGTTGTCCAATTACTTAGTCATATTTGTGTCATCATATGGTGGGTGATATGTATGTTGATGAAGGGATATATTACATTTATATAATCAAGTATGTAGGATATTTAACTTTCCTACCACTTGGTTTGAATTCAGATATTGAAGAAGACATTGGGACAGGTTTGTGTAAGCTATTTGTAAGCCATCTCTTACAATATATATTATATAATCTCAGGAATAGCTACTTTCTTTTTGATTATTTGTAATTTCATTTCATTATGTCCATAGTTTTTGTTATCTTTAATATTTTGCTGCCATTGAAGCTAGAGCAAATTCAACAATTGGAACAATCTTTCTTTTCATCTTTAGATATTTTTTACCTAATTTTTTTATTGCTTTCTGATCAGGTTTTTAAAAATCACTCTTTCCTATCTATGTTTGATGCATTTTGCTAATTCTTATATAATTTATCTTATTTCACTCTTAAGAATTGTTTAAGAAATCATATCAGATATCACAAAATTTGTTATTTTTACCCCTTTTTAATTTCATCACCCAAAATTAAGTTTTTCTCTTTTGCATTTTTATTAAATCTGGTCAATAGTTGGAATAGTCATATAATTTCTTTGATTTTAGCAAACTCCCCCCTCCCCAATCAAACCTGATATTATAGCTGCTTGGGAGACCAATTGGATCACACCAAAAATAGCAACAATTTTTATTTAAATAAACTCGTGATGCTCAATTTGATATTTCAGTTTGAACATGAATTTCAGTGATAAATTTCTGATGAAATTCATATTTAAGCTTTTAATATTGAATTGAGCATTAAAAATCTATCTAAATAGAGATGGAATTGTTATGCTTGATGTAATTGCAGTTGATCTCCTAATAGCTGATGATGTCACATTATTTTGATATAAACATAGACCCTGTAAAAAGTTCGTCGATCAAATATTGCTGTTTATAAGGTTTTTAAGTTTAATAACTAAATAATATTAATTAATTCAGATATTTTTGTGATATTTAATTAACTTTTATGTATTATGTATTTGCCATCTCTCTCTTTATATATATATAATATAGAGAGCGTACCAGTATACAAGCTTATAAATACATGTTTGTAAAAGCAATGTCACACTATATATGACTTGCTTTATTGATATATATATATATATATATAATGAACATGCAGTACTAGTATCATCGACGATACAGGTCGCTGAATGGTGCTGTTGCTACTCAAAAACATTCAAATGAGCGACCTGTACTGTCAATGATACTAGTACCGAGCATGCTAATAGCTCTAAACAAGCTTTTCTGATAAATACTGCAAGAGAAAGCATTTAAAAGGGATGTTCTAGATAGAGATTTTTAAATGCTCTCTCTTGCTGCATTTATTGGAAAAGCTTGTTTAGAGCTATTAGCATGCTCATTATATTACATTTGTAATACAGGCTTTTAAGTTAAGTCACAAGATGTGTGACTTGATTTTTTTTTTTAAATGTATATATATATTAACAAGATTTTCATGGGTTGCAGATATAAATGATATACTTTATGGGTTCGTCCATGTATAACTTTGATCATGAATATAATGATGTTTTGGGCTGATTGTGCAAGTTATCAATTGCCTGATGAATAGAATATTATAAGAATGGTTGTAGAGGTGCTGTAAACACTGGTTTATAACAATGTTAAAGTTCCACCAATAGAAAATCATATAAAATTTGGAAAAAAAGTCAGAAAATTTTTAGAGTAATATATTTAAAAAAAAAAAATTCCAAATAGGAGAAAGTTTGCATGTGTCATCATGTTTATTGATAGAATTTGGTCTTTTTAGTATTTCAATGGCTTCTCTGCTTTATATTGGTAGAGTGCCACCTTGGGATGAGATCCTGGTATTAAAGAAGTCGATGTGATCTGAATTTATAGCATGGTGTGAGTGTGCATCAGCATGTTCACCTTGTGCCATCAAGCCAAAATGTCGGTACATTCATTATCAAAAGCATTACGCAGATGAACTTGCAAAGTATATATATATTAAAGCAGGCAAAACTCTATACATATTTCCACTCAGTGCAAACCAGAGTAATCAATGGATGCCAGAAGGCTTGTGCATAAAATCTCCATCTACTACTCATCCAATATCCCCATACTAGTTTCTGGCTTGTGGCCTTTGTCAGTGAGGATCTTAATAACAGTTATAAGCAAGCATAAGAAATGGTGATCATGTGATGTTTATATATATATAAAAGACATATTTTGCGGGTTCATCCATGTTAAGTAAATTTAAATATTGATATACCAACATTTCGATTTGATCACACAAGTCATCAACTGGGTGACTTGGGTGATCAAGTTGAAACCTCAAGCATAAGAAATGGTGATCAGGTGATGTTTATATATATATATTAAAGACATATTTTGTGGGTTAATCTGTGTTATAAAATTAAAACATTGATATATCTACGTTTTGATTCGACTTGATCAAACAAGTCATCCACTGGGTGACTTAGGTGATCAAGGAAACGTCGGTATATCAATATTTAAATTTTTTAATATGGACGAACCCGCAAAATGTCTTTTATATTTACAACCCGTGAAAATCTTCGTATCAACATATATATATAATGGATAATGATATTATTGGATCTACTATTGAAAAAGCATATCTTTCGATTGAGAAAATGAAGTAATTTATTATTAATAACAGATTTTATAAATAAAAAAGTTGTATTATGAATTTGAGTATGTTTCATAATAAGGCAGATTCCTTTTATCACACAGACAATAGAGAAATGCAATATTTATTGTTTTCATTGAAAGATATGGCCAACATTAGAGAGCTACATTTGAATAATATATTTAAGTATTTCAAAAAGAAAACTCACGATAGAAATTAAAAAATCAATATTGCAAGATGTCAAACAGACCAATCGGGAATGTATGTGTGTTTCATAAATTGGTTAGTATAGTCATTGCAAAACTCAACGCTATATTTTCCATCTATTTTGTGTGTGTTTATGTTATTTATAAGTGGTTGTTATTGAATGAATGAACTTCTAGTAATAAATAAAAAATATTTTTATTTTGTAATTATTACATCATCTTTCCAATGAACAGATTTTTTTCTGTGTAACGTAGCTCTTTTAATGATATTAATCGAATAAGGCTTGGGAGCTCTAAACATTCCTGTTGTTGTATCATAACTCATTTCACCATAAGGTTCAATGGTAAAATTTTGTAAAAGTTTACTTAGAATTAAAAACAACTGGTACTTTGCAAAATGTTCACCAAGGCATGCTCTTGGACCTAAAATGTAATAGAAAAATAAGAATAGTATTAATTTAAGAAAAATATTTGTATTTAAATAGGATTTTAATTTTACTTAGATTAAATTAAAGTGGAAGTTATTATAAATCTTCAGTGAGCTATATATAAACTAATACAAATTCATCAATAAATGAAAAAGTACCAAATGAGCCCAAATAAACCCATCTGTATTTTAGATTGGATCATATATAAGTTTTCAATTTATTGACCTGTTATAATGCAGATCATGAATTATATATATTAATACAATCTCAGGGCAACTATACTTAACGGAGCTGCGGGGTATACCATACAATGATGTGAATATGACTAAGTAGTTGGATGATTTGGATGAAATGTGTCAACCAACCTACAACAAGTCATATCCTAAATTTATGATTCAATGACACATTTGGGTGCATCAGATGTTACTGAATCAGGAATGGCATATAACAAAGGGAGCGCATCTCACTACTATCAGACCTAGGCCTTTGAATAGGATGCTAAAGATGACACAATGAAATGCCCAGTTCCAAGTCACATCTACTTTTAGTATGCTAACTCATAATTTACTTTCAATATGACCTAGACTAATGCATATTCATTACATCTTCCTTTTTAGGCCCCATTACACCACAGAATTCAAACTCAGGGAGTTCTTGCAGTCAGCTCTCTTCAGGGATGGACCTACTCAATTATTAACCAAATATGCCTTTATATAAGCATAGCTATAGGAAAATACTGATGATGATCAATTATTTAGGAAAGCAATACATAATGATGATGATCATCATCAAACCTTTAATGGTGTAAATTCATAATGATGATGATAAATTCTGAAATTATTATAAACAATCAGAGGAAAATACACCTCATATTTGACAACCCATATTCAATGAACCAACAGTTAATAGATGTAAATATTAATAGTACTAGGTCAAATGAAGATGAAATTAAAAGGATGTTATTGACGGATTTACAGTAGTTTATACAGCTTGCTGAGGGTTTACGATAACTTCCGCTTTATTTTTATCTTCATTTGAGCTATCATTAATATTTATTATATGATTAAAATTATATATGTATAAAAACTTTTCTCATGAATTGATAATGATTTCAAGCATTAGAAGTGGGTGACCTGAATTGCATTCCATGGGCCTCAAGTATCAGAGTCTGCTCTCGAACAATACATTAAATCATGCAGAACATAGAAATTTAAAAATTAACAGAATTTTTTTCTTAAAAATAATGAAAATCTTGGTTAATTATTAAAATGGGGTCACTAAGAAAATTGTGTTCTAAAGGTTGATTGTTATTAAATCACATTGTATATAATTATTAAAAAAATAATATGTAAAAAAAAAACTTTTTTAAATAATGCTATTATGTAAGAAGTGACTAAAAATATAAAATAAAGTAATCTGCCTCTTGGTTAATTTGCCATTCTTAAAAAATATCAGAGACCTTAAAAATCTAGACTTGTTATAAAACAATTGAAAATTGCAGGAATGTTGTCATTTCATAAAAACATTTGAGGCTCAAATATATAAGAATCAAAAAGGTCTCAAATGCTTTTATGAAATGACAATATTCCAGCAATATCCAATTGTTTTATAAGTTTAGATTCTTAAGATTTCTGATATTTTGAAAGAATGGCAAATTAACCAAGTAACAGTTTACTTTTTTATTTTTCTACTTTTTAGTCGACTATTTACATAAAAGCATTATTTAAAAAAAGCTAAATAACTATTCACAAAATTATATCACAGTATGTCCAATAGCTCCATCATCCAATTTCTGTTGGAGAGGTTCTCATTTTCCTTGGGGACCCTCCTTTTACCTATGTACAAGTTCTCTAAAGTTGATAGAAAAAAACTTTCATACAAAAACATCTAATCATTCATACTGAATAACTAAATGTAACAATTATTAATTAAACATAAACAAATAAACAGATAATATAAACTCTGTCCTAGACTAGTGAGTGCAAATTAATATGGAAGAGCATCAAAAATTCTTACCTCATTCCATACTATTACATGATGATGATCAAATGTTGTCATTATGGAGGGAATCAACCTAAACTTTATTTACAAAAAAATATTTTTTTAGCTTAATAACCCCCCTCCCCCATTCAATGTTGCTTAGTGTCTTTTATGGACACAGTCTGTTCTAACTCCTCCATCATTTTCCAAATCCTCTGGTAATGTTTGGATAAGGTTGTTTCCATTTCGGATGTCACTCTCTTCAGGATCCACTCAGATACTTCTGATTAGGCATTTTTCTAGGTATTATTTATCCGAGTTACAACATCACGCTTTATGGCAATTAAGACAGCACCCGGTCCTATGGTATATTTATCTAGCCAGTATACATTGTTTGGTGATTTATAAAATAAAATTAAATTTCCTTCAGTTTATAAATGGTATTGAATAAATTTATGCAAAGTAAAGGTTTACTTCATTTATCAGTATGTGCTCACTATATAACATTTTGTTTTTGTTCGATTGCACAGTTTCTGTCTTTGATCATCACTATAAAATTATTTTAATTCTTTTACTATGCTGCTAAAGTTCATTGATGTTTTTGCTGTTTTAAATGTTGATGACAATTGCTTCAACTTTCAGCACTTTAAAATCTTATACAGAATAGATAATATCTTCAAACACATCATCCATTTTATCTTTTGTTTAAGCTATTTGTTGCTTGCGGTTTTTATATCACTTGATGAAAAATGAAAGAGAACAGAAATAAATTGGGTTTGTTTTTATGCCAGGGCTCAACATCCGTTGTTCAGCAAACTCACATTATCAATTTCCTTTTCTATTGCTATAGGTGACTATTGTTGCACAAATTAATGGATGTTATTGATATTTCATAATAAAATTATGTAATAAAATTACATAAAATTATGTAATATTTACTAAGGCTGTAACCTCAAGCATATGCATATCAAATGCGATAGTAGGGACTTCTACAGGTCTTAACCACAAGCTTACATTTTGGAAGAAAATGTAAGCTTGTGGTTAAGACCTGTAGAGGTCCCTGCTATCACATTTTTATGTGTATATGCTTGAGGTTACAGCCTTAGTAAATATTACTTATGTAATCAATGTGCTTTTAAATAAATTTATAAAATTATGTAGTAAAAGTGTATTATCATTTTCCAACACTTGGTTGCTTAGATATTCACCTGACTCAGGTCACCACCACATCTACCAAGTTACCATCTTATATCGTGATGTTTAAACATTAACTACAAGTCATTATTGGTATAGATATATACATGAAAGGTTTTTAAGATTAAGTTTTTATTTTCCATTAACAAGGAGCATTTATTTTGTTTTAATATTATTTTGGTTTGGTACTTATTAAAACAAACTTCAAGTGTGTGTGTATTTACATGTATGTTTGCATATAGAAAAATGATACCGTATATCAAACCTATCATTTCAATTTCTGTTTTTTTCATGGGTTTAGTTTAAAACTGTGGACATATAAAAGTGAGTTTGAACTGGATTGGAAGCTACCCTTACACTATCTAATTCTTTATTTTTTAATGATAAATGCTACAAGAGAAAGTACCTGAAGCCTTTATCTATGATTGTCCCCATCCCCAGACTGGTTTATGGCTCTCATCAATGAGGAGCTAATGTCCTAGCTCCTCACTGACAAGAGCCATAAACCAGTCTGGAGACTATCATAGATAAAGGCTTCGGGTACTTTTTCTTGTAGCATTTATCATTAAAAAATAAATAAATAAGCTTGTTTAGAGCTATTAGCAGGCTCTTTATATATTACATATTGATAATGCAAGCTGTATAAGTCATGTGACTAATTTTTACCACTATCTAATTCTAAAATTAGTTAGACTCCATTTATCTCAAGAGATTTCACCAGTAGTTTATAGATATTATAAATGAATGGATGTTTCTCTTGATTTTACTCAAACCGGTAGTGGTGGAGGGACCGTACTACTGCCAGCAGATGAAGCTGCGACACCAGGTACTTTAATTTAGGATTGGTCTGTCCAGCAGAACTAAATATCAAATTATGTAATAATTATATAAAAACATAAAAAGAAATTTTAATATTTTATTTTAAAACAACATAACCAAATATTAGTATTTTAATGCTTAATCAATATTGGGGGGGGGGGGGGATTATAAATGAGATAATATTTTTGTGTCTTCAAAATAACAGTGGTTGTTTTGCATTTTAAATATGTCTCAACAAATTAAATTTTCATTTGAAATATTAAATCTGTATTTAGATTTCATAAAAGGAACAGTTCAAAAACAGACCTTGTTGTGTAGTGATAATGCAGCCAAATATCATTCTATAACTTGTATTTGAATCCAGATTAGATAAAGCTTAAGACTTTTTTTTATTCATAGTCAGTTCATAAACAAATGAAGTTATGATTCAATATTGATTGACTAATGTGCATCTAATTACTTTTCATTTGAATAAAACAAAGACAACCAAGTTCTCACCATCAAGCAGTTGGCAAACTGATAACAAATGCCTTCTTTCCTGTTTAATATTTCATTTTGGGTTCCAAATAATGTTAATAAGTTAGTGAATAATTAGCAGATACATCACTTTCTTTATTTTGCTGCAATATCTTATATAAATTCAATTTATCCACTATTTTAAACACTTTTTTAGCAAAAACCTTTTATTGTGCCTATATGCAGACACAATTATATTTCGACTGTCCTGCAGTCTTCTTCAGAGCCACTTTATTTTAATAAAAAGTAAGAAAAATTAAAATAATGTGGCTCTAAAGAAGACTGCAAGATAGTCAAAATGTAATTGTGTATGTATATAAGTACAATAAAAGGTTTTTGCTAAAAAGTGTTCAAAGTAGTGGATAAATTGAATTTAGTGAATAATTTTAAAAGTGTCATATCTATCAAGCAAAAAAGTAATGTTGTGTATTAAATTTTTTGTCGATGTATATTATCATATATAGGTGAATCGAGATGCAGAGTTGAAAATAGATTAAAGGATCATGAATTGTTATATAAGTGTGTGAAAAGTAAAAATAATAATGAGTTAATGATTGCTTCAATTTTCTTGGATCATGAAAAGACATCTTGAAAGTGTTAAGATTCTTCATGAACAGAGAAACCATAATAAAAGAAAAATTAAGGAGGCAATTTTAATAAATAGAAATAAAATGAATATAATTAATAGACAAGCTGCTAACATTAAAATTTGGGGTTTATGGGATTTGAGTTGATGACATTTGCTTCCATTTTGTTTTTTGAATTTAACAACAGTTGAAACAGGTTAAGGAATTAACCAAAAGTGCTTCTGCAGATCGAAAGATTGTATATAATAGTTAATTACCATTATATTTATTATTTTTATTGTGATTACTATATATATATGGTTTTAAATTAATTAGTCAAAATAATTTTCTGGTAGAATGAGAAAATTGGTTAAAAATTGATACAATGATAATATGAGGAGCATAGAATATTGTGAATAGTATTTGTTAAATTGTTATATAAACTTGTTGAAAATAATTAAACCACTTTTACCTATTGCAAATGGTTGAAATACACCCATTTCTTTAAGAGCACCATTTTTATCTAAAAATCGTCTTGGATTAAAAGCATCAGGTTTCCTCCAAAGTTGTGGGTCCTTTACTACTGACCACACATTAGCTATTACTGTTGTGTTCTTGGGTATAAAATAGCCTTGAAAGACAATGTCTTTAACAGTTGCATGAGGAATACCTATAAAAGACAATCAAGTAATTATTTGAAATATAGCCAACCAATTTTGTTTTTACAAAAATTTATTTCTTTTTTTTATATTATTTATAAGTATTGAGATGTAGTAAATTTGTAAGTTACAAAGGTATTACCTTGTCTATCTAATAAATGATAGATAACTCTCCTCAATACAAATTTTATGAATGACACCCAGTTATTATCAGTGAAATGAAAAATGGCTTGAAGATAAAATGATAAAATAAGTCACAGACACATGCCTTAAAAGTTACAGTATCAAAATATGATTTTACTGAAAGATTTTTCTTTTATAGCAAGTATATATGTAATTTATAATGTTATAATATTGAAATGGGAGTATTTTATAGTAATATGAGATGATATATGCTATTTATAATTTATTAATATTAAAAAACTAAATCAACTTAACTGTTTAATTTATATTAACATAAAATGTTATACTTATATCCCCATTTATTTCATTCTTTTGAATGTTATTAATAAATATTTTTACTTTTAATCTATTATTTTTATGTTTTAGATTTTTTTTAAAAAGCATATAAATTAATTTATATTACAGAGTAACTATCCATACAGTAGCACCACTCAGTGCAAGCCAGAGTAATTAATGGATGTAAGAAGGTTTTTGCATAAAATCCCTATTTAGTTCATATTCATCCAATATCCCCAGATTACTTTTTAGCTTGTGGCCTTCATCAGCAAGAAGCCTTAAATCTGAAAGCACTGCACCTAGATCTTAGAAGCTATTGCGCCCTCTAGCAGCCACCTTTTACCTTATTTGCTAACTACAAAACTTTGAGACTAAAAACTAGATAGGGATTTTATGCACAAACCTTTTTGTATCCATTGATTACTAAGGATTGCAATGAGTGGCACTACTGTAAGGAGAATTTAGCCTCTGCGTAAACAGCCTGGGTAAGCATAAAGAATGGTGATCATGTGATATTTAGTGAATTAATTTATATCACCTTTTCAAATAAAACAAGTTTTTTAAATAAATAAAAGTCACTTTTATTATTTTCATTATCTTAATTTAAAAATTTGAAATAAATGCTGAATAAAGAAAATGTGTTTTGTTGTTGTTAAAAAAAAAATTAAAATAAATAATCAACTACGAAAATTTTTATCAAAAAAATCGTTTTATTTAATGATATGTGACATGTCTTAGAGTACGATACATTTGCCAAACTTGGCACATTGACAATTAATTGGGGCATATTGAGGGCCTGATTATAAAGATAAAAAGACTACATTGTATAAGTTCATATTTTAATATAACAATTTTTGTTAATATTCAGAAAAAAAGTCCAACAAAAATTCAAATTCAGTAAGTCGAATTAAAAACAAAATTGTTCCATGTTTATTCTGTAAGTAAATGTTTTTCCTACTGACCTCTGGTTTTGTTCTTTAAAAAAATTATTTTCATCAATGAAATTATTAAAAAAAAGAAAGTCACATCTGATTGATTCATATTTAAAATATATTTTGCTTAACACCAAATATTAAAACCGACTTCAAAGTTCACTAATGTAAGCAATATTTAAACTTACATTTTAACATTGGTAAAATGTTCTATATTATACTATTATATAATTCATGTTAAATATTTATCTATAGCATACTACTTTAAACTTTATTTGTACTTCTGTAAACACACACAACTGTTAATAATAAAACACAGATAGTATAAAAACAAAATTTTAGATGGCATTATTTTCCTCTATTTTTCAGGTGTTTTCTAGCTTAACCAGTAGTTGTCTAGTACAAGAATTGAATCAGTGACTTCTAAATTCATGAATACCAAATTTAAGATCACGCTTTAATCAAATAGTTATTCTGCTAAAGAAAAAGTAAATAGAAACTTTATATGCTTATCTATGAGGCTTGTGCAAATTTCTCCATTTTTTCTTAAAGTCAAGATTAATGAGTTATTTCCAAATACAGATTATCACATTTGATTGATTTATGGAATTATTTACCAATATTACATGAACATCTACTTTAAATTTTCTTTTTTTTCCTGTTAGATATTCTTATGTTTCCAATTAAACATATTTATTTGTGGTCATGTTCTGTTACTTAGATACCCTTCCACCTAATCATTGTTTTATGCTCTTTTACACCAATTTTTAATAAAGTGGCTAGTTTCATTTATGTATCTGTTCTACATTGATGTTATATTTAATAGATGCGTATCTTATTTTTCATCATTTCATATTTAGGTTTTGTAAAAATTAGAATTTCTACTTTCACAGTGTGCTATGGTTTTGAAAAGCTGTTATAGGATTATATTAATTGCAGATTTTTTAGGTTGTCTGATATTCTAGTATGTATGGATACACTATCAGGATATCAGTTAGTACTATTGGAGATCTGACATGTTTAATACTTCCTACTGTATTACAGACAAATTAGAAGATATTTTGTTTGAATGTGGTAATCTATCCAAATTCTAAATACAAATAATAAATGTCAAAATGTTTGAAATCTTAAATATATCTCATGAGTATTGGCTGAGACAAAGAGTCTCATTCTGATAAAAATTATTTAGAAAGTTGGGGTCTATTGAAAGTTTAATCAAGTTTATTTGAGACAGAGGATGTTTATGTATAAAAGCTAGAATTTATTGAAAGATTCTCCTAGCTCCTTTGAGTTTTAAAAGCCTCCATATATAAACTTGTAAATGAGTTATTGCAGTGTCTGAGAAACAAACTCTCAATGAAACTATGTATTCTTAAAGTGATGGCAAATATTCCACTCATCATGAGTAATTGAAGGTATATCCTAACAAATTTCAAAAGCTAAAACCTCCATTCAATCTCCAAGAATTTCCCTCAGATATGAATTCTCTATCCGCATGTAGAACAACCATTGCACTGTTTGTATTTATAATCAATGATATATCATTTACCAAACAAACTATCATTATATTTCATACCTGAATTATTTTTTACTAACTTTGTAATAATTAATAAACATCACATGATCACCATTTCTTATGCTTTCTTATAACTGTTATTAAATAGGCAAAGCTCTCCATACAGTATTATTGGAAAATATGTTCAGGGTCATGTTTCTTAGGCATAGCATTATATTCAATCATACTTTGTAAAATAATTTTTCAAAAAAAACTTACTTGAACCTTTACATTTTAATAAAGATTTTAATAGAATGAATGTGGATGAAAATAATCACACTATATATGAAGAAAAAATCATGAATGTAAACAAAATACCTACAACAAATGAATGAAATACAGGTATAGATAAATTTTAAGTAAATGATTATAACTTTTACAATAGTTAAATATATAGACCTGATATGCATATATATGAAACAAGTGTAAATACACTTACTATATATACTGCTTATTTTCCCTAGCATCATTAGATTCATTATGTCTTTTTATATGCATGTAGTTTAGCTTCATATACAGATATGTATATTAGTAGATTCCTCTATCAACATTAGCTTTCAATTGTTTGTATATACAAATATATCAGTCTTATATAATAGACTGTCTTATAAAAATATATTAACTTTCCCTCATACCCAATTGTTCATCTAAAATATTCCAATTAACAGATACATCAGATGAATGTTGATGACTTTCAAACCGGTTTTACTTTTTATACTATTCAAACTTCAGAAACATGCAATGGGATATAGTTCAACACAGACAACATTGTTAGGATGCATCTCTGTGCAAATTCTGAACAATATGGAGTACTGCTACAACCTATTTTTACCTCTTCAAGCTTTTAGTTGATACATTTCTCAGTAATTATAGTCACATCCTAAAAAAATTACTGATTGATAAGCAGAAGGATTAAAGTTAAGTATTTTCTTTTATAATTAATAAAAATACAAATTATGATTGTACTTTAATTGTTATTTTCATTATCTTACTTTTATGAAAACAACATTCACATTGTTTTGATTAAGAGGTAAAAATTATTTTCTAATTAAAATTTTTAAAATCTCTTTTAAATATAAAATGTATTGAAATTAGTTTTTATAATTATATGACTTTTAAAATCATCTTTGAAGATACAAAATGATTTTTCTTTCTTCTTTAACATTAATAATAAATAGATTTCTAATGATTTTATTACTTGAGAGTTGATAAGAAGTTTGATCACCAGAATTGCAAGTGTTAGAATTGATCCTGTGACCTCATGATCCCATGTCAGATGCTCTACCAATTACACCAAACAAAAGAAAACACTGTGGCTTAGTAACCAATAGAACTTTATTTTAGTCAGGTCAATATTTTTATATCTAATAATTTAATGCTTTACCAATTTGTTGACAAAATAATGATCTTAATCAAGTCAAATCATGATATTATGTCAATGCATGAATAATATAATGATTTTATTTTATTATATATAATATACAGTACATACAAAAGCTATATAATCTAGTTCAGAGAATAATATCTATAAACTTCATCAACACTCCTTTAACACTTTAAGCAAATAATTTTATTTATTATAACAGTTTTGACTGTACCAGCAGTCTTCTTTAGATCTACAACATAAAAAATATCTACATGTTAAAGCATGAAAAGTTTTCATGGAATACATTTACATGTATATACCTCAAAATATAATAAATGTTATTGAATAAGCTTTCTGTATTTTATTTTTTTAGATATTACTTATTTGTTTTTGTTTATGTATAAAATAACAATGGATCATATAATTATTTTTGTTTTATGCCTGTAAATTTTATATATCATATTGCCTAATGTTATACTAGTAATTATAATCAAAATAAAATAAATATATAGCAGTAAATATACTAAAATTTCTGCAAAATATATTTTCACAATCAAAGTTTAGACCATTAAACAGATAGATCACCATTCTTTATGTTTATACAAACTGTTAACATGGAGGTGATGTGATGCGCTATAACCTTCTCTATCAGAGTCAGGAATCTCTCAGCCTCTATGCCCAGAGAAATTTGGTAGCCACCTTCCCTTTCCATTCCCCACTTTAAGTTTTTTCCATATTCGTCTCTATCCTGCTTTATCCCATTTCCACAATTCATGCACATATATTTATAAATAAATGGTCACTGGATAATGTGAATGGAACAAATGTGCACAGATCTACACCACCCTATGTATAGTTAAAATAATTCAGTATAACTATGCTTTTACTTATAACTGCTTAGAAATTACCAGAATAAAATGGATTCTAGCACTGATAAGCAACTATAAGGAAATGACATTTTTTCGGAATTAATATGTGGATAGAATTTCCTTTTGGATAAACCAGTGCATATATGTAAATTTTGGAAATTACAGTTTTAATCGTGAGCAATTAGCTTTTAAATATATGTTATTGGCTGGGGTTAAGTACAAAATTTCAAATGATTATTTAGTCAAAGAAGTGATTCTAAGGAGAACTGACAATCCTGGACTATTTGGCTGCAAAAAAACTCTCTGGAGAATAGCTTTGTTATATAATGTTGCATAAAAAAATTGAATGATAAAATAACTAAACAATTAGAAGAAATAATATATTTTAAAAGTATGTGAATATGTAGTATATGCTATAAGGATCAATCAAATTAAAAAGTTATAAGTAGTACTGTAAATTTTGCCTACTTACCTGCTACAGCAACACAGCCAAGTCTTAAAATTTCCATGATGGTTGCTTCTATAAAATTAATAAATATATATATGAGAAAGAACACTTATTCAGATATAAAGAGGTGTTTTAAATATAAAATTGTTATAACCAGAGGAAATATAAAGAAATGCAGAAATATTTATTCATAAGATTAAGAAAGCATGACTTTTTATACGTTTTTAATATATGAATCAAAATACAAATCACTAAAGATATGATTAAAACTTTGCTGCTTGTTAAACTAATTACATAATATGAAAATTATTGTTAATACATACTCATAGACAAAATCAATTTTAAGTATTTGATATAAGTAATGCAATTTAAATTATGAATATCATTAGATGACAGTACATCTACAAGAACTATTGTATAAGTTGATCAATTTGTTTAGCTTCAGCATTGTCAATTAGTAATTGGTGGTTTCCTGGCAACATCAAATCTAAAAAATAGTTTTCTGAGTTTAAATTCTTATAGCAGGATGGATTTGAAGAAGAGTCTTTTACTTGACTACAACTCAAACAAAAGTTATTGTATAAATTAATGGAGTAAATTTGTTTAGCCTCAGGATTGCCAATTAGCAATTGATGTTATTCTGTCATCATCAAAGGTAAAGTTATCCCTGTTTACATGGATATAATCTCTATTTCTATTTTTATCAAATTAAATGCATGAAACTATTCAACACACAGTGGACCTATAAACTGTGCTATATTTTGGTATAACTTCTCCATGCATTCAATGTATATATTGTATAATATTTTATTGATAAACAGTGATTAGATAAGAATTGTAACAGTACACTACTTTCAACATGCATATATATATATCATGGAAAGTTTTTATATGTACAATATTAATATATATCCAGTTTATAGTATAAACAAAATTTTAAAAATATTATTAACAATAAATAATTTACTGGGAATGTATAATTTATAGTTTATGGGGAACCCAAAGAATGAAGAAAGTTATTGATCCAAAAGGGAAAAAAAAATAAAGGATAAAATAAATTAACAACATATGGTTAAAATGTTTTTGACTATTTTATTTATTGTAAAATCTAATTAAAAAAATTCATTATAAGGAATTTATAAGTGGATCAACTATTGGGTTAAAAGTAACAATTATAATTAAAGAAATGAATACAAATATTATTTTTTATTAATGTATATTTTAATTTTCTTAATGTGAACATATCATTACAAATAAGTAGACATATTTCTGTTCTCAAAACTTAAAAAAAAAGTTTAGCATTGAATTAAATGTGATATCATAAAATAGATACAGTATTAATTAATAAACAAGTAATTATTTTATGAAATTTATTATGCTTACAATAAAAACCATGATTTATAGTATACTTTCATTTGTCCTATAAAAACACGGATATCGGAGAATATTTTATTTTGCAAGGAGGGGGGGGGGATTGAGAAATGATATTTTTAAAGTTTCACTTAATATCTCTGCCCAGTATCATAAATAAGAATATCCACAAGCAATATATCACACACAAGACAAAGATTAAGTGAGGATTGCTGGGATACTATAAGCTAATATCCATGTCCTCGTCTTAAAAATGAATTTACAAGTATGAGTTTAAGACTGTGATACATGTCTTATCTACCTCAATTTATTTAAAATAATTAAATATTCGATGCATTAGACAAATTGTAAATTGAGCATATTCCAGGTATTCAGTCATTTATCCCCTAATTTATTACCAGTATTTTTAAATGATTCTCCATTATAGTAATTATATTTAAGTAAATAATTTTTTTTTCTTTATTACTGTTGCTCATTTCAATTCATCTAGTCACATATCTTAATTTGGAGTTTATGAGCTAGAAATGGCAATCATTAGGTCCAAATATCCCATAATTTATCAAGACTATCAATTCTGCTAATGTAGTAATCAGTATACAGTCATAGAATCTGTATTTCCAGCATGTTGGTCAGCATGGGTTTAGATGTAATATCTAGAACTAACATGTGCATATTAGATAGTTATCCTGAATTATATAGCACCCAAGAATTAAAAATATTTGTAAGTCTGGATAAAAGAAATAAATGATATTCATTTCTTTCCTTCTGCTCTATTTTATAAGTGTTGTTATATATTTATGATTTACCATGCATCATAAAAATATATTTATTTTCTTGCTATGCGTTAACTGCATAAAAATAATGTTGATATGCTTTCCCAATATGTAGCATATGCTTGTTTTCATCATTTACATTATATATTGTAACGGGCATACATGCTGTTACATTATTATAATAAGTAAAATTAGAAATTAAAAATAAAAAGTTTGCAAAATAAAAATTTCTTTTTTAAGAATTAAAAATTGAAAATTAAAAGTCGTCTAAACTTGTATATATATAAAATCGCACAGATGGAAAATTATTAAAAGAAAACTTTATTTAAAAAAAAATGTATTTTAAAACTAAATTTTCAACAAAATCTTAAAGGATTTAAAGATAAAAATATATCTTTAAGAACTTACAAATTTAATTAATATTATTGTTTAAAAGGCTAAAAAATGGAAATGATTATTTTTAATTAGTCTTAAGTAAACTAGCCCTTGGGCATCTCAAAATTTATAATTAAATGTCAGATAGGAGAGAAAAACAATAAGAACAGAATAGCCAATAAAAAAATCCCTCATGAAACAGACCACAGTGAAAGGATCATTATCATGACATCATGTTCAGTCAATCTGAGATTTTAATATAAAAAGAAAAAGAATGGAAATAACTTAGTACAAGTGCTGTATGTGTTAAGTCCAGATGAGTTGAAGGAGAAGGGATTGAAAAGATGCACTTTCAATCCCTTCAGTTTTTCTAAAAAAAGAAATGAAATATCATTTTCCTAGATTGTGGACCCTTGGACATCAGGGTTCTGCAATAGAAGCCTGCAAAGAACTATACCAGCTGCAGCAAAGGACCTATGGAATTAGAAACAACACTGGATCCTAATTACAAGCAATTAGAAAGTATGGACTTTTTCTCTTTAAAACCATAAGAACTCTCTAACTAAATGAACTTTAACTATAAAACTTTCCCAGTATTTAAATAAAAATTCCTATTTGACCAAACTAAATCATTTATTAATAATTATTTTTATTGAATGTATTTTTTTTAAAATCATTTTTATTAATTTAAATTTTTCGTTCTTTTAAGTGTTTATTATGTTTTTTTTTTTTTCACATTGAGCTAAAACTTTAAATTAAATCATGTTAAATTTAAGTCGGGCATGAATGGCTGCATAGATTCATAAAGTTATGTTAATTTAGGATAGAGTAAATCTTAGGTTATTTGTTTCACAGTTAAATTGGGTCAGTGGATTGAATGTATTGGTGTAATTAGTAAATGTAGCATGAAGATCCGCTACGTGCAGGATCACATTATATGCCACACTTGGGCAAAATAAATCCCATTTCTTACTTACCATCAGAAGCAGATGGTATTCCCTGCTTCTTGGTTCACCCCTTTAGCCTATGGAATGGGATTGTAAGTCGGCAAAAAGGACTGCAATCCCTTCCTATGGAGGTTTTTTTGTATTGTTATTCTCACCAGACAGACATAGCATTCCTGT
Organism: Epiperipatus broadwayi; assembly: GCA_028023455.1. Lineage (NCBI taxonomy): Eukaryota > Metazoa > Onychophora > Udeonychophora > Euonychophora > Peripatidae > Epiperipatus > Epiperipatus broadwayi. The sequence continues at coordinate 8,816,829 of JAQFVV010000011.1, forward strand.
ACTGGATGAGGGATATTTTTTCTAAATAACCACACTGTTCAGATGTATATTTCTGACAGTGCGGTATTGTGTAGTCATATTGATGCTGCATTGAATACATTGCTATATCAGGTAGATTGGCGTTAGTTTGATTGTGAAATTTTGGCCTAGGTTTAAATAAGGAATATAGAATATTTTCTTTTTCGAGTGCAATCTATGTAGTCTATCCATACTTGACACTTTAATAAAATATTAATAAATTCATCTGTGCAAACTTATAAAATCAAAAGTTAAAATGTAAATCAAATTATAAAGTAAACATTATACTAAAATAATTCTAAATTTTATATATGTGCAAAATAAATGTTTCTATATATTGTTAATCTTGCAGTGGCTTATTGTTATTTTTTATTATCTTTTAAAATAAAGTATACATTATCTTTGCTGCTCCGTGAGCTAGTGACTGGGGCTAACGGTCCCATAATAAGAATAAAATTGGATCTTAACTTAAGTATCTGCCTACTATATAAATTTTCCAGGTTCGAATAGCATCCTGTATGGCAGATACAGAAGGAATCACCAATTTCCTGATCATTATAATATATTGTACAACTAACAAATGTGTGATTTGAGAACACATGTATTCTGCATTACATGTGGAATCATTTATTAGTAAATGATCAAATTAATTTTAAAAGAAATAATTAAGTTTTAATAAACAAGAAATATAAGTTATAAAATGTTTTAAAGGTTAAAGAGTTTTTTTTTAAAACACAACTCTTCAAAAATAAAGCATGCGTCATTTTATCATGTAAGGTAAAGGGAAGTTTTAACATTTAAAGAACAAATAGGAAGTGAGAGGAATTAACTATAAGTAAGAAGTTAAAACTAGCTCTCTCTTTTTATAAATTTAAATTTAAAAAAAAAAAAAGGAAAATGTAAAAATGAAAATTGAACTAAAATGTAATATGTAAAAAGAAAACTTTTAAACTTAAATCCACGTAAAGATTACTTGGCAGATAAATAAAAGAAAAAAAAAACTTCCATTACATTAATTGAAAAGACAAAGAAAAGAATTCAGAACCGTATCTTATCAGAATGTTAGATTAATTTAAGCAAGAATTTAGATTAAAACATAATGGAAAATTAAGGAAATATTGATTAATTAAATCAGATCAAAGAATGATAACTAGAAAACAATAAGGAAGAAACGTATAAAAGGACAGAGATTAATTCACTCATTATTATTATAACATTAATGTTAACATTTTCTTATATAGCTTATATTTGTTATTAGCCAATATTGCTATCGTTTAAGAACTTTCAAAGAAAGAGAGGAAGGCAAGGGCAATTAATGGGTGCAGTATGCAGGCATATATAATTATATTCAATGAAGAGCAACCTGGCAGCATGCAGTGTTAGACAGTAACAGAAGTGTGTGGCTAAATTTTAATCCCAGTCCTGCAGAGCAGCATATGCTCTCCATCTAGAACTCATGTTCACCTTATGATCTGAAAATTCATAGAATATCTCTCTTCTTTATTAAAATGTGGAAAATCAGGAAGAAACCAAACCATTGATGAGAAAGAAAGGCCAATTGGTTGGTGATCAACAAAGCAAGAGAAAGCAATGAATTAGGTCCCTAGAAGTGTAATGTGCTGTCTGCAAAAATCCTAAGTAACTATATTGTTTGAATAAAATACTTTAATAACCACAGTAATCTTTAAGTTGCTTCCATGAATTAATACTTACTCCTCTGATTGAAGTTACTTATGATAACCTTCTACATAACATCATAGAACACAATAAAAGATGATCATTCTCTTATACAAATTATCAAACACTGTGGTAAAGACAGATTAATTTTGTTACATATATTAGGCACTCTATTTATTTATCATTACACAATCATCATTTGAATATTTGTTTACAAAATGAGTAGAAATATATATACTCTATAAATTAAAATATTGATTAATTTAAATTAATATATCTTATTTATTAATCACTGATCTGGTTGAAATAGTTCATAATAATTTTCTATATAATATTGTACAGCATAATAAGAGATAGACATTTTCTCATTGCATACATTTTCTATCACTAAAGCCAGAAGTCAGATATCATATGTTACTTATTTCTTTCCATTAAATATTCTACAAGCTTAAGAATAACACAGCTGAAAAATATAAATGAATTCCCAAAAATATATCTGAAATGGTTGTCATCAAAATCATAAAGGTAGTAAAATTGACAGTTGAAAGCCTCCTAAGTGACGTTTATATTTTTTGTTCTTTTAAACAAATTTTAATTACTATATTTTCTAATATTTATTTATAAGTTTACATATATATAAAAGACATATTTTGCGGGTTCATCTGTGTTAAAAAATTTAAATATTAATATACTGACGTTTTGACTTGATCATACAAGTCACCTACTGGGCGATAAAAGGTAGAAAGACTGTTGTAGAGGTGCTACAATCACTGATTTGAAGAAAACATTTAAGTTCCACCAATAGAAAAATGTTAAGAATGTTTTTTAAAAGAATCTTTCCAAATAGGAGGAAGTCATAAAATTGATTTTTCTAGTACCAGGATCATTTCCAGATGTGATAATCTCTACCAGTGCAAAATTAGAAAAGCCATTGAGATACTTAAAAGGCCATATTGTAATAATAAGCGAGATGATACATGCAAACTTCCTCCTATTTGGAAAGATTTTTTAAAAAAAAAATTCTTAATTTAACATTTTTGTTATTGGTGGAATTTTAACGTTTTTTCAAATCAGTGATTGTAGCGCCTCTACAACCGTCTTTCTACCTTTTATCACCCAGTAGATGACTTGTGTGATCAAGTTGGTATATTAATATTTAATTTTTTTAACACGGATGAAAACGCAAAATATGTCTTTTATATATGTAACCCGTGAAAATCTTCGTATGTTGAAATCTTAAATTGAATTCCAAGAGATTGTAAAAGACCTAGAAAGATACCAATGAAATAAGGAAGTATGCTGGGGTGGTGTGTAAAAGAGAGTCTAGAGGTTAAAGAAGATGGATTGAACTTGGAGAGACCATCATCTTGTACTGGATCAATAATGGTTGAAAATGATTATGATGTATATATCTTAAGTGTCGGTAAAAAAAATTAAAAACTACTTTGAGACTACGTGTCTACATTTTGATATTTCTAAACTAGGATAAAAAATCCAGAATGTAATTCCAAAGACTGATGATAGAAAACTGTCTAACAATTATTTTTATAGTCTAAAAATACAATTATAAAATTTTAATTACAACTATAAATTTTTCAATCATGAATATTAAATTCTTTACATAAATACATCAAAGTAACTAGTCAATAATATTATGGAACCAAGTGATAACACTTGATCATCATCAGTAGGCTTCCTTATATTAGTGCATAAGAATATATGAAGAATTAATTAGGGGTGGTACTGCAAACTGACAAAAGCAGTTGAGAATAGTTTGGGATAACATTAAGATGCAATCTATGATTATAATAGTATTCTATGATGAAACTACGGTTACATTATTTTGTAGAATTTGGCAAAAAATATTAACTTTGGGTTTTTACTTTAACTTTCCAAAGTACATATAAACGATTGTAGAAGAAATTACAATAATTATAAATTTATCAAATAATCATTAAACACACCACAATCTTACCTGCATATGGCATTTTTTTCAAATGCTTTACACTAGGATTAGCATTGTGAATTATTTCATCCAACTCCTTTTGAAAACTGTTTTGTACTTGAGGATGAGTAGCCAAAAACAATATTGCCCATTGAAGTGTTTTTCCTATAATATCTCCACCAGTTAAAAATAAATCACTAATAATTCCACTTAGCTGTTCTTCTATATACAATGCATAAACAAAACATTAAAAAAATAGTTTTTGTAATATTTTACAGTGTGTAATAAAGTAATAATAATAACAACGAAGATTACTCTTACTTATTAAAACTACACATCTACAATAAAATAAATGTTGCATATGTATATTGTAGTTACTCTTTTTTCAAAAAACTCTTGAATCTATATAAAATGGAATATTCATAAAATCCATATGTATAATTGTTTATCCCTTCTATTCCACTTTCAAGAATCCTCATTTTCTTCAAGATTATAACCTTCTCTGTTATTTTTTATTCATTCTATTAAAAAAATCCAGCATATATTTATTTTTTTAATTATATTTCCTCTCATTATATATATATTGTAACGGGCACATATGCCATTACATTTTTTTTTTTAAATTAGACATGAAAAATAAAAGTTCGCAAAGAAAAACTTCTTTTTTAATAACTAAAAATTGAAAATTAAAAATCATCTAAACTCTAATATATAAAATCGCACAGTTGAAAAATTATTAAAAGAAAACTTTATTAAGGAAAAAAAGAAAAAGTTTTAAAACTAAATATTAAGAAAAAGACTTGAAAGATTTAAGGATAAAAAACAATGTACAATAATTTAATTAATTCTATTATATAAAATGGAAATGATTGTTTTAATTAGTAAAAGTAAACTAGCCCTTGGGCATTCCAAAATGTAGAAGTAAAGGTCAGATAGGAGAGAAAAAACAATAGAAACTAATAGCCAATAAAAGAAATCCCTCAGGAAATGAACCTTAACAAAAGGGTCATCATCATCATGATGTAATGCACACTCAATCCGAAAGTTGATTATAAAAGGAAAGAGATGTGATTGAGAGAGGTGATATGTGTTAAGTCGGAGAGAGTTTGAGGAGAAGGCATTGAAAGACGCACTTTCAATTCCTTCAGTTCTAAAAAAAAAAACATCGTCCCATATTGCGGACTATAGGACATCTGGGCCCAGCAATTAAATACCAGCTACAATAAAGGACCAATGGCTAACTGCATACCGATCTTATGACTTCGTGGGAATTAACACCTTCCAAATTACAAGCAATTAGAAACTATTGACTTTTTCTAAAGCAGTAAGAACTATATAGTTAATGAACATTTTCAAAATAGTAAGAACTTTGATTCCAAAAACTTCTCAATATTTAATATATATATATGTGCTCTGCGCACAGGTAATGAAGCTATTAATAAATTCTCAAAATTTTTACTGCCAAGCGCTTTCAGGATAGTCTACAGTCCCATATTCATGGCAAGTTATTCTGTTAATAACTGTAAAACTATGCAAATTTTATGCAAATTTATGTGCAGATGTTACATGGACCATTACAAGATAGGGAATAGCAGGCCTCTCTTCTCCCAACACCAACAGACTGATAAATAATACCAAAGACAGGATCAAACCTGAACTCACCCCTCAAGTTGTATACAAAATTACCTGCCCCCAAAGAAATTGTATGGAAACATATTATGGAGAGACCAAAACTAACATTGCCACCAGAGTAGCTCAACCCCAATACCTTTACAAACAAAACCAAAACAAAATATAATTAAGTTTTTTTTTTTTTTAAAGAAAGGAGAAGATCTGGTTTTTTTCTTTCCCCAGCAAGGGTGGTTTGGTCTGAAAAAAACCAACCCAAAAGAAAAGGTGGGGAAGGTTACTTCATTGCGGCTGACCCATTGGCAATCAACAGAAGAGAGGCCTGCTATTTCCTATCTCGTAAATGGTCCACATAACATCTGCACATAAGTTTGCATAAAATTTGCATAGTTTTACAGTTATTAACAGAATAACTCGCCATGAATATGGGACTGTAGACTGTCCCGAAAGCGCTTGGCAGTAAAAATTTTGAGAATTTATTAATAGCTTCATTACCTGTGTGCAGAGCACATATATATATTAATTTATTTAAGCGTTAATGAAGTAAAATCTTAACTATTTCAATATTTAAATAGAAGTAGAATTTCCTATATCTGACTACATTTTTTATTAATTATTTTATTGAATGTATTATTTGTTTGTTAAATCATTTCCATTAATTTATTTTCCATTCCTTTAAGTTTTTATTATGATTTTTTTTTTTGTTAAACAACTTTAAAAAAAAAAGTTAAATTTAAGTTGGATGTGAATGGCTGCATAGATTCGTAAAGTTATGTTAGTTTAAGGGAGGGTAAATCTTAGGTTATTTGTTTCGTGGTTAAATTGGGTCAATGGATTGGATATATCGGTGTAATTAGTAAATGTAGTATGAGGTCTGATACTTGCAGGATCGCATTCTATGCTGCACACCCCCTTTTTGCCTATGGAATGGGATAGTAAGATGAAAAATGCAGTCCCTTCCTAGAGCATAAATGATGTTAATATTATATGGATGTGGCAATGCAATAAGAAAGATAAGGTTATAATACTTCATAAAAAAGATTCTTGATAATGACTACAGAAAAATAGTCAAAATGTAGGAAAGATGAAAATAATGTATGTTTGAGTATATATATATATGGATTCATGTGAATAAAGTTTTAAAAGGGAAAAAAAAGGATAATATTTTTATTGGATTTTATATATGGAAGAATAATACATGCATAAACAATGGATTGAGAGTTCACTGTAATTTAAATTTATGCTTTAAAAAAGTAAAACTTCAAAACAATGTAAAATATTTTCAAACCTGTGAAATGGTAAGCATTACTTTGATCATTTTCTTGGCTTTTTAGTTCTTTTAAAAACATAGCAATTAGATCTGTATTCTCTTGGAAAGAAGTTTTGTGATACTGAATGGCAGAATAAATAAAGTCTAAAAATATGCAGAAAAATATTATTATCAGTGAGAATTTTTTTAAAAACAATAAGTAAAAATCATAATTATTTCAGAAACTTAAAGAAAACACAAAATATGTTAATTATAACAACGAAACAAAATTACCTTTCAATTGTTTTAAGTTTGCTAATACTGTATCAGAACTTTGTTTATAATTAGGCAAAAACCTTAGTAATGGTGCAAAATTAATTATAGAGGCATTTTCATAACTTCTGTTGCACCCTTTTATCGTCTTAAGAAACTTTTGATAAGCGTAATCATCATAACTAAATCTGTAAAAAAATAAAACATTAACTGGCAATTTTATATTAAATTATTCCCATTATTTAGTTGAATTATTCCCATTATTTAGTTGAATTATTAAATGTTTTTAGAAAATTTCAAATTTTATTTATATTTTTCCAAAAAAATTCAACTGTTAACAATGACATTCAGATTAGCATAGATCATAATGTTTTGAGTGGTATTTCTTTAAGTATTACTCACCGAGTCCATGACAGTATTATAATGAAAAATGAACTAGTTATTTAAAAATCATGAATATTAATTTAATGTGATTAATTTAATGAGGGTCTTCCTGATTTTTTCATTTTTTTTTTTATAAAGATAACATTAAATCTGGTTTTTACACATTACAAATTATCACACTAGGATGATTTATGAAGTTATTTCCATATGTCAGCAATTTTTAATTTATTTATTTTTTCCCCTCTCTGCACAATATTTTTGCATTTTCCCCATTGAATTCACAAAAATATTGGATAGAGAAGAAAAAAAATTGAAAGCCGCTTACTTGATAATGGCCAACAACCCCATAAATCAACATAGAGTGGTAATCCATACTGGCTGAAAATTATTCATTGATATTGACCTTAAAATAGAGAAATCAGACAGACTTTCATAGGCAAGGATACTAAATTTTTATTCCTATTGACATAGCAGAATTATCAATTTTCACTCATTTAAATAATTATAACTTTTTAAATTGACATAGAGTATTGTTAATCTTTTCAATATTATAACCAACTTCAAGCAATTAGAATCCTTAGCAAATATCTCAATATATTTTAATTTATCACACTGGTAACAATATAATGTTTTGATGATAGTGTTTTAGTTGTATTTATATATTGAACTATTTCCATGATCTAATATAAGTATTGAATGTCTTTAGAAAAATTTAACTTTATTTACATATTCCAAATACATTAAACTGTTAATAATAGCACATCAAACAGGTTAATATATGCATAACATTTCGAGAGCTATTATTCTCCCTTTTTCTGCAGGTGTTGCTGGACTAACCAGTGACAGTACTAACTTGGGAATCGAACCCGGACCCTTAGATTCTCAAATATTGAATTTTAAGATATTGCTTTAGCCAAATAAGTCATCCTGCCAAAGGCGACAGTCAGTAGAAATTTCATATACTTATTTCTGCAGTTCCTCCTGTTTGTCCACTTTTTCTTAAAAGCAAATTGATTAGTGATTTCCATACATTAGGTATAGCACACTAGGTTGAGTTATGGAATTGTTTGCCATTGCCATGTGAGCAGCATCTTTAAATTTTCTTCTTTGTATCTTTTCTTCTCTATTCAATATTTTTGTGACTTCCCAATTGAACATATGTTGATTGGTACATACATGGTCTGTTACCTTAGACATATTTGTTCTCTCTCTTCTAATCATCAGTTTGTGTTTTTGCAAGCACTTTTCAAGGGGATGACTGATCTCACCAATATGTTCTTCCACATTCACATGGTATTTCCTAGTAGCAGTTTTTTCTTTTCAGCATTTCAAGTTTAGGCTTTGTAGATGTTAGAATTCCTCATAGTGTAGTATGGCTCAGGAAGGCTGTTCTAATGTTATGCCAATTGCAGATTTTCCTTAATTTGACTGCTATTTTTTGATATATATGGTAACATGACAGTAACAATAATTGTTTTTTCTTTGATAATTCTTTTTGTTGTCTATTCAAGGTTTTCATAATAACAGCTGATGGATAATTATTTTTCATAAGAGTTTGTTCTATATAGACCTTTTCTTTTTCTAAATCACTGGTTTCTGAACAAACTTTTTTTGCTCTGTTCCATAGTCATAGTATAATTCAATGTTTTGTGTTTCTGATGTGGTTGGATGTATAGGATAAGTATTTTCATGTATGTGTAGGTTTTCAGTAAACTGTAGTTTTGATTTTGCCATGAGGGAGTCTTATCACAGGAACATCTAAGAATGCCAATGTTTGTTCTTGTTCTGATTCAGTTGTGAATTTAATTTAAGGGGATGTGTTGTTGATGTATGTCAAGAAAGTTTGTAATAGTGCTTCACTATGTGACCATACAACAAATGTATCATCCGTTTAGTGAAACCAAACTTTAGATTGATATTGAGTGGTTTTTATGGCAAGGGTGACAATCGTGAGCCCATAGTCATTTCTTGATTTTGTTGGAATAATTCTGTATTATATTGAAAGTATGTTGCTTTTATGCAGAATATTAATAGTTCCATTATACTATCAGTAGGAAGAGTTCTTCTGGTTTGTAAGCTATTATCACCATTTAATCTTTTACTTACAATTAGAGATGCTTCTTCACATGGAACATTTGTGAATAAATTTTCCACATCAAACCTTACCAATAAATCAATTATTTCAATTTTCATGTTGTTGATTAATTCTTCAAAGTGTCTAGAATCCCTGACAAAGGGCTGAGTCTTGTATACCAAAGGACTAAGAACTTTAAGAAGAATATCTTGACAAATTTTGTTAAGAAGAATTTCTAGAACTAACAATAGGTCTTAATGGAATGTGATCTTTATGGATTTTAGGTAGACCATAAAGATGAGGGATTTTGCTGAAATAATGTTATTTTACTTTTTTCTCAATCACTAAAGTACCTGCAATGCTGACTGAATAATGCTTGTAACTTTGTTTCTGTACTCCATATCAGATTTTTTACTACTTTTCTGTATTGATCTGCTGTGAGGAGTTACTGTATTTTGTTGTCATAATCAGTTGTATCCATTACAATTGTTGCATTGCTTTGTCAACAGGAAGAATAATTATAGATTTATCTATTTTGAGGGATTTAATTACTTTTCTCTCTTCATAGAAATATGTTTGATGTCACTTTTCAAGTATTCTTTTTATTCTCCAGCATAATTTTGCTGCTTCTTCTAAAGGCAACTTTTGAGTGATTTTCTCAGTGGCTGCCACTATATCTAATAAAGGGATATTAGATGGTGTTATGAAAAAATTTAATAATGTGATAAAAGAAAGAATTAATGCTCAAAGGTTTTCTAAGTATCGAACCTTGCATTCCATTAATAATGTAATGTTTTCTAAAAAAATAAACTTCTCAAGAAGTAAGAAAATAAAAGAATGCCAAAAGAAAAAAGTTGCTAACCTACATGGGCATATCAAAAATCATAATGTACCAAGCAATGTAACAGCTTCATCTGTTAAAAATCTCAGTTCTAAACCCCTAACAGATACTGAAAGTTCTGTACTTAAAAGATAATTAAACTTTGCCATAACACTACCCCTTTATTAGATATAATGGCAGCCACTGAGGAAGGCACTCAAAAGTTGCCTTTAGAAGAGGCAGCAAAATTATGCTGGAGAATAAAAAACACTTGACAAGCAATAAAAACTGAAGTCAAACATATCCTATAAAGAGAGAAAATCAATTAAATCTTTCAAAATAGATAAATCTATAATTTTACATGCTGACAAAGGCAATGCAACAGTTATAGTGGATAGAACTGATTATGACAACAAAATGCAAGAACTCCTCACAGCAGCTCCAATACAAAAAAGTGGTAAAAAAATCTGATACCAAGTACAGAATCAAAGTTACAAGCATTACTCAGAAAGCATTGCCGGTACTTCAGTGATTCAGGAAAAAGTAAAATAACATCATATCTCAGTGAAATTCCTCATCTTTATGATCTACCTAAAATCTATAAGGCTCATGTTCCTTTAAAACCTATTGTTAGTTCTAGAAATTCTCCTTGCCAAAATTTGTCAAGATTTCTTCTTAAAGTTCTTAGTCCTTTGGCATACAAGACCCAGTCCTTTGTCAGGGATTCTAGATACTTTGTAGAATTAATCAAGAACATGAAAATTGAAAAAACTGACTTACTAATAAGCTTTGATGTGAAAAGTTTACACAAATGTTCATGTGAAGAAGCACAGAGTATTGTAAGAAAATATTAAATGGTGATAGTAGTTTCAACAGCTCTTACTATTGATAGTATAATGGAACTATTAACATTCTGCATAAAAACAATATACTTTCAATATAATACAGAATTCTTCAAATAAAATCAAGAAATGGCTATGGTCTCACCATTGTCAACCCTGATCAGCAATATTTACATAGAGGAACTTGAAACCACAGCCATAAAAACTACTCTATATCCACTTAAAGTTTGGCTTTGCTATGTGGATGATACATTTGTTGTATGACAAATGGTGAAGCACTATTATAAACTTTCTGAAACGCATCAATAATAAATCCCCTTTGAATAAATTCACAATAAAATCGAACAAGAACAAAAATTGGCATTCTTAGATGTTCTTGTGACAAAACTCCCTCATGGCAGAATCAAAACTACAGTTTGCTGAAAACCTATCTACACTTTCAGGAAATACTTAGCCTATACACCCAATCATGCCAGAAATACAAAACATGGGCTTATACTATCACTATGGAACAGAGCAAAAGAAGTTTGTTCAGAAACCAGTGATTTGGAAAATGAAAAGATCTATATAGAACAAACTCTTATGAAAAATGTTAATTGACCAGCTGTTATTAAGAAAACATTAAATCAACAACAAAACACCATAAACACAATTATTGGTACTGTAGTGTGCCCATATATATATATCAAAATAGCAGACAAATTAAGAAAACATTGCAATCAGTATAACATCAGAACAGCCTTCCAGAGCCATATTACACTATGAGAAATTTTAGCATCTACAAAGCCTAAATTTGAAATGCTGAAAAGAAAATCTGTATCTATGAAATATCAGGTGAATGTGGAAGAACATATATTGGTGAGACTAGTTGTCTCATTGTAAAGTGCTTGCAAGAACCCAAACAGATGATTAGAAGAAAGGATACAGATATGTCTAAGGTAGCATATCATGTATGTACCAATCAACATATGTTCAATTGAGAAACACAAAAATACTGGATAGAAAAGAAAAAATACAAAGAAGAAAGTTTAAAGAAGCTACTCACATGACAATGGCAAACAATCTCATAAGTCAATCTAATATTACTATACATAATGTATGGAAATCACTAATCAAGTTTACTCTTAAGGAGAAGTGGAGAAATCAGGAGGAACTACATAAATAAGTATATAAAATTTCTACTGACTTCTGCCTTTGGAAGGATGGCTTAGTTGGTTAGAGCATTACTTTAAAATTCAATACCCAAAAATCTAATGGTCCAGGTTCAATTCCCAATCTAGTACTGTCACTGGTCAGACCAGTAACATGTGAAAAAGAGAGGAGAATAATAACTCTCAAAATGTGCACATACTAACTTGTTTGATGTGCTATTATTAACAGTTGAATATATTTGGAATATTTTAAATTTTTCTAAAAGCGTTCAACACTTATATTAGATGCTAGAATTAGTCTAATATATAAATCCAACTGGTAACAACATACTTTTTCATTACAAAACAAAAAAGATCTAAAATTTTCCATCTTATGCAAAATTGATATGTTTGATTTACAATTTATATATCCCCTTTTTTGCATTTGTTTGATTATTAATTTGTAACTTAACATACTATTATCTCTTGTAATAAATAAATCTAAATACTTAATACTTTTGTTCTGTTCCTTTTCAATAGTCCATTTTAAGCTATACAAATTATTTAATGCTCCTACAAGAAAATTTATAGTATTTGTATTTCTACAAACAAAAACATCATCCACATACCTTTTGTAAATTTTAATATCTTTAAAAGTACACATCTAAAATACTATTCTCATATCTAGACACAACAAAATTGCAAACTTGTGCAACAACAGGCAGACCCATAGGCCAACCTTTAGACATTTTTTAATATCCACCTTCAAAAAAAAAAGGAATAATATTATCAAAATTTTTTAAAGAATAAATAAATTTTATAACCATCTTTACTTTTTAATATCAATTATTTTTATAGAACAGGACAAAAATATTAATTATTTGCATTTATTTATTACAAAAAATAATAGTATGTTAAATTATAAATTTATAATCAAGTCATTGTAAAAAAGAGGGATATATAAATTGTAAATCATGCATAAGATGGCAAGTTTTAGAACTTTTTGTTGTGTAATGAAAAATTATGTCATTACCAATGTAATAAATTTAAAATAAGACTGAACAGATTAACAATATTTTATGTCAATTTAAAAAGAGTTATAATGATTTAAAGGAGTTGAAGATTGATAATAAAAAATGAATATCTATTCCATATATTTCAAATGGTTAAGTTGAATTTTTCAAGGATATATATATATAAGGATGTGTTTAACATGTCATTTTGTGTTACAAATAACATTAATAAGTTGGTGAATAATTTTAAAAATGTCATACCTGTCAAGCAAAAAAAGTAATGTTATACATCAATTTTTTTGTGAATGTATGTTATCATATATAGGTGAATCGAGATGTAGTAATGAGAACAGATTAAATGATCATGAATTGTTATACAAGCATGTGAAAAGTAAAACTAATAATGATTTAATGAGTGCCTGTTTTCTTGGATCATGAAAGGACGTGTAAATATAAATTGAAGTTTGATCTTGAAAGTGTTTAGATTCTTCATGAAGAGAGAAATGATGATTTAAAAAAAATTAAGGAGGTAATTTTAATAAATAGAAATAAAATGAATATAATTAATAGACAAGCTGCTAATATTAAATTTCAGGATTCATGGGATTTGAGTTGATGATGTTTGCTTCTATTATGTTTTTTGAATTTAACAGCAACTGAGGAGGGTTAAGGAATTGAGCAAAAGTACTTGATTACAAGTCTGTATATAGTCAGTCCCTACTGTCATTTTTTCAGGTGCATAGTCTTAAGGTTATAGCCTTAATAAATATTACTTTAAGTAACAAGTATGTGCTTTATAAATATAATTATTACAAATTTATTATTTTTATTGTTATTACAATAGTTTTTAATTAACAGACATTTTATTTGTATTATATATATATATGTGTGTGTGTGACTTATTGAAAAATGAAATTGATTATAATTTCTACTCATCCAGAATATAATTATGTATTATAAAGACTACCACACTCAATAACTGTGTGTGATTTACCTTTTACACTTTAAAATAAAGCAAATTAAACCTTAATATAAACATGTTTAAGGTCAATAATGAATAATATTTCTGTAGTGTAAGTTTGCCACTGGATTCTATTGATTTTTAACACTTTGTGAGGAATGTAATCATAAACATATGACCAAAGATGTGATAAAAAATCTTTGATTTCCAAGATGCACATTTCATGCTAAACCACTCATCAGTTGATCCAGACCACAATCTCTTACACATATCTTTATCATTGCTTGGTACATATATATATATATATGTATAGCAAATTACTATAGTTTAATTGATAATTATCAAATGTGCAGCTCTCACAACTTTGACACACATCATTTAATGAAAGTATATTCATAATTTTTATTAACCATCCATTAGATTATAATATTATTCATTATTGGATAATCTCTACTCTAATAAATGACTAATAAAAATTATTCATTTGATTGAAGCCTATTCAAAGTGTAATTAATGATGTTAAGGGCTTTTGCGCAACTGATGAAGAAAATTCCTTTGAAAATAATCTTGTGCACTTTATATTTACAAATATTTTTATTCAGAATTTGGATACTATAAATAATATCTTTTAATCAATATATATATATATAATATTCAGCATTTTCCCAATATTGTACATATCTTTCAAGTTTGACCAATCAACTAACTGCTTCTAATAGACCTTTCAACATCCTGCACTTACTAAATTGCTAGGCCAATACAAGATGCTGTCCCATATGTATATAGAGATTCTACATCCCAGATGTAAACATATTTTCTTTTATATATATCTTAGCCTTACTTTTATGAAGCCATTTATTACTCATTTTTAATGAACATTACAAAATATTTGACTTAACATTTTACCCAAAGCATGAGCCTTAGAACAAGAATGAACTCTTCCATAAAAGTTAGACTAAACCATATATAAATGTGGCTGTGTTTACTTCAAGGATATAAAGGTTTTATGCATGTTTAAAATCTTTCTGAATCTGCTAATCCCTGTATGCATCTGGGATAGCCAATACAAATTGATTGTTGTGCATTGGTCTAGCAAACTTGTAACTACAGGAGTGCTAAAAAGTTTATTAACAGACATTTTACTGATTGATTAAAGAACAGGAAAGTCTATCTATGCATAAGTAAGATATTCCACTGCAAAATAAATACTCTTCTGCATTTCTTGGTAGAAAACAGTGGAGAAGATGCTAGTGACTTGGTGGTTGAGGGATTTTTAAATGTTTTTCCCATTTGTTTTACTCTTTAGGTAAGTATTAGGCATGGTTCAGTTATCAATAAGCTTGCTTGCAAATCCTTGCTATCTAAAAAAGTTTTGAAGTATTATCTGGATTGGTACTTAAAGTTATGGAGTAGCAGGTGGGTGTGATACAATTCAATATGAAATCATTTACACATATATCATTAGGTAAATGGATGTCTACATCATATTTTCAGTTTGAGGATAGAAGAAAATTACAAAGTTCTTGACAAAAAACATGTAAGTAGTCTTTCTCTGTGGAGAAATACTGAACATGCCTATGTATTATCATGGGTTATTTTTTTAATTGGACACTTTAGAAAATAAATTTGAGAAATGTACCTGACCAGAAAGGTTGTCATTTTTGTGATAGTTTTTTTAATTGGTTGCTTTTGTCAGATTTAATGTAAATTAAACAAAAGATTTTAATATTATATAAATAAATGTGAGAAATTCACAATTGAAAAACTAAAAAAAAAATGTTTGGTACACTTCAGAAATTCTCCAGCAAAATATTAATACATTTAGCTTTATTAAAATTTAAATTTTTAAATGTACCTGTTGTATTTGATATGTGAATTTGACAGCATTACAGACAAACATACATTAACATGGATTTTATATGTATATAAGGTAACTTAAGTAATGCTAAATAATAAAAAATATAACTGGAAAGAAATTCCTAATTTAAAAGAAATGTGATATTTATTTTTTCATTAATTGCACCATAATTTTGACATTTGAGATGTTGCATTTAAATATCACTTTTAATTTAAGAGCGTCACTCCAATTATACATAAAAAGAAGGAATAAAATGCTATTAATATAGTAATAAAGAAAAAAAAAGTTTTAGAGCAAATATATTTTAATTTATATTAGTTTCACAACACGTTGCTATACATATGATATATAAAATAGACCCAATTCAGATCGGTAGCTGAAAATTCAAATATAAAATCTCAATATTCTCCCCAAACAGCATGTCCAAGATTTTACCTTTTGGTCAAGCTATTTGAATTTCAGACTATCTTTATTTACAAGGTGACATTGCTGAAAAATCATAGCATTAAGGAAAGGAGGGGTGATTGTCATTATATATATATAATTTTACGTACATATAACCATTAAAAACCATCAACACTTAAACAATCCCAATATAGATAATCAAGAATTTCAAACTGCTGTCAAGGCAACCTCCATATATAAGTTCATTCACAATAAATAGGGTCATATTTTTAATATTACAATAAATTATCTATTATAAAAATATAATTCTTTACATAAGATAATGGAATTTAAGCTAGAGAGATATATTTTTAATTATAATTTGTAACTGTTATATATTTATGTATATCTTAGCAAATTTTTTTCATACAGTTTGCATGTAGAGTACGTTTTTTACACACCATAATATAATAATAATAATTTACTTATATATGTTGTTAACTTTCCTCTGTGCAAATTTACATAAATTTATATCATATATATCCCTCTTGTTCACCAGCCATTGCTATGGATATGGTGTCAGTCCAAGATATCGAAAGCTGCTTAGCATAATATTTTAACAAATATTGAAATTTAAACTTTTCTATCCAAACGTTTCTAGCACTCATATTAATTGAATAATACTAATAGAATACTATTAATAGTAATAATATGAAAAGAAATAAATGGTGCTTTTACTAATACTGTACTGTATATTCTTTCCACTCTACTCTAGAGCCATCTACTGCAAGATATAATCAGCCGATATATGCTGCTATATATCTTTCTGTTTTTTACCTTTGTTCTCTGAGAATTAGGATTCAAAGTTGATACTAATGTACTTATTAATTGACACCTTTAGCTTTTTATACCATAAAAAGTAACAGCATGAAATTTTAAGAGAAGCCTAAGTTTTGAACTCATGCTAACTAACATATACTTACATAGATTTGACGTCTGGATATTTTGAAGACTTTATTTTTATATCAACTGTAGATGTTCTACTTTTTGTCTAGAAAAATATCATCATTATGACTTTTTTATATGCTTACTCATATGCTTGCAAGAGCAATTCCTTCATTCTATTACAGAGCCACCTATTGTGAGCTTGAATAAAAGTGAGTCATATATATAGAAACTGATATGCTGTGAGATTTTCACAACTTTTGTTTGTTTTTTTATTTCAGATTACTTCATTAAATAGTATAAAAGAATAAAAAGTGATTGTTTGTGGTATAAATGCATTAGTCCAGTTTTGAATCCTAAGCCATTCTGGGAATTGGATATTATAGCACTAAGTTGTCTAGTATTCATCAATTTTCAAGATTGCATTAAATGATTCTACAAAGAAGTGGACATATGAGGAAACATAAAAAAGTCATGCGTTCTATTCTTGGTTTAGCACTAGCAAAATCTATAATAGTCAAATAATGATCATAAAACAATATATTAAATTATACATTTTAAGCCAATAAACATCACATGATCACCATTTCTTATGCTTGCTTATAACTTTTATCAAAAACAGGCAAAACTCTCTATATGTATTGCCAATATGGTTATGGCTATGGTTATTAAAGAACCAAAGACACCAAAATATATAGATACTGAACTGAGTTCAGACCTATATGACTGTATAAGCTAATGAGCTTAGATTGAAAATATAGTGTTTTCAATTTAAGACTCATATTTTTGTAGTTAAGTAGAGATAAAAGGTGGTTGCTGGAGGATTGCATTAGATTGTAAGATCTAGGTGTAGTGCTCTCAGATTCAAGGCTCCTTACTGATGAAGACCACAAGCCAGAAAGTAGTTTGGGGATATTGGATGAATAGGCACTAAATAGGGATTTATACACAAGCCTTCTAGCATCCATTGATTACTCTGGCTTGCACTGAATGGCAATATGTATAGAGAGTTTTGCCTGTTTTAAATTATACATTATATATTTAATTATAACATTATAATAAATTTTAAATTCTGAATCAGTAGCTAAGAGGTTAGCGAACAACGGAGATAATTAATTATAACTGCAGGAAGTAGACTTCCTTTTTTTACTAATAGATCATTAAAAATCATTGTTTCTTCATGAATATATTAAATTACAATAAGTTATATAACTATATACGTGTGTGTATATATATATTAAATGTAGACCGACTATATTTGGTCTAGATTACAAATGTACATAATGCAGAATTACTACATATATTATTTTAAAATAATTATATTACCTTTTTCCAAATATAACAGTAGATAAAACATTTGTAGTAGCACTCAAAATAAGAGAAGTGGGATCAAAAGGATGACCAACTTGTTTTTCAAATGACAATGCTAGTTCCTGTAGTAGAAAATAAATAAATAAATAATATGCTTGTGGAATGATATGCATATAGATCATTATTAGTTATTTATTTGTTTCTATTTTTATCCCATAATTCAATATTGCTATTAAACATATACATATTGCTATATTTATAACAATTGTTAAATATATAACCACATCCATTATATATATATATAATATTGACGTAAAGAGGAAAAAACATTTATTATTAAACAAAATTAATACTTATGGGGTGATTCAGGTTGGAGTGGTGGGTTCATGGATTAAAGGTTCATAGATTATATCCAGTTGAGGAAAGCAAAAACATGGTTAGATTCTGTTTGTCATTTTTTTATTTTTTATTATGCGGTACAAACCTACATTTTGCTATTACGTGCTATTACAGTATAATATAAATTGTTTATTTTGTTACACTACAGTTTCAGATGTAAAGCATTCAGCTTTAACATAATTACTTCTATATATGTAGTTGCTTCTCCAGCAGTTCAATTCTGTAGATTTAGCGATTATCTTCTTTATTTCAAGTTTCTCCGAGTGGCATTTACCAAATAATCTGGAGCTATTAGATTATCTCTTTGTTTGACTTTTTCTATGATTTTCTTTAGTTCCATTCTCCGTGGATCTTCCAATTTCCACCATAATGCAGAGTACATGAAGATTGTAAGCCTTATTTTTGCATAAACGCCTTGTTTGATGCACCGTTTAATGGATATAAATTGCCCAAATGGGCTGTTTATCCATCTTGTAAGGAGTGTTCTATGGTAATTTAATTTATTACATCTTATAAATATATGACCGATGAACGCCTCTTCCCTGCCGCCCATCTGGCACATAGGGTCTATCTTCTTTATATTTCTTCGGTGTGCCAAGTAGACACTTTTCAATAAACAAATAATGCATTAAACAAAAAAAAAAACGAATCAAATAGTTTATTATTCAAGAAATCATATGATGCCCGACTAGAGCTGCAATTCGTGGACTTTTTGACTTTTAAATTCACTACTATATAACTTTACTAAACCAAGTAAGACATTAAATGAAAATAATTTTTTTTAAAAAAAG
This sequence comes from Epiperipatus broadwayi, assembly GCA_028023455.1. Lineage (NCBI taxonomy): Eukaryota > Metazoa > Onychophora > Udeonychophora > Euonychophora > Peripatidae > Epiperipatus > Epiperipatus broadwayi. The sequence goes on from JAQFVV010000011.1 coordinate 8,836,532, forward strand.
AACAAAAATAATAAACAATCAAAAGTCATATTTAAAGTAATTAATGCTTAAAAACCTTTTCACTTTTTAAAATTACATTATTTTTTAGTGACACATGTGAAATGCAGAGTATATGCATATATGTAAAATCATATTTAACCTGACATATCCATTCATAGAGTGGAAATCTAAATTAATATCACCAAATTCTCATGCCATTTTACTACTGGAAAATATACAAATACTTTATTTACATTGTGTGTGTGTGCGCATTTACGTATATAATTAATTAGAATGCCGATTATAAACATTATGCGCAATTGATAAACTATGAAAATTGTTTAGGAACAAATTATATATAGTATAGTTTTCTTACTTTAGGCAAAGACTGATTATTTAAATAGTTAATTAATTATGCAAACATATGAACATATAATGAAGTAAGGAGAGTACATTAGGAGTAAAGAGATATATGTTAGAGTGAGAACCAGAAGCAAATTTAATGAATAAGACAACAAACAGGTATTATTGACATCATCATAAGAATTAATAGCTGAAATGGAATTAGAAATATTCCTAGAAGAGATAATAATAGATGAACAATTGGATTCATATACAAGATCCCAAAAGATTGTTAAAGATCTAGAAAGAGATCATATATGATAAGAATAGATAAGGAAGTTTTCTGGAGTAATAAGAAAAAAGAGATTATGGAATAGAGAAATTGGATTCCTCTTAGAGAAATGTTCACTTTGCAGTAGATCAATAATAGGGGGGGGGGATGATAATACAACAAATACAACAATTCTTGACTGAACAAAATGAAAAAATGATTTTAGTTTGGATTGAAGAATCAGGACCAGAAGTAATAGTAGTTTCACTAATAGTACTGGTCATTTAAGATTATAATGCAAATTAGCATTACTAAAATAGTTGTAATGACATACCTACTGTGAAATAGGAAATTAAAAAGGAAATAACTTCAATATATTTCAGAAACATATCTTAGAAATCATCAGACATGATAAAACAGTTCCACAGAATAATGACTATCAAAGCAAAACAGCCTATTTTCCAAACAAGACCTCACCTATGTCTCTCATAAAGGTAATGAAACAGTGAAGGAGAGAGCAGAAACTACTAGGCTTGCCAATTGATAAATGAAAAGTTTAGGCAGTTTTCCATCCTTATTTTATCTTCTTTATAAGAATAGCTATGTATCCTTTTATTCTTTTATTGATTAATATTGAATAGTTAATTGGATTGGCATGACATAACTATATGGGAGAAAAACAAGACTCATAAAAATTTACTTACCTTAAATTCAAACTCTAGGTCATAGACATGGAAGATAAATATGATGTCTTTGCATCATGAGGGTCTTTTGCCATTCAAGAAAATAGATCATAAATAATTACAAACTGTTAATAATTAAATAACAAAATTAAGGAATATATGGCCTTAGTTATTACACTTCAGCCTGTTTTATTTTTATGATTTTGATTTGAATTTGATAAAACTTGAATTCAATTAGATAACCCTTGGGAAGAAACTCAGTTAACATTTGGTCAGATATGAGGGATCTAGATATTTTATTAAAAAATAAAAACGATGATGAAAAACTTTAAAATATCATTATCTGCTAATTGACAAACCTTATGAGTATTGCCTACTGTCTCACTAAAGTTTTTAAAGGGTTACTGGAGAAACCTTTGTCTTGCAATGAGCTAATTAAAGTTTGTTTTACTACCTACTTAAATTATATACATGATTTTTGTACTAAGTTTTAGAGATATGCTAACATGAGTTCAAATCAGGGATTGTCATAATCAAAGACTATCTTAATATAATGGTAGAGAAAAAAATTAGAGTGAAGCTGCTTAGTAAGTAAAAAATATATAGCATTTTAAACGCCTCTTTTGAATTGTTTTGTAATCACACTGATCACAATGAAATGGTTTTATATATGTGTGTAGTCTCAAACTCTCATCAAATGTTCACTGTGGGGCATCTTTTAATTCCAATAGTTATCTACATAAATACTTTATTATTATTTTTATATGCTTTCCTATATTAAATTCGACCAATATGAACACAGACTTTCATGCTTTCTTCAGCTACTTACTCTATCTTTTATTACTGATACACGGATCACATACATGTGAAAAAAATAAATGCTCTCCAGTATACACTGGAGATCATATTATCTTTTTCACAAGTATGTGGTCATGTGTATCAGTTATATAAGATGAAGTATACAGTTGAAGGGAGCTTGAAAGTCTATGTTCAAATTCCCTTTAATAACATCTAAAGTTTATTATATACATTATACTTGTATTTAAATATTAATAACAGCAGCGAACTCTACATGCAGTAGTACCACTCAGTGCAAACCTTAGTAATCAATGGGTGCAAAAGGTTTATGCATAAAATCCTTCTCTAATGCCTACTCATCTAATATCCCCAAACTAAAGGTTTATGCATAAAATCCTCTAATGCCTACTCATCTAATATCCCCAAACTAGTTTCTAGCTTGTGGCTTTACTTAGTGAGGAGTCCTGGATCCGAGAGCACCCCAACTAATATCTACTACTGCATTGAGAGTTTACTATTGTTACTAACAGCTTGTATAAATATAGGAAATGATGATCATGTGATGTTTTGCTGATTTTATAGTAAGTTTATATTAACAACCCTGAAAATTTTGACGTCTTGACAAAACTTTTGGAAAACGTTTTCCATTTAATTTATAATTAAAAAAAAAATAGTTGTTAAAAATTTTGAAAATATTTTAATATGGAGAAACTATCGAAAAGTATGCCAATCAGAATCACATACATATAAAGAGTGAGGGGTCTAATTAGTGCCAAAATATTTTGACTGGTTTGTAAAAATATAGGTAACATTTTATTTACGTTAAGTGATCCATTTCCCCCCTTTGTTGAGATGTTTAATTATTTTTGCTTTTCAGATTTAACAAATGTAATAAAAAAAAAGAAAGAAAATCGCTGAAGCTTTTAACAATTAAGTTTTTTTTTACCTCTGTTTCTGAGCAGATCTTTTCTTCCAGATTAAATTTTCCAACTGCAAACTCCTTAAAACATTTCTGAATGAAGCGTTTTTGCTCCAACCATTTTTCACCGTAGGTCTCATGAGTTAAACCGCTTTCTTGATAAACTGAAGAAATAATGTATTGATGAGGTCTTCCAGCAAAAACATCTCCCTTCTGCACTAGGGCTTCTGTAATAGAATCAACAAGTATAAACACTATAAAAGGGTTTTAAATCTTATGCATACATAAAATATAAAAATACCACCCTACCCCCAACAAAAAAAGTAAAATAAAGGTGTAAATTCATCAGTCATATAAAACGACATGTGAATAAGATAGCAGTTATTTGAAAAAAAAAAAAACTTTCTAATTGGTAACCAAGTAACAGAGTCAAGTTAATACAGAAATATCTTGCATGACAATCATGATATTCATGCAATCAGTCATGATATGTCACATGGTGTTAAAGACCTTTGTAATAGTGCACTGCCACATTCCATTACTTATCTTGCTCTGTAATTTTTTCATGTGTTTTGAATGAGCATTTTCAAATGTTCAGTACATCTATTTACAAAGACCAGAGGTAACACTTGGGATATATTGATGTAAGATAACTTTCTTGAAGACACATTTAGAATGTATTGATGTAAGATGATTTTTTTGATGACATATTTAGGATATATTGATAGTATATGCTTATATGTTATCCTCTTGCAAAATGGCTTTAGAATTACCACTCTCAATATAAGCCAAATTTTTTTTAGTTATATATTACCAATTTACCAAGATGATATTAATGTTTACTAGATATAACCAAATAAAAATCTCAAGAATTCTCAATCCAAAATATAAAAAAGGTAGTGCTTCTCATTATATTTTATTCAAATGAATATGAATTTATTTTTGTTTCGTTTATAATGAATTATTTTGTCTTCAAAGTTTTTTGCATTAAAAATGATCTTTTTTTGAACTGAAAAAAAAAAAAAACTTCATTCACAACATGCACTAAGTGGATTAATTTGTGCTAATTAACAAATCTAGGGAAATTCCAAGATCCTGAAAATAAAATTATTTTATCCCGGAATCCTGGGATTTGAATTTTACAGACAATGAGAAACTCTAGCCAAAATTTTTCAGTAATTTTATTTGTATAGAAAGTCATTCAAAAACTGGCTGTAAAAGCAAAACTACAGTTTTAAAATCATATCCAGCAATGATCCAATAAATTATCACCTAGTATATGATGTCTTCCCCCTAAGTTTTTGAAAGAATCATATTATCAAACATTTTGTCAATAAACAATGAGCATTGCCAATTGCTCAACAAGCTTTGTGATAAATGCTTAGCCAGAGAAAGCATAAAATATCTCTGTCAGGAACCCCCCCCTCAATCTCTGACCATGGTTTTATGCCTTGGCACTCCTCAGAGAGGCTCCAGGATAGCTTCAGATACTAGATTTAAAAATACCAACTCAAAGCCAGCATTTATCTAAAAGTTATCTATTGAGTGGAAAATCTGAAATTTTCAGACACCTACACGTCTTCAAACCTGATCTTCAGCCATACCATATATTAGTAGTCTTAGCAATATACATCACATAAGATTTAAGGCAGAGACTATAAATAGTCAAAATAAGAGTCATAGATCTCTTGAGTTTGTAAGATATAAACAATGAGCATTGCCAATTGCTCAATAAGCTTTGTGATAAATGCTTAGTGAGAGAGAACATTTAAAATTTCTCTGTCAGGAATCCCCCCAACCTCTGACCATGGTTTTATGCTTTGGCACTCCTCAGAGAAATGCTAGGACATTTTTCTCTGGCTAAGCATTTATCACAAAGCTTGTTGAGTAATTGGTAATGCTCATTATTTATATCTTATAAACTCAAGATATTTATGACTCTTATTTGGACTATTTATAGTCTCTGCCTTATGTCTTATGTGAAATTATATTGCTAAGACTACTAATATATGGTATGGCTGAAGGTCTCTCAGCCCCGAATAGCTATTTGAGTTGGATAGCTGCATTTGAAGACATGTAGATGTCTGAAAATTTCAGATTTTTTACTCAATAGATAACTTTTAGATAAATGCTGGCTTTGGGTTGGTATTTTTAGATCTAATGTCTGAAGCTATCCTAGTGCCTCTCTGAGGAGTGCCAAAGCATGAAACCATGATCAGAAGTGGGGGGGGGGTTCCTGGAAGAGATATTTCAAATGCTTTCTCTGGCTAAGCATTTATCACAAAGCTTGTTGAGCAATTGGCAATGCTCATTGTTTATATCTTACAAGCTTAAGAGATCTATGACTCTTATTTTGTCAATAATTGAGAGCCATCTATCTATCTATAGGACAGCTGGTTTTGGATCAACAAGGAAATTTTGTGAACCAGTTTTATCTTTAATAATTCAAATTAAAAAAGTCTTTGAAAATAAACTAAAAATTGGTGCTAACTTGATTGATCTAACCACAGCTTATGATTCTGTTTGGAAAACTGATCTAAAAGTTTCTAAAAAATTTTAATCCAGAAAAACCATCAATTTATTTGATAAAATGCTCTCCAATAGAAAAATTCCAATGGCACTAAATGATAATCATAATAGACAAGATATTACAAAATGGTCCAGCACAGGGTTTAGCTTTTTCATCTATTTAGTATATTCATCAATGGTCTTCCAGATATAAAATGCAAGAAATTCATTTACATGAATGACATTGCTGTGTCTTCTTAAAATAGATTGTTTTGTAATATAATGAAGACAATATGTTTGATTTTTCATCTAAACATTAGGAAACTATCTTGTAATCTAAATATATCCTTTTATGATAATAGATTGAAATACAATCCTATCCCATGATATTTAGGAATAATCTCAGTCTAACCTATTTTCCCATTTATTTAAAATTAGATCAAAATTAATTTGTAGAAAGAATCTCTGTCTTAAGCTGATTAATGCTATGTGATGCACTATTTACAGGCAATTTCCTTTGCACATATTACTGTGCTGGTGAATACTATGGATAAAATGTACCTACACTAAACTTTAGAATGTCAATTAAAATATAATGATGAGAAATATTACTGAACTAAAGTCTCCTCCTTTGCAATATTTTCGCAGTGGTTCATACATTAAGAAAATTGGAGCTCTTGTATTTTGTTGTCATAATCAGTTGTATCCATTATAACTGTTGCATTGCCTTTGTTAGGAGGAAGAATAATTAAAGATTTATCTACTTTAAGAGATTTAATTTCTTTCGTCTCACTATAGGATATTTTCGACTTCAATTTTTGTTGCTTGTCAAGTGTTCTTTTTATTCTCCAATGTAATTTTGCTGCTTCTTCTAAAGGTAATTTTTGAATTATTTCCTCAGTGGCTGCCATTATATCCAATAAAGGGATATTAGATGGTGTTATGGTAAAGTTTTATCCTCTTACAGAACAGAAATTTCAGTATCTGTTAGATATTTAGAACTGAGATTTTTAACCGATGAAGTTGATACACTGCTTGGTACATTATGATTTTTGATATGCTCATGTAGGTTAGCAAGTTTCTTCTTTTGGCTTTCTTTTATTTTTCCATGTAATGTAGAATATGATTTTTTTCCTACTTGAAAAACTCTCATTAAGTCTTCATCAGTAAAATAATTTGTTTTAAAAAATGTACAGTTAGCAAATAAGCATGGATGTTCAATTTATCTTTCAACTTTTTTTGACTTAAAACAGTAGCAATATTCTCCATACAGTAGTGCCACCCAGTGCTAGCCATAGCAATCAATGGGTGTGATTGGAGGATTACATTAAATCTAAAAATTCAGGTGAAGTGCTCTCAGATCCTTCTTCACTGATGAAGGCTACAAGTTAGAATCTAGTCTGGGGATATTGGATAAGTAGGCACAAGATAGGGATTTTGATGCACAAATCTTCTAGCATCCATTGATTACTATGGCTTGCACTGAGTGGCACTCTTATATGGAGAGGGGTGCTACTGTTTTGACAGTTTATATAAGCATAAGAAATGGTGACAAGGTAATGTTTTAGTGGTTTAATACCAATCTTGGCCAAAAAATGACAGACTGTGGTTAATAAAAAAAACCAAAGACACCAAAATTTATAAATACTGAGCTCAGTTCAGCAAATGGTTTGGATTAAAAGCATTATTATGTTTTTATTTTGCATAACTTTATAGTTAACTAAAAAGATAAAAAGTGGCTGCTAGAGAGTTGCATTATATCCAAAGATCCAACTGCAGTACTCTAAAATCCAAGGCTCCTCATTGATGGAAGCAAGCTAGAAATTAGTCTGGGGATATTGTATGAGTATACATTGGATAGAGATTTGGATGATCGAATCTTCTAGCATCCATTAATTAATATAGCTTGCACTAGGTGGCTCTACTGTATGGAGAGAGTTGCTATTGTTTTAATTTATGCAAGCATAAGAAATAATCATGTGATGTTTTTATTAATGGTTTAATAGGTTTTTTTTTTACTTTTGGGGTGGTGGAACTTCTGGAATTTCACTTTCTCTGTCTGGCATTCATTAGAATATTGCCTAGGTAGCCCTTTTCAAAAAAGTTTAGGGACTCCTGTTCTGATCTATGAAAATTATTATGAAATTGTATATTTGCCAGAATATATATTTTCAAGACAATACACATATATATTTAAATAGAGCATTTTTCCAACATTAAATGTTATTTCTGGTCTTGACTAATTAACCAAATACAATGTGGGAAATACAACGGTACCGAAAAGGATAAACATCACTTACTTAATTGATTGCGATTGAAAATTAAATATATACAGTTCATAATCCCATTCAAGAATAACAAAAGAACGATAAAATATGTGCAAAACAGTTAAATTATTTTAAATATCAATGGATGTGAGGAACTAATATTTGATTTTGAAAAAAAAAAAAATACTAAGATTATTATATACATATACACATTTAATTTATGCCTACCATTGAGCGTAATAAGTTTATCCAAAATTAATAAAAGTTAAAATATATATATATAAATTAATATAATTTTCTTATATTAAGAAATCCTAAAGATTTTAAATTTTTAATTAATTTTAATTAAAATAAGTAGTGATAGTTAAAAATATTAGTATAAGTTATGTATATGTTTTAAAATATGAGTGAATATAAATTTGTGTCGGAGAGTAGAGTATTGGCTTGCTGATATATTATAATCTGGAAAAATATATAATGTTTAAATCTAGTCAATCTTTGTTTTTTGTTTTTTTTTTACGATAAAAATTTAGTCAATCTTTGTTTATTTATATTTAAAATTAGTTAGTAGCATTATTCTTATGTATTTTGGTATTTATCTAATAATAATATGGTGTATAATTTTTTTAATGGATTGTGCCGAGGGAAAATGTGTTATATATTATTTATATATACTATAAGTTGATTGTAGATATTTTTATTTGATCGATAGTTAATGATTTTATTTTTAACTTTATTAAATGTTATTGTAATCTTTTTAGAGTACTTCAGAGATTATTTTTATTCTGGCGCATAAATATTTTGTGCATATCAATATGTAGGTGAGTAAATATGATCTTCCCTATTTTCATGCAGTTTTGTAAGTTATATATAAACAAATTTATTTTGAAAGATCTTTTTTATCATGTGAATGAATATCTACAGTGGGTAGGGAGCTGTTTGGATTATATAAGTAGAGTAAGAATGATAAGATATATCTGGATTGGATTGAATCCTTATATAAAAATTTGCCTTTCTTACAATAAATGTCCGTATGGATAAACAAAAGAAACTTCCCTATTGCTTCAAAAATATTCATTTCCTTTGAGATATTATTGATGTCATATGATATTGTTTAAAAATAAATAGCGAAGGTCAAGGGTCAAAATTACTCCAGAAGTTTTTTTTTTTAAAAAAAGAATGAGAAAAAGGATATATTTTAAGCTAAAATAATTATAATTAAAAACAAACTGCAGAGATTAAGATGTGATATGTTGGACTATTTCCATCATTTATGAGTGAATGTTGAATGTACAGAAAATTTTAAACTTTCCAAATACAAACAACTTGTTACTAATAACACCCAAATAGACAATACAGAACTCGCACCTTTAGATTCTTGAATATCGAATTTTAAGGCAAACACTCTGCCAACTGAGCTATTCTGTCAAAGGGAACATATAGTAGAAATTTGACATATTTATATATGAGGGTTGGTTCAAATCCTCCTGAGTCCTTCAAATTTTTTTTTTTTTTTATAACAAGTCTAATTATTATTATTTTTTTATTATTTTTTCCTAAGTGCAAGATCAATTAGAGGTTTCCATACATTGTGTATTGCCACACTGGGTTGACTTATAGGATTATTTACCCTTATCATATGAGAAGCTTCCTTGAATTTTCTTCTTTGCATTTTTTCCTCTTTATCCAATATCTTTGTATTTTCCTACTTAAGCATATGGTCACTTGTATATACATGATCTGCTAGGGTAGACACAGCTGTTTTTTCTCTTTTTTTAAAAAAAAAATTGAAGGACTCGGGAGGATTTGAACCAACCCGCATATATAAATATATCAAATTTCTACTATATGTTGCCTTTGACAGAATAGCTCAGTTGGTAGAGCGTTTGCCTTAAAATTCGATATTTAAGAATCTAAAGATGCATATAGACCAGCAACATCTGAAGAAGAGTGGAGAATAATACTACTCGAAACATTGTGTAATTACTAACTTGTATTGTCTATTTGTGTGTTATTACTAACAAGTTGTTTGTATTTGGAAAGTTTAAATAAAGTTTAAAATTTTCTGTACATTCACATTCACTCATAAATGATGGAAATGTCCAACACATCACATCTTATAATATAGCATCATTACAAACCTTCAGACCAACTGCAGAGATTAAATTGTATTAATTAAAAAAACTAAATTATTGAGATAGTTTAGATGAATCAGAATAAGGATTAAGATAACAAGAAAGGTAAAATTAATTAAAAGACTGGTAATATGTAGCTGATAAGAAAAAAAAAACACAGGACTATATAAACTGCGAGTGGAAAATACTGCTCTAGTTTTTGTTTTTCGTGCACCAAAAATATTGGATACGCGAATCAAATTTTAGAACTGTTTTCATCACAACCATCTTAATAATTTGATGTTGATCATTAAATAAGTGAATAAAGCAATTAGAATTGTTTCGTCACAACCTTTGAATAATTGGTTGTTGGCCGTTTATCCAGTCTCATGTATATATATAGTTTCTTCATATTTGGAGATAATATAACAGATTGTATATTTTTTCCTCTCCCCTCTGTTGCTGTTAGGGACGAAGACATTACAGATATAACTTCTGGAAAACATGCTTAAAAATCTTTTTTATTCTTTAAACAAATTTCTAACCATAAAGATTTGTCAGAATTAAGAATAAAATTTTACTTAAGCACTTCTTTATTTACTTATGTTTTTGTTAAATTATTAACAGTAATAATCATAACAATAAAATAAAGTATATATTCACTAAAATAACTACAAATAAGGAGATCCCTGAGTATAAAGTCATATTTCATAACTACTAACATTTTGTTTACAAATTCGTATTAAAAAGAATTTCAGAGTGAAAAATGAGTTTCATAACAATAGTTTTATACTGAAAAGTTTGTAAATTATAATTATAGTTAACAGATGAGTAACAGTTCAATATATTTGAATTTGTATGTGTTGTGTTTAGCTGAAATGCAGGGTTCTGACTCAAACCAACAGTAATATCAAAAAATATGAACGCTCACAAATTACAGTTGTACATTCATAGTTAATATTGTGCTGGTCATCCCAAATAACTGGATTCACTTCCAACTGTATATATTAGCTTGCCTTATGAGTTCTAGTCTTAACTCTTCCAGTTGTACTGAACAGCTTGCCTCAAGAGTGTTAAATGATTTTTCCAGCTGTACTAGACAGCTTGCCTCAAGTCTGCCATAGTCATAATATCTAACAGTCCTATTGGGTCTTGCCTCACTGCGTAGACATATTGATATTGAATATAGCAGAAACACCTTTGCTGTTTGAAGTGGTTTTAATAGAGAGTACATTCAGGTACAGAAATTCTCTCTCTGTATATCCATGTAGATATACATATTCCTTTCCCCCAGAATTGCCAAATCCCTTATTTTACTGGCAGCAGTAGGATTCAGAGAGCCTAACCAATAGTTGGATTTTATATACATGTTTACCCATTGGCTTTTTACCCTTTGACTATGTTTATATATTGATTATCCACATGTTTACACATTAGTTAGCAGCAATGAGCATTCAATCAGTTCAAATAAGAAAGGAATCTGGGCTAGTCCACTTCTGAAGTCAAGGTCAGATATGACATCCCTACTCATGACTAAATTCAGCCCTGGAGACCATAGTTGTTGAGATGTCTGGAAGATGTATTGACCACTTTGTTGGTTTCTCAGGTTTATTGTCATTCTTGTCTTATTCATCATCCTTGTTTAATGGTCTTGTTCCTGGTTGCTTTCTGCTGTCTTCAGTTTGTGGGTCATCATTTTCACTGGATTTACTTGTCCCTGGATGTTTATTTGGGTTGTTACTATCTTTAGTTTGGTGGATATCCTTTTCATTTGATATACTTGTTTCTGTTTGATTTAGTCTCAGTTGGTTTAGGTGAGGATGCTGATGATAACCATCTGCTGTTCAAACTATTACAGTGTAGAGTTCTTTCAGTTATGTAATTACTGCTGGTACCTATTTTGTGGATCCATAGTATATATATACTGCAAAACATGTGAGTGTTTATTTGTACTTTTATCTTGCTGCTGTTTTCATTTTCTTATGTATTTGGAATCAGATTTCAAGGCTGACAGGTTAGTTCACAGAAGTCTATTGAATAGGAGCTCTACTGGAGTCTTTATTGTTGCAGTGCTTCGAGTGGAGTGCTGTGCTAATAGTTTTCCAGCAAGCCTAGTGTTCCAGTTTTCTGTGTCCATTTTTATTATCAGCTTTTTGTGAAGATTTCTGAGAAATCAGATTTCAATTTAATTAATTTTGTAACCTGGTTCAGCTTTGTCACTGCACAGTTTAAGTGACTGAACCAGTCATCACTTAATAAGTTACTGTGATTACCTGATGCCACTACCAGGGATAGGTGTATCATCTTGTTAGACATAATAATTTTAACTGTTGTTTGGCCCAACAGTTTTATTTGTATTACCCTGATAGTCTGAGATTGAATTGCTGCTAGGATACAGGTTATATTCATTATTCTTATTAATGATAATCCAGGTCTTTTTTTGAAAATGATAGACCCTACAGATCCTGTATCCAGTTCCATTCTAACTGGTGTATCATTAATTATAATACTATGTATAAATCCAATATAATTTATACAAGCAACTTGCTTATTTTTCTTATAATTGCATTTGCTGTTTTTGGAATGGATTTTTCCATTTCATATCAGTTGTCTGTTTTTTTTTAATTTCAGACATGCAGCCTTTATATGTCTGACTTATTTGCAAAATGTACATCTTGTATAGTAGTGTGGGCATTCTGTATGTATGTGCATTTGTTCGTTGTATCTATAGCAACACATTCAACTATTTAATGCTGAATTATCTGATCTGACTGAATGTTTGACCAACCCAGTGTTATGCTCAATTTTTTGCACATCCTACTTAGTAATTTTTTTGTAAAGGGTTTGCCTGATTAGCTATTGATTCTGCTAGTATTTCTTGGGCCACAGCTGTTTCAATGTAAATATGGTATCATTAATAATTTAAGTGTAAATACAGCATCATTACTAATTTAAGTCATAAGTTGTGATCGTTTATGCCGCAAATAAAATGATCAAGAAGTGCTTCATTCAGGAAATCTTTGAATTCACACTTTAATGCCAAGTTTGGATTTTCATTGCAAACTCTCTAGCTTTTTCCCTCTGCTTTTGGATGCAGAGATAGAAATAATATCTCTGCATTATTGGGAATGGTTTGGTGGGAAAATAATCTGTGAGAGTTGTTAATGTTTTGTCAAAATCCAGGTCAGCTTGTGTTTCTGTCATAGATTGAGACTTTATATCATAAATTTGAGGACATATTATGGTCATTAATGTGGCTAATTTTACCTCAGGCTTCTTAATCTGGTTAGAATATAGGTAAATATTAATCGCTCTTTATATCTTGACCAGCTCTCAGTTTGAACTGGATTAAAAGCTTCCATGGAGCCAATAGAATTAGCCATTTATTTATTTATTTATTTAACTCGTGAGAGAAATACTATCAATTTTTATTTTTGCGAGTAATTACTTTTATAACTACTGTTTGTAGTTGCTCTACAATCGATTTTTATTTATTTCGAGTTACCACTCATAATTTTAATTTTACAGCTATTTTTGTAACTGTCTAAAAAAATCAATAGTCACAAAGCTAACAATCACACTAAGTATACTTTTGTCTCTTTGTTACGAGTATAAGATCTCATGATTGGTTGAAGCTTTTAATTGACATGCCTATACATTTGCAGTCTATGTTTCATTTGAACAGATCTAAGTGATTTTAATAATCACCGCAATATAAATACAATGAATGTCTTTATTTTTCTAGCAGCAGTCCTGGACAGCTTGCCTCAAATTTGTTAAATGACTCTTCCGGTTGTATTAGACAGCTTGCCTTGAGTCTGCCATAGGTGTAGCAGCTTCCAGTCCTATCAGGACTTGCTTCACTGCAGGACTTGCCTCACTGCATAGAGATATCAATACTGAATATAGTAGAGACACCTTTGCTGTTGGAAATGGTTTCAATGAAGAGCTAGTTCAGATAAACAGACATTCTCTCCCTGTATGTCCATATAGATATATATCCCTTGCTCCTAAAAGACTATTTATTGCCAACCTCCTACCTTATTGGCAGCAGTCAGATTCATAGGGAATAACCAATGGTAGGATTTTGTATACATGTTTACACATTGGGCATACTTGTTTTTACCCTTTGGCCATGTTTGTACATTGATTATTCATATATTTACACATTGGTTAACAGCAATAAGCATTCAATGTGATCAGATAAGAAGGAATCTGGACTAGTCCACTTCTGAAGGCAAGGTCAGATATGAAAATATGGTAAATTGTGGCACATGTATTGCATTTCTAATGTTGACCAGAATTCATTATTATGACCAGAAAAGTAGAGCAAATACATATACTAAAATTTTGAATGTGAATATTTTTGATATCTTTAAAAAAAGTTTTAAAAAATCTTAAGAAAAATTAGAGTGATTCACAAGAAATTTGGTTCATTATCCCGGGATAATGGATAATTTTTTACTCCCCAAGATCACAAGAAAAAGAAATCCCATCATCCCATTTGAAAAGCCTTAATTTTGACATGTAGAAGTTCTACTACCTAATCCTGAGGCACTTCTGATTTAAGATAATTTACAAATTTTATCAAATTGATATTAGAGAAATGTGAAAGAAAAACTTGTCTGTTCTAATGACATTTTCACTCATTCTGTCTAGTTTGGGTTTAGGAATTTGATATATAAATTTAGAAATCTGATTAACACTATCAGTAGAAGTTCCTTTAAAGGTACTTTTACATCCACCAAACTTTCATAAAAGTAAACAGGTCATAAAATTAAATGTTAAGTTTTGTTTCTTTATAGACTTTCCATTTTTCTTTCACTGGTATCAATAATCTAAAGATTTAAAAATTTGTCAACAAATTTCCAGATTAATATACAGAAATTGGCTATAAGGAATTTGCTAAACCTGTCATAGGAAGAGGCAATTGGAGAGAATTCTATTAATACTCTGCTCAAAATATCCAATATATCAATTTCAGTTAGCTTTTCTTAATTTCCACTTCAGAACAGAAAATAGCTTTCAACTACTGAAATGTGAATTTAAAAGTAATTAGATTTGGTCTGTTAGCTATGGGGGAAATAATCTAAAATTAGTAGTTCAGCAAATGATAAATTAGATGTTTCTGTTTGCTATATGTGTGCTTGGAATGTTCCCCCTTGTTTACTATAGTAAACGTGTTAAATCCATCCATTCTAAAAGTTGACAATTTGCTTGATTGCCATTTACAACTCCTGAAAGACTATGGAGAATTAAAATTACCTACAAATACAAGTATGAGAAGATTGGAAAGAAGATGATAGGGACAAATTATATTGGAGAAAGGGTATTGTAAGTACTGTATAGATAAAGAATTTCTAACCAAATAACGATTTGAATATTATATGAACTAGGTTGTTTGCTAAGATGATTTGAAAACAAAAATATAAATACCATGTTTAGAATACATTCTATCAATAATCAATGTAAATCCAGTAATTTTAAGAAGATGAATATTATTAGAAGAATGGCGAGTCTTCTAAGATAAACATTACTTCAACACTGTGCTAAACAATTAATATGTAGAAAATCTCCTATGCATTGGAAATATGACTAATTTTAAAATAACTTTTTACTACTTAAGTATGCAAATAAACAATTTTAATCTGGTATAGTGTGAACTGCTTGAGATTTGTCTGTTTCATTAATCTATCCTTGAATTTTATTCAGGGATCAGAAGTGAGCTAGCAGTGGGCTAGATAAGCTGAGCCCATTGTTAAAAATTTGATTATGCATTTATATTTTATATTTTTATAAAAATATAAGTAAGGAATTGCAGAATATGTCAAATAACATGCAATGACCTTATTAATATTTATTTATAATAATAATTTTAAATTATAGTTGACTTTGAATAATTGTTCTACATTTTAAATGTGGCAGCTGGTATAATTGAGACTATATCATATTCTGAATGGGCCACACCTATAGTACCCATCATCAAAGAGAATGGCAATATATGTGTATGTGAAGATTATCAAAGCACTTGATCCAGATAATTATCTACCACCATCAGTCAAACAAATATATTCACACTGTCAGGTGGTAAGGTTTTTACCAAAATCGACCTAAAATATGCATACATACAACTGCCTGTTGATGACCAGGCTGCAAGGGCATTATCAATAATAACCCATAAAGGATTTATTTAAAATGAACCAACTACCCTTTGGTATATTGGTTGTCCCGGCTATTATCCAGAGAGTCATGGATCAACTGACTGCTGGAATACCAGGTGCACTACCATATTTTGATGTGGCCCAAACTCCAGAACAACTTTGGAGGGCTACCAAAGACCTCATAGATTAATTCAAAGCCTCTGGCATTAAAATAAACTAGGAGAAATGCATATTTGAAGCCAAAGAGGTTGAATTTCTGAGATATAAAATAAATGCTAGTGGCATTCCTACTCAAAAAAAAGGTGTTATCCAATTCAAAAGAAGGTTTGGTAACAAAGAAAGCCAAAACATCAGAAAATAAGAAAGAACTTTCAGTACTTTTTAGGACTAATAAACTATTATGGTTTCCTATACTGCAAAACAGAGGCCGCTGAACCACTATACAGGTTACAAGAAAAAAATATCCTGGAAGTGGAACAGTAAGCACAACAAAGCATTTAAAATGCTAAAGAATTTAATTTCAGATACTGCAGTGCTGCTATATTTTAACCTGGAAAAGGGTGCTAGGGCTGACTTGTGATACATCACCTGTAGAAATGGGGGCAGTGTTGTCCCATAGGAATAAAAATGGAAAACAATCCTATTGCTTTTGCATCAAAGTGTCTTTCTAGAGCTGAGAAAAACTATGCTCAAATAGATAGAGAGCCTTGGCTTTGATCAATGGCATCAAAAAGTTCCATGACTACCTATATGGTAGACCATTTACACTTCAAACAGATCATAAACCCCTTGTGGGGATCTTTGCATTTGATAAGGAAATACCACAGCATGCCTCACCATGAATGCTGCAGTGGTTCAATTTTTTATCAGGCTATGACTTTACGCTTTAATATGTCAAAGGAAAGCATATCCTTCACATAGATACATTAAGCTGACTGCCTGCAGAAGTTGCAGACAGTCCAACATCATCATCGATAAATTAACATGATTGATATAGACCCAACCATACCACTGAATAGCAAGTAAGTGGCAGGGTGAACTAACAATGACCTGGGATTCCAAAAGCTTCAAAAATGGCTCCAATAGGATTGGCCTAATTAAAAAACCAGTTGAGTTTTACTCAGCCTACTGGATGCATAGGTTGGATCTCTCAACTGAAACATGGCTCTATTATCTGGGGTTCCAGAGTTGTAATTCCACCAGTGGGATGTTCCAGGTGCTCAATTTGTTACATTCTGGGCACCCAGGGATAGTCCAGATGAAGATGCTGGCAAGATCATACTTGTGGTGGGCAGCCTTAACTACTTCTGATCATTAAGTGGGGGACCTGCATGTCTTATTTTATTGGGTAAAATGTTTTCTTTTTTTAATGATGTAAAAATTATAAGCATGACATCAACAGAAATATGGGAATTTTATACATCTTTTATGCAGCTAAGGCTGTCTTTAAAAAAAAAATCTGATGAAAATTGGATTTTTAAAAAAAATTTTCATAACTGGTGCATTTAATTTTTTTTTTCAATTTTGTAATTTCCACGAAGCAATAATGACAGAAAACTTTTATCAGCCTAAAAATATGCTTTTATCAGATTAGAAGTATGTTGATTTACAAACAAGACCTTCTTCCATGGAGTCTAAAAGTAATCACAGAACAATGGGTTCATAAGTATACAATTTTAATTTTTTGAAAAAAATCATTTAATTTTTATTAATTTGCATTTATAGTGATGTGTATCTATATAAATTCTATATTTATTTATGCTCATATGAATTCATATGTACAGTAATTTTGTGTTCTAATATAATCCACTTATTTTATAAAAATGATTCTCAAAATTGATTTATTGGGTTTGTATTAGTGTGTGTGTGTGCGTGTATAAATTCTATATTTATTTACGCTCATATGAATTCATATGCACAGTAATTTTGTATGTTCTAATATCATTCACTTATTTTATAAAAATAATGATTTTCAAAAGGTTTAATAATTCATTATTTATTATTATGTTTATATGTATGTTTGTGTTTACTCTTGCATGTTGTATAACAAATAATGATTTACAAAACTAATAATAAAATGTACAGAGAGATTACATATGAAAGCAAAGAATCAACTCTAGTTTTGCCATATCTTTTATCACATTATTTTCAAGTCTATAGTAACAAATGGATTATATGCAAATAAATTATATCTATGTGATATAATAAATATAACAAGATACCATCACTGGTATGCATAAAGAATATACACATCACTGATGTACACACAAAAAAAAAACGAAGAGATGAAACTAATTTTATCAGTGATACAGACAGTAGCCTACAATTTCTAGTTTTAGATAGACAAGAAGCCAATGGCTATGATAACAAATGCATACCCATCTTCTGGAAATAATTTGTTTATCTTTTATTAAGATGAATCTTTTTCTTATAGATGCCTTTGAGTTTTGGTAACTTTTGGGGTACAAGATAAAAATGAACAATTATTATGTGAATACTTTTGGAGATTCTGAAGCTATGGATTATCTCAGGTAAGACATATTACATATGGTTTGAAAGATAATTTTTTGTGAGGAATACAAAGAAATTATCACTGAAGATGTAATTCAAACTTAGTTAATGATGAATTAGAAATTATGAACAAACAATAACGTAATAATTATGTTAAATGTTGAAATTTCTTTTTTCCTTATTTTTTAAATGATTATTACTATTTGTCTTAGACTTATTGTTTGCCTTAGTTTTTCTAGTTTCTATTAATGTATAATTAAAACTGAAGTCATTGTGAACATTGTGTCTCAGGTCAGTTTTTTTTAAAAATTTAATATGGTGCCTGAAATCTGAAACTGTTAAATACTGACATCGAAGTCAAAGTTCACCATTGTTGGCAGTTCAAGATCAATCAGAACAAACCAGCAAAAAACAAAAGATTCCAGTGGCCCAAATCGGAAGGGTCCTGGTTGAGACTCCATCTAGACCATGCTGGTCCATGGAAAGGCAAACTGCTGTTGATAATAGTGGATTCATTCTCCAAATGCATGGAGGTTGTGGAGGTACCATATCTTCACTCCACAGCCATGATAAAAGCTCTGAGAATGCTATTTGCCACACATGGTCTTCCTAAAACACTAGTGATGGACAATGACACAGCTTTTTCAGCTGATGCATTCAAAGCGTTCTGCACTAATATGAAATTGAACTCATGAATAGCCCTCCATTCCACCTTGAAAGTAATGTTCAGGCAGAGAGATTGGTACAAGAAGCTAAGAAGTTGATTAACAAAATGGATACAGGAAGTTGGAATACCAGAATTGCAAGGACTCTGCTAGCACAGCACTCCATACTGAGCACAGCAACAGGGAAGACTCTAGCAGAACTGTTATTCAATAGACCCTTAAGAAATATCATATCAATCCTGATGCCAAACTTGAACAAAAAATGAAAAACAAAAAAAAACTTCAAATAGGTACATAAGTACTATGCTGTATGTACTACAAGTCCACAAAATGGATACCAGCAGTGGTGACTCAAATAAAGAAGGATCTCTATACTATCATTGTGCAAACAAAATATGGTCATCAACATCATCGGCATCTCAACCAGCTAAGATTCAACCACACAACAGAAGCTAACAAAAGCTGTAACCAATCTGGGACAAGTACATCAAGCAGGAAGATGAACATCAAACTCAAAGTGGCAGCAAACATCCAGAAACAACTTCATCAAGCAAAAAAGCTGAAACCAAGCACAGCAATGAATAGAAGCCACCAACAAAGTGGACAATATGTTATCCTGTGCATCTTGATGAATACGTTCTCCAGGGCTAATACTAGTTGGGGGAAGGATGCCATATCTGAACTTGCCTTTAGAAATAGTCTATTCCAGATTCCTTTCCTGAATGGCTAGCACCCTGTCACTATCCAAGGGAATAAATCCCATCACTATCCAAGGGAATAAATCCTTTGTTGGGGTGTGTGCACATAATCTGAGTGTTGGCAGTAAGGTAGGGGATCTGCAATTAAATGGTCAGCCTTTTTGGAGGCAAGTCAGAGAACAATTACTTCTGTCAACCTGAATAATTGACTATGCTCTCCAATAAACACTCTGCAATCAGCAAAGGTATTTTTTCTAAGTCATTATCATGGTGGTATTTTTTCTAGTCATTATCATGATGTTGATGCAATGAGGCAAGACCACATAAGGACTGGAAACTGCTATATCAACAACCGACTCAAGGCACACTGTCTAAGTGCATCTGGAAGAGGCTGAATTAAAGCTGACTTGAGGCAAGCTGTCTGGTACAGCTGGAAGAGTCTTACTTGAGTTCACAATACCTCAGCATTAAATTGTATAATCTATATTTATATGTTTGATTAACTAACATGTGTGTATATTTTTGTAACTAATAAATTTTACACATTAATTGTTGAGTAGTTTGTCATCATTTGTCTGTTGGTTTGGAACTGAATCTGTAAGTCAAGCCAAACACAATAGCCTTGCTTAGTGCATTGTGTACAGTGCAATAGTTGATGTAATAAATAACCATAGATAAATTATATGCACTTTAACATTAATCTCCAAAAAATCAATGAGAGTTAAATATAATTGAAGATGAGCTGTATGTAGAAACTTTTAAAAATTTGTCACTATTAGGATCTTGGTCAGCAATATGCACTTTAAAAAAGGCTCTTGCCATGTGTAGAAATGATCCAGTGTTATGCAGATATTTTGCATCCAACAATCAATATTCCGATTTATTAAATCAACTTTTAAATTTAGAATTTTTGTAAGATTTAGCATTAATGATTGATATTCTTTAAGAATTCTCTACCTTTCTAAGGCTCTTCAAAGTAGAAATATTAAGTATTATAAAAGCCAACTTTTTAATTACCAGAACAATAAATGCTGTTAATAATTTGAAAATTTCAAAGGTCCAGATGAAAGTTAAATTGAATCAAGTTTAGTCTACAGAATTTGAAGGAATTGCATAGCAAGCAATATAAAATGTAAGAAATTACCGCAAAAGGACACATTATTGTTGCAAAATAATTTTAATATAAAAAAAGAAAATGATCTAATATTAGCAGATGAAGAACTGAAGGGTATTTTTAATATTTGTTATCCTAAAACATGGGATATGAAAATAGTTAATTCTCCATGGCTAAAAGGAGAGAGAAAAAAAAATAGAAACTTTATTTTAAAATATGAAATCAATATAAATGATTTTAGAGATGTAGTGGAGATGGTTTTTAGAAGGAAAATCACATGCTGAATTTCCTACTATTATTAAAAAAAGCTAGGACTATTATAGAAACAATTGCAGTAAGCAGTGTTGAATCGGAATGAGCAGTTAGTGCAATGAACAATATTGTCACTATAAAATGGGCAAATCTGACAGTGAAACATATTTTGGAATTAATGATAATTTCATTACATGGTAAGCCTTTAGATCAATTCAATGCAATTCCTATGTAAAATCTTTTTTTAAAAAATCATAGCTCAGCTTTGAAACAGTACCCAGAAAACAAGATAAAATTGAAGAAAATATTACTGTATTTATATATTGGACTATTTCCATCATCTACTATGCTATCATAATTTTGTTTTATTATATTTTGAACTTTCTATTTTGTCAAAAATATTTTAAATATCAATGTTATTAATTACTATTATAAAAGCATTATAAATTTTTCATTATTAAATTTTTTTATTAATTTTTTCAAGATTATAATAAATGTTGCAGGGTTCCAATATTTAAATCAAAGTACACAGTGTAGTGCTTTAAAGTTCAATACCTTCTCCTTTTTTGGAAAAAAAAGAGCGAGCCCATTGATAAAATTTTCGTACCTCACTACTGGGATTAATGCACATTTAAAATTTAAATTACAATTTAAGAAAATTATGAATTTTGCTATTTAAGCGGTTTTGACACTTCTGTTGTTCGAATTTCTTATGAACCCCCAAACAACAAAGCCATTTGATTTTGTTGTTGTTGTTGTTTTGCAGTATTAGAAATTCGAACCCAAGCTTTTTCTCCATTAAATGGATATAATAATTCGTCTCATATTAAATCTTTCAATATATTGGTTAATCATTCTTTCTTAATAGCAGAATTGTATTAGTTCCTATTTACATTTTTCAGCATATGCTTTACGAGCCGCTTCTATTTTTGATAAATTTTTATTACTGATCTTGGCAAGTATAGTCTCTACTATATATAAACTTTATTGTTGCTAATTTGCATTTATTGGCTTTGACAAAGATGTGCGGCATCCAAACCTGGCTTAGCCTATACTAGAGAAAAAATTAATTATTTTATGATTGCCGTTTGATTTGAAAATGTAATCAGACAATTATTATTATAATACAATTTATATTTACATTTCTTATTTTGATTTATTTACACATTAGTCATTAATAATATTGACTACGTGTTAAAAAGTAGCAGATACCCCCCCCCCTCCGTCCACGATATTCTTTTAACTTAAAAACCGTAAATGTTTAAATTAAAAACTGAAAACACCTTTGCTCAAAATAGAATGAAAAAACATTATTGAAATATTTTGAATAAAAACAATGAGGATTGCCAATTCCTCAACAAGCTTTGTGATAAATGCTTTGCCAGAGCAAGCACTTAAAATATCTCTGTCTGGAAAACCCCCCCCCCACCTCTGACCATGGTTTCGTGCTTTGGCACTCCTCAGAGAAACGCTAGGTTTATATCTTACAAACTTAAGAGAATTGGGTCATGTGATCTATGACTCTTATTTTGACTATTTTGAATAAGTCTAGTATTTTTGTCGTTTATAAATTTTTTATCGTTTTACTTCATTAATTTATGCTTTGAAGAATTTAGAGAGTATTTTTATCTGAACTTTAAGCCAAAAAATAAAAAATTTGGAATGTTTTATGAAATCAAAATGAGAAAATGTTCATATTTGGCAACTTCGTAAAAAATCGAATAATGAAACATTAATATTAATTTATTTAAATAAGGTCCCAATAACTCGTGTGTGCATTAAAACAAATGATAGCGAAATAGAAAGTAATTATAATTTTATAAAATGATGAAGTATTAAATAAATAACTTAAAATGAACTTTAATAATATTTTGAAATGATTTTTTTTCTTTTTCAGAAATAGACGTAAGATTGTCTGCCAATAAAAAGCAAAGGCCAAATTGGAAAACTAGAAAATTCCTTAATTTCTAAATGAATTGTTATGCAGAATAAAAGAATATATATAACATGATTTCTGATAATAAAATTGAATAGATAAAACAGTCTTTAAATATTTAAATACCACGATTGTATCTCTAACAGTTACTTTTAGAAAAACAGTGGGAAAAAAGGGTATTATTCCCCAGTCATTCCTAGTGCCAAGTGATAAAAAACTGGGCATAATTACATTCTTGATTTACCTCTAATTAAAAATAACTAGCAATTCATTTACCAACTAAAACTGGCTGGGTGGTTATGGGTACCTAAAAAAATTCAAGACCTGATTGAAACTTAGAAGTTTTATCCAGTCTTAGTTTCAAACCTATATTCTAAGTATGAGGTTATAATATATGTTAAAGTTGTCTCCTGAAAGACTGATTGAATTAACTAGTTAACAAAGTATAATCATCAAATTATAATACTTGAAAATTGTTTATGGCAGTTTGTTATTGCTTAACACCCTTTTAACATATTTTATATATGTCAAAGCATTGATCAGGATAACCGGTATCAGCTTGCTTGGAAGGCAGCTATGCTAACCACTAGGCCACCAATGCTTGACAACATAGTTCATTTTAGTATATCAATTTTAAAGCTGAAACATAAATTTTAATGTACCATATAAGTAATGTAATTATTAAATTCTAAATACTTTTGACAAAATAATTAAATTTATTTATGATTATGATAATATTAAGAATTAGAGCATTTAAGAGTCTTTTATTAGCTCATTATTTTCTAAGATATCAAATTCTGCATTGAAAGTATGAAAATCATAGAACCAGTTTCAGGAGAACCCCCTTCATCAGCTGTGCCAAGCCACATCATTACCAACAAATCAGATAGATTTGAATTTTATTTATATTAAACAGATTTTACAAAGCTTTATTTTAAAGTGTGAAAGTTGAAACAATTGTTAGGTGAGATGCTGAAATTGATTAAATTTCTATATATTTAGAATATAATTACAGGTGTGCTTGTTAACTATGAAGAACATCACATTTAATAGGTGTGTGGTTTTTCAATTTTCTCATTTTGAAATTAAAACTAGTTAAATTTGTTTAATGCAAATAAGATTCAAACCTATTTTAATTTGTGATTAGTGTCAAAGAGTCTTCTTATGAAACTGATCCTGTAGAGAAATATATTGTCATACTTCACAATTCAGAAATTGTACTATTAGACACTGTAAATAACAGCTTACATATTAATTAAATAATAAGTAAATAGAAAATGCTTACTTTCACTTACAATATCATAAGATAGTCTCTGAAATGTGTTAATTGTATAATTGGCTAAATTATGATATGAAATTTTACTAATGATAATATATTAACCCTTCTGATGCATTTGAAATGTTTGGTTGTGAGTATATAAATAATATTTTATATACAAGTATATTTTCCATACCTGAAATCTAGATGTAATATAGAGGATTTGATTCTCTCAATACAACCACTACACATGCCCACACATGTGAAAAAGATAAATGATCTCCAATATACATATTTTGTGCTGAACTAGCACTCATCAGTTGGTCCAGATCATTATCTCCCACACAAATATATAACCAATACTCGGTTTATATTAAGATAGCAAATCTTCGCACCTTTAATGTATAGGCTTCAATCTACTCCATCCTTCAACTCTTCAACCATTCATGTAAGGGATTTGGGCACTCCATCATCGGATTTTAAAAGGTATGGATGGCTGAAGAATTGAATGGTGGATTAGACTGAAGTTTGCCCCATTAAAGTGTGAAGGTTTGCTATCTTAATATAAACATCCAAGCACTGATTATATATGTGTGGGAGATGATGATCTGGACGAACTGCTATGCTGTTTCAGCACAAAATACGTTTATTGATGATTATTTATCTTTTCTACATGTGTGTGGTCATGTGTGGGTCAGTGATATGAGATAATGTGGATAGTTAAAGGGTGCTTGAAAATGTGTGTTCAGACCCCCTATATTATATATATATGAGTACTGCTACTTTAATTATTATTATTTTATAAAATTCTTGCCAAGATTCTGAAAGGATGAATATGAGTGTTGACATAAAGCTAACTATCAAAGAGAAATACAAAAAAGCTTTTTCTATTTTATAAATTTTGGTTATTTATTTAAAATTTCTTTAAGTTGATTTTGGCAGAAAGACATGTATGCTCTTTTCTATTTTAAAAACGAGTGATTTTTTTTTATAATAAGCAAATGTAAAAATATATATTAAAATACTTATTAATAAAAAGCACTTGAGTTTTATCTTTCAGAATAAAATAAAATTCACATGTAAGTAGCTGTTGATTAAAACAAAGCTTAACAACAAACATTTAGAACAACAACCTAAAACTAATTACATTTTTAAATAACTAATTTATGAACTCACTTTTATTTACAGAAACAATTAGCAAAAACGGTTAGAAAAATATTTTATTCACCTCGATGTTATACACAGAGCTGTTTTATAGATAAAGTGATAGGGCAGTTGTGTTAGGGGTCTAGTTGATATTGTCGCTAAAATGAGACTTTATATTTAAAAATATAAATTTTAATTAATATATTTATTTTAATTAATACATATTTTTTCCTCTCACATCGATTGGTCAGTAGACCATTTCAAACCACTGAACATCACATGATCACCATCTCTATACTAGCACATAATTGTTGTAAAAGGCTCCTCACTTATGATGGCCACAAGCCAGAAACTAGTCTGGGGATATTGGATGAGTAGGCACTAGATAGGGATTTTATGCACAGGCCTTCTGGTATCCATTGATTACTCTGTTTGGCAAGGGTGGCAGTACTGTATTGAGAGTTTTGCCTTTGTTTAGACCATTTCAAATGAACATTTTTAATAATTTCAAAATGCACAGTTTCTTATCTCGGATGCAAAACTTGATTTCATTCGGTTCGGTGACCTTTGACTCTCTATGTTGGTTAAGATATATCATAAGAATGATTTGCAATCTTTCACTGATTGTATACGAAGTAAAGTTAAGATTATAAGTTAGTAATTTAAAGAAATGCTGAAAAAATATGTTACTAGTGAAGTGAAAGGATATATATTCATAGATATAAATGTGTAATTACAGAATGTATTTAATCTTTAAATTAAATTAAAATGAATATAAATTGAGAGTTTTAATAATTTTAATGGTCTCCAGAATAATAGAAACATCATTTTTCTCCTTTTCATCTACTGGAAAGTGTTAAATTTCTATATTTATGACAAAGTATTTCTTGATATAGTATGGAGATCAGTAAGAGATATGTCATTTCAAATTCTATTTACCTGGAACTTAAATATCTCACTACAGATAAGAAATGATAGATTACATGTTATATTTGCATCATACTTCACAGAAGGGTTAGTCTCATTATTACTTCTTGGGTTTCGTTACTGTTATTTATCATAATCCTTTCACTTTGTTTACTCTATGAACACTAAATTTACATTTATGTATAAATAATACCACAAAATCATAAATTATTAGTAAGCTTAAATCAATATGAAATCATAAACAAAACTTGGTTTCCATCAGATTATATAATCAGACTTAGAGTCTCTCCTTCTCAGACACTAAAACAATGTCTAGTTTCACTGAATATATGCAAAAATTATCTACTTAATTTCTTTCTTCTTATTATATATAAATATATATGAAGTCCAATGAAGTTATTATTGAAAGATAATTTTAATTGTTTGATGTTCCTTAATAATAATTCAATTACATTCGTATAAGCGGCAACTGCACAGTATTTTTGTTGTTACAAATAAACATTTATTTTCTTCTGCTTTGAAAATTGTAATTATATAATATTTTTGACAGTTAATTTAAAAGTATAAAAATGTATCACTGTAGAATTGATAAAAAAAATTTCCAATTAATAATCCATCTATCAATCCAAAAATCTGTTCTAGGGCCCCTTACGTTATATTGTGAGTTGTTATAGCTTACAAATAGATGGATTTCTTATATTAAGCTTTAAAAAAATAATTATTTGATATCTATGCATATAAAAGCATTTTCATAAATTTAAATTCAATACTAATCTGAACATCTACATTCCAGTTTTTTCTTAATTTTTATTAAATAAATAAAGTTTTAAATTAACACTCATTACAAAATGTTTTTCCACTTCAAATTATCTTCAAGGGTTTATGTCTTAAAAATTATGAGTGTTAACGTCAAAGCATGCTACTTCTTGAATTTCTTTTGTTTTAAACATTTTTACATTTAAAATGATATGCGATATGATTCACTGTGATTTCTTTTTTTTTTTTTTTGGAGTCAGGAATCTCTCAGCCACTATGCCCAGAGAAACTTGTTAGCCACTTTACTTTCTATTTCCATTCCCTGCCCTAAGTTTTTCACATATTCTTCTCTATCCTGCTTCATCCCATTTCCACAACATAATATTTGTCAACTCCATGGCCTTTATATCTAAACCCCCCTTATCTTTTCCCAAACCCAGCATAAAAAACTAAGAACCCACTTTCTGTATAATCAAGTTCTTTATATTTATTCTTCCACAACATTATTTGTATCATTTCTGCTTGCAGGCATTTACATTCAATTTAACAGATGCCTAACATTTTCAATGCCGTACTTACACAACTTGCAGACTAAATCACTCACATTTTTTCCATTTATGTGTATATTCTCTTGGTGTTAGCAATCTTGTTCAAGCCTTAAACAATAAACTACATTCCTTGCTATTATCATAAATTAAATAATATTCAATATTCTCATTACTTCTATAGATATTTAAACTCTTTTTACTCTCCATACTAGTTCTCCATCTCTCCAACTCCTTAGTCTTTATTAATGCATCTATTCTTCTATCACATTCTTTGCCACCATAACACTCAACAATTCTCCTAACATAATTATCCCATCTTTTGTATAAGTATACTGACATAAATTCTTTATCCAAATCTTCTGTATACTGTACTACCTTTCTCATCCATCTTGTTGCCTGCTCTTTACTCATAACCCAAATAAATACTATTTTATCTATTCTCTTATGATTCACAAACCACAATCTACAGAACATTTTTCATTTTGTTTTTTCATTTCTCATATAAAAAATAGACCATTCCATTTCTCCATGAATTACCTACTTTGCCATTCACAAATCTGGATCTAATGCATATCTTCCTACTTCTCTGTACTTTTTCTAAGTAATCTAACACCCTTTTACTAACATATAACACATAATTACCATATATTAACCCTGCTATTGCCACTCCTTTCCATACAATTCTAGCTATATCGCATTTATTATATGAAAACACTGTTAATTTATTTACCAGTCTCTTTCTTTTCTTTGCTCCATTTATCAATTTTTTCTCCCATTCATTCAAGCAATTTCTCTAATTACTTAAGACAATTCCCAAATTGTTATACATATTCACCATGCTTAACTTTATTTCCCCCAATAAAAATTCTTTGTTTTCTTTTTCCCCAGTATTAATCATCATTACTTTTGGTTTTTTCCACTAAATTTAATCCCCATTTCTTTATTCACCCTTGCACATGTCCTCAGGATAACTTCTATATCTTCCCTTATTTCTATGCACAAAAAACATCATCTCCAAATAAAAGACTCGATAACATATATACTTCCTTGCCACCTACTATCTCTACCCCTCTTAGCAAAATCTTCATACAGCAGTACCATACAGTGTACACTATAGCAATCCATGGATCCAAGGAGGATTGAACATAAAATCTCTATATAGTACCTACTCATTCAATATCCCCAGATTAGTTTCTAGCTCATGGATTTCATCAGTGAGGAGTCTTGGATCTGAGAACACTGCACATAGGTACACTTCTCTAGCACCCCCCTTTGCTCTCAGATCTAAGACTCCTCAGTGATAAAAACCACAAGCTAGTAACTACCCTAGTGATATTGGATTAGTAAGCATTAGCTAGGGATTTTATGCTCAAACCTTCTTGCATTCATTGAATACTATGACTTACACTGGGTGGCTCTACTGTATGGGGAGTTTGCTTTTGTTTTAACATCATGTGTAAGCATAGGAAGTGGTGGTCATGTGATGTTTTATTTTAGAGTATGTATATTTAGAGTTGTATTTCATCGTGCAAATCTAGATGCTGAAGTTGTACAAAAACAGAATATAGAACTGAATATTTGAAAGTTTTGGAGCCATTAATTTACATAGATAAAATTAACTGTGTTATTATTTAAATACAAATGATTGAAAATAAGTCATTAGTTTAAAATGTTTTAAAAAAAAACTAAGATATAAATATAGCTTTAATCACAATTTTAGAACAATAAATATTAGCAATACTGTTTAATTAGAAATATTATTCAAATATATTATTCATAATTAAAAAAAATTAGAACAAAAGTTTTTTTATAACACTTTTTGTTGAAATTTTATGGAAAGTCCACCATTATGTTTCAAGTTTATTGCTAAGATTACGATACTTCACCATTTGTAGTACCAGATTATATGACTTAACTTAAAAAACATTTAAAAATGTATCTAGGAAGGAATTTCATATTGAACAGTTTTTAAGCATTTAAAAGTATTAAATTCTTCAATGGTTAGTTGGATTACTTATTTTGTCTAGGGTATTTCTTCACTTCTATCAAAGGCATTTTTCAGTGGTAAAATGTCAGATTCTGAGATATAAGGCCTTGGATTGGTTCCAGTACTGGCATTTCCATTGCTTGATTTTTTTATGAATTCCTGAATAATAAAACCATTCCATTATTCTTATTCTTTATTTCAAAGATATTTTCGTTGGAGCTAATTCCCTTCCAACTAGAATAAATTGGAGTTTAGCAACCAAGAAAACACTAATCCACTCTGATTAATCAGTAAATTCTTAAAATGGTGACAAACTCTCCATACAGTAGTGCAACTCACTGCAAGCCATAGCAAATCAATGGATGCAAGAAAGTTTACACATAAAATTCCTATGTGCTTACTCATTCAATATCCCCAGACTAGTTTCTAGATTGTGGCTTTCATCACTGAGAAGCCCTGGATATGAGAGCAGCACATCTAGACCTTAGAATCTAATGCAACTCTCCAGCAGCCACTTTTTAACTTTTTAGTTAACTATAAAGCTATGCACCCAAAATAAAAATAGATGTTTTCGATCTAAGCTCATTTATTTATATAGTCATTCTGATCTGGATCCAGTTCAGTATCTATATATTTTGGTGTCTTTGGTTCTTTAATAACCATAGTTACCACAATTCCATGGGAAGGAATGGAATCAGACCACTTAACATCACATAATTACCATTTCCTCAGCTTATACAAAGTATTAAAACAGTGACCATCTCTCCATTCAGTAGTCTCACCCAATGGTGATCATGTGATATCAGTTAATTTCATTATTGATTGTGTATCTCAATACATTTTGAGCATTTCTATTGGCTATTTACTTCTGTGATGAAAAATATGGTCAGTATTGCTTTTAAGGTGAGAAATGGAAAAAGGAAATCACAATTACAAGATTCTTTGACAATTACAATACAATTGTAAGAGTCAGTAACAGAAAATATATACTGGATGCCAATTACATAATGGTAAATCTTATTATAAAAAAAAGAACCCACCTTTTGCATAAATTATATCTTGGGTTAGGTATCATATAAATTCTACTATATATAATTGCAGAAATCCATATAAGTTTGTAGGATCCACTTTACTTATCAGTGATTCAACGAGAATCATAGGACATAATAAATAAATATTATAATTCTTTTCGTAAAATTCATTTCTTTATTAATTTACAAAATATTAATAAAATCATTGTAAAATTACCGGATTACTTTGAATTCAAGCTGTCTTTGAATTAAGCTGCAGTAGGGTTTTAAAATTGGGAAATTGAGAAAAAAATGTATAAATGATATTATAATAGGTATTGAAAAATAATAAACATTTTTATATAACAAGGCAAAACTCTCCATACAGTAGTGCCACCCTGTGCCAAACAGAGTAATCAATGATACTCTGGTTGGCACTACTGTATGGAGAGTTTTGCCTTGTTTAATAACAATTATGTGCTAGTATAAGAGATGGTGATCATGTGACATTCTTATTTAGTTATACTAAATGAAAAGTGAAAATGGAAAATGCTTAAATAAACAGCTATCGACAATCGTAATGCATGCAGCAAGATTTCAAAATTGGAAAAAATATTTAAGCCCGATTTTATAATAGGTATGGAAAAATAATAAATATTTTTATTTACTTAAATATGAATTAAAAGAAAAGTGTGAATAGAGAACTCTCGAATAAACTGCTATCAATGATCATAATTCTATGTGTATTCATAGAGTGTAAAACAAAAATGCGATCATTGAAGAATAGAAGATCGGCAGGAATAAAATATTAAAATATTAGCTTTTAATTTAAGCTGCATCCTAATTTTACATTTTCAAAATTTAAATACAAAGTTGGCTTATATTAGAAGTAATATAATATTATTAAACAACTACACAATTTATGTAGATACAATAAAATTACAAACAAAGATTCTTTTATATTAGAGACAATTAAATTTCAATGTAAAATCATTTTATTCCTAAATTTACATAATGTGATACAAACAAAGATATCTCTGTTTTTACTTACTACCATCTTTAGTAAATTTAAGAAAACAATGTTTACCAGATAGTAGTACATTTAAACACCTATTGTGGGATTTAAATCTGGAACCAAAGTAATTAAGCATCTAACAAACTTGTATACACTTGTCTATTACCAAACTACAAAATGAAATTAAAAAGGTTTTGAATCAAACTAAAGTGTTTGTATAATTGTACATATTTGATTCCTGGGCAGTAATTATATATTGTGCAGTAATTTCAGTTTCTTCTAACTATAGCATTTTCCCCCTGTAAATAAATGTGTGAAGCAATCCAATACTAAGTCTAGTGCCATGTGTAATAAGTTGATAATTGTCTTTTAATGGCAAACCCCAGACTAGTTTGTGGATTTTACTTTTATTAGTGAAGATCCATAATTTTTGCTTGATAATAGACAAGAAATTAAAGTTGCTCACCAAATGCATAATTGCATTGATTCTGACTTTGAAATCGTAAGTCCCCATTCATAAAAGCAAAACCAGAGACCAATTTAGACATGTCACTATAAATGCACTACCATCTGGTAGCCATTAATTACTAAAGCATATTATAGATGGCAGCAGAGCAGAGAACTGCAATTTTATGTAGAAAATTATATCTCAAGACAAACTTATAATATAAAAATTATTTAATTAAAAAGTTATAATAAAATAATAGTTAAAAAAGATAAGAGTAATATAAAGATGGAAGTTTCTTTTGTTTATCCACACTGACATTTATTATTAACATGCTGATGTGTTGCGGTGAAACTTTTTTATGTAATAATTTTTGTAGGCTTTCAATATCATAATTTCTGCAGACTAAGCACTTTCAGAGTTTTGTTACTCCATAATCATAGTCTTTTAGATTATTAACGTCATTATATGCAAATGTATGCAAAACTATCTCCTATATTATTCATTTTCTGGAAATGGCAAAACAAGTGTCTTTTCTATTTATTGAGTTGATATCATTGGTGATAAAATAGCTTCCTTGATTTTTCTCTTGATGTCATTCCTTTCTGTGCATAATATATCAGCCTTGGAGGGTTCAAATCTGTGGTTCAGCTCTTGCTGGTGGTCAGCAAATACAGAACTGCCTTTTTTTTGGTTATTGCTCTTATATATGTGTATTTGTGTTGAGCCAATCTATTGCCAATTGTGGCACAAGTTTCACCATAATAAACAGCATCACACCCCATTTGAGGGCACACAATTCTATATACTACTTGGGGGGGTTGCTTCAATATTTCTTTCATCTTTGGTATTATTAATAAGCCTATTGGTGTTTGGAGGAGTTCTAAATCCTAGTTTAAATTCTTTCTGTAAAGTTTTACAGAAGTTTTTTTGCCACTGCAGGTATATATGGTACAGTCAGATGTTGTCTGTCTTCTTTTTTATTTTGCTGAAGTCTTTTATGAAAGTCTTCAATCCTGTTGTCTATTGTTCTGTAATTAAGGCCCACGCTTATGAAATCCCTGGTGTAGCTGGTGATGTTGTTTTTCTTGTCTGACTCTAGATGGTGATTATGAAATAAAAAAGCAGATAGTCCTGCAAGTTTATGTGATTTGGGGGATTTTGAGAGTGGAGATAACCTCTAATGCAGAAGGAATTTATCATCATGGAATAGTTGAGTGCAGCATTCTCTCCATTGATTTTTAAATCAAGGCATTTGACTACATTTTGCTCATCCTCATATGTACAATTAAAAATCAGGCTAGAAAGAGTGTGGAATTTATTCATGTAAAACATCTTTGTTTGTGTTTTCTGGTACTGCTATAAATATGTCGTCCACATATCTGATATAAATTGTACCTGGTACTGATATTTGAAATTTTGGAAGCACTTGTTCGAAATGATTTGGAACAATGCTGGAAACAATCCCACTCAGAGGGAGACCCATTGGCCAATCATGTCATTCTATATCAGTTATTTTCATATGAGGTCAAAATGTTTCCTCCTAGCCATTTCAAAAAGTCTACAATAAACTGTGTCTTAGGAGCTGGACAGTCTCTCTTAATCAGCGCATGTTCAATTATTCTGATTGATAGCTGTCTGTCAATGGAACCATATAGTACATCTACCACTGTGATCCTGAATTTTTGAAGAATTACTGTGTTCTTGATTCTGTCCACAAATTCAAATGATGATTGAAAGAAAGACAAATTTTTATGTAAGGACGATATTCAATCTAATGCAGATATATCTTATCATTCTTACTCTACTTATATAATCCAAATAACTCACTACGCACTGTTGATATTCATTCACATGATAAAAAAGATTTTCAAAATAAATTTATTTATATATAACTTACAATAATATTCTTGTTAACCGTACATCAAGATTATTGATATTCCATTTAAAACTACATGTAAATAGGGACGATTATATCTACTCACCTACTTATTGATATGCATAAAATATTTATGCGCGAGAATAAAAATAATCTCTGAAGTACTCTAAAAAGATTACAATAACATTTAGTAAAGTTAAAAATAGAATCACTATCTATCGATCAAATAAAAATATCTACAATCAACCAATAGTATATATAAATAATATATAACACATTTTCCCTCAGCACAATCCATATTATAAAAAAATATACATCCATATTATCATTAGAGAAATATCAAAATACGTACGAATAATGCTATTAACTAATTTTAAATATAAATAAACAAATAGTCAAAATAAGAGTCATAGATCACATGACCCTATTCTCTGAAGCTTGTAAGTTATAAACAATGAGGATTGCCAATTCCTCAACAAGCTATGTGATAAATGCTTAGCCAGAGCCAGCACTTAAAATATCTCTGTCAGGAACCCCACCCCCCCACAAAACTCCTGAATTGCACTATTGTATGGAGAGTTTTGCCTGTTTTGAAATTGAGTGATGTTTAATTATTCCGATGTCCACTGGAAGTTTGAAATACAGCAAAAGAATTACTTCAAAAACTTGCAGAATTATATTTGCATTCATTTTGTGTAATTTATAATAAATCTTTTTAGAAAATCACTTAGGATAACACTTTGTCAAGCCAAATTCTTGCTAAGAATTCTTAGAAAAGCTATATTCAGAGAATGTAAAATCTCAAAACAAATAATGTATGATTAATAGCTAGATTGATAAATAAATATATAGGCATATTTGTTGGTATTATTAAATATTTACAAATCTAGCACATATTTTAAAACCTTTATTTATTTGTTATGAAAATACATCATCTCAACCAAGCAAAAAAACATATCAATTTTGACAACAATAACAAAATCTATCATGTAATTTGTTTATTTTTTAAGAATATTTAATAGAAATATTGGCGTTACATTTTAAGTATAACATCTTTGGACCATTGACTATTTTCTCCAGATCTAAACTGTCAAAACAATTTTTATTATTAACATTTAACATAGAGTGTACTTGATGAATAGACGAGAAATTAAAAAAATAATAAAATACATACAGAGATTTATTTAAAAAATAAATACATTTTATATTAAACGTTTTTTTAAACTTTTAATGTTGACTTTAAAAGTTTGATGTTTCTGATGTTTCACCATCTATTTCGTTTAAAATTTTTTTTAAATATGTGTGCATAAAAATTATAAGAGTTTATTTACTCAAATTGAAGAATAACAGAAACAATAAACTGAATATCAAGTACTTATCTAATGTGACAGCCAAAAACTATATATAATTTTTAATCATGTTTAACACAAGTGGAACTCGCTGCTATTGGTTAAATAGATTGAGAGTTGACAGAATTTATTTTCTAAAATGTTAATGATAAACACATTTTTTTAAAAATATTTAGCTTATAAAAGAACAACAATTAAATGTTTTCTACAAATACAATTAATGATCGTTTTATTAGGTTTGTAAAAGAGGAAAGTGAAAGTTAAAAAGAGGTATATAAAATAGTAATAAAAATAAAAAGAAAGATAAAAATAAAAATTATTAATAATAAAAATAAAGTATATAAAAGAAGATATAGAAAATTATAAAGAAATAATAGAAAGAAAAAATAGGATAAAAGGAATAATACAAGAAAAACAGAAATGTTATAATGGTATATCAATGAATAAAAATAGAGATAAAATAAAATAGAATGGAATAAAAATGATAATAAAATAATAGGTATGAATTAAAAGATGTAATAGTATATAATTAAAAGTAAATATGATTATGAATTAATAATGTATAGTATGTATATAAAGATAATAATTATATGATTATATGTTATATTTAAATGTTGCAGCTCTGATGAAGACTACAAGACAGTTGAAACTGTAAGGAAAATAAAGGAGTAATTATATATAAAACTTGCACTAAGGTGTATATGAGGAGAGCATAAAAGAATTTAATATATATGATCATTTTATTTATGATGATAACTTTTTATAATTATTTTTATTAAAAAAGTGAAATATATTCAAAAATGTAGGCAATAAATATTGAGAATATAATGATTTTTTGCATTATATAATTGCTATTTATTTTAGCTCTATGTTTATATATGTGAGATGTTTTTCATAAGAAATGAATATCAGGAGGTCAGATAAAATCTTATAGATTGAAATAATTTGGAAATCTCGGGGTTAGAAGATTTATTTTTTCTTTCATAAAAATTATTTTAAATGGTAGAGAAACATTCTTTATGGTCACCATGTTTTAATAAGGTTTTTTTTAGGATTGCAAAATAGCAGTATTCATGTTGAAATGTTATTTTTCTAAAATTGTAAGATTATTAAGACAACAATCAGCGAAGCAAAATTATTTTTTTGAATCTTCCATTCCAATATATGGATTAAATAAATTCCAATATTATCATAGTTTAACTAATGCTCATTCATAATGAAATAAATTGTACAATTTATTTGGTTTTGAATGACTACAGTTATGTCTGCTATCATTGGAATAGCAGATAACTAAAAACAACTCTGCAATCAGTACAACATTAAAATTGCTTGTGAAATCCATGACACACTATGTGAAAGCTTAATTTTTTTACAAAATCTAAACTTAAAATGTTAAAAAACAAGAAATGCATTTGTAAAATACCATGTAAATGTGGGCGGATATTGTTGTGTTTGGTCTGAATTGCAGACTAAAACTGATATATTATTGAAACCAGCCAACCTATTAAAAATAATTAAAAATAACATCATAGATAATTGACAGAAGTTGGTTAAAGCATCATCCTAAATTCAGTATTCAAAAACCTAAAGGTATTCAATGGGGGTTTCTTTTACTATTATGACTGATCAGACCAGCAGCAACTGAAGATGTCAAGAGAATAATACTATTTCTAAACACTGTGCTCTAAACTGACTGATTTTTTACTATTAACAGTTGAATGTACATATTTGGCAAATATGTAATAAAATGAGCATGCTAATAGCTTTAAACAAGCTTTTCTGTTAAATGCCAGAAGAGAAAGCATTCAAAATCTCTAAATAAAATTATTTCTATCCCTGAACTGGTATCAAGCTGATGGCTATCATCAGTGAGGTGCTAGGATATTCAGACACTAGATCAAAAAATACAAACTCCAAATCTCTATATAGAATTATTCCTATCCCCAAACCGGTTTCAAGCTGATGGCTATCATCAATCATAGGATATTCAGACACTAGATCTAAAATACCAACTCAAGTGCAGAATTTATTTAATACTTAACTATTAAGTAGAAAATATAAAATTTTCAGGCCCATATAGCTATTTAAGTAAAATAGCTGGATTTGAAGACATATAGATGTCCGAAAATTTCAGATTTTCTATCTAATTGTTAAGTATTAAATAAATCGCTTGAGTTGGTATTGAATATCCTAGCACCTCACTGAGGAGAGCCATCAGCTCGAAACCAGTTTGGGATAGGAATAATTCTAGATAGAGATTTTACATGGTTTCTCTTCTGGCATTTATCAGAAAAGTTTTCTTAGAGATATTAACATGCTCATTTTATTACATTTGTGGTACAAGCTTATTAAATTAAGTCATGTGATGTATGACTTGATTTTCTTACTATATTATACTTGGAAAAGTATAAATAAAGTTTGAAATCTTCTAAAAACAGTTAACAATTACAAATAGAATGCTATCACAACTTTCAGCCAAACAGAATAATTTAGTACTTATGAAAGTTTAGAAGGTTATACAAAATTTTAGACAAAAATATTTTTAAATCTCTTATTGTTTTAGTTTTATATATATATACTGGAAAAAACAAATAAAAAATAACACTTATAATCAACAAAAAGACAATTTTTTAAAAAAAATTCATTTTTATAATTAATTAGTCATAATTAAAATATTTGGGCATAATTATTTATTTTATATATATAAATGAAGACAAATACTTTAATAGTTTCCTTAATTCTAAGATGCTTACATGATATAAAAGGAAATTAATGTTTGTCTGAAATTTTGTGATGTTATTTTACTTCTAGTTATATATATATTGAACTATTTCTATCATCTAATTAAATTGTTTTTAGAAAAAAAAAATTAACATTTATTTATATCTTTCCCCATCTATTGTTAGTATAAAACTAACGTTTTTTAATGATATTCTTCTTCTTTCTTCTTCAGATTGTTACTAGCTAACCAAAAGTCAATTCAGCGTAATTATTGAACCAGTGGTCTTTAGATTCATGAATAATGAAACTAAAGTAACATCTTAAGCAACTAGATTATGTTACCAAAGACTAATCAGTAGAAATTTTATACACTTATCTATGGAAACCTCTCTGATCGCTCTACTTTTTCTTTTAAAATCAATGTTGATGAGTGGTGTCCAAATGTTTTGAATTATCACATTTCGATGACTTGTGAAGTTTATTTGGCATATGTCAGGTGATAACTTTTTAATTTTTTTTTTCCACTCTGTTTAATACTTTAGACATAGCCACCTTTTCCTTTTTTATCATTTTTTTGTGTTTTTAAATCATTATTGCTGAGGTAGCTAATTGCATCGATATAAATCCTTTACCATTCTCATGGTTCTGTTTTCCAGCATCTCCTGTTTGGGTGTCATATAAATTAAGATACATCACAATTTGACATGACTTTAGAAAGCTAATATGATACTGTATTATTTGCATTTTTTTAGTTTGTCTGACATCCCTGGTATGTATAGATATATTACATTACCTATTTTTTTTTATAATACCCTTTTTGTTATTTATTTAATTTTTTTCTTAATTTATTAATGGATAACTATTCTTAATGGGAGTTTGTTCTATGTTGATTTTTCCCAAGTCATTAGCTTCTGAACAAATTTATTCTGTTCTGTTCCAAAATGGTAGTATAACTGTTTCCTGAGTTTAGTTCACAACTGGGAATAGATATTAGGTATGTTTTTATGTGTGGGGGGTTTCTGTTAACACTTCCTTTGATTTTTTTCAGAATCTAATATTGTCATGATAACATCTAAGAATGCCAATTTTTGTTCTTATTCTAATTCCATTGTGATTTTACAGAATGAGATATATTTGATGTTTGTCAAAAAAATTTGTAATAATAACCATAGGGCCACACCACAAGAGTATCAAATTCAGTTTTTAGATAGATATAGAATAAGGTTTCCAGTTCTTTTATGTAAATGTGGCCTAATCATTCCTTGATAGTGTTGGAAGAATTATGTGCTGTATTGAAATTATGTTATGGTCATGTAGAACATTAAGAATTCCAATATACTATCAATAGGAAAAGTTGTACACTATTATCATCATTTAATATTTTCCTTCCAATAGACAATGCTTCATCACAGGACACATTTGTGAATACACTTTTTATATTAAAGCTTATTAAAAGATTACTTCCATTTTCATGATCTTAGTTAATTCCACAAAGTGGTTAAAATCCCTATTAAAAAATTGTATCTTGTATGCCAAAGAAACCTTAAGAACAAGGATACATTTTGACATAGTGAATTTCTAAAACTAATATTGATTTTAATGTAATATAATTATTATGGACTTAAATAGACCATAGAAAATTGAAATTTGTTTAAACTATATTGTTAATTTACCCTTTTTCTGAATCAATGAAGTATCTGCATTAAAACATCACATGATCACCACTTCCATAATTTACATAAGATGTTAAAAGTAGCAAACTCTTCATATGGTAGTGCCAACCAAAGATCTAGATACAGTGCTCTCAGATCCAAAGTTCCTCATTGATGAAAGCTATAAGCTAGAAACTAATCTGGAGATATGGATGAGTAGACACTAGATAGGGATTTCATGCACAAACCTTCTAGAATCCATTGATTATTATGGCTTATACTGGGTAATACTACTGTTTAGAGAGTTAGATACTGTTTTACGTCTCTGCACTGCTTTCTGAGTTGTGTTTGTAGCTTTGTTTCTGTAGCTGGTATAGGATTTGCCATTTTTTTCATGTTAATGCTGAGAGTTCTCTTATTGTATCATAATTATTGGTGCAATTGTGGCATTGCCTTTGTCAGAAGAGAAAATGAGTACAAATTTATCTACTCTGAGACTTAATAGCTTCCCTTACAACTTGGGTAAAGTTTGATTTGAGTTATCAGTATTTAACAATTGTTTTTTATAATTCTCAAACATAATTCTGGTGTTTTCTCCAGAGGCAAATTTTGAGTGACTTCCTCAGTGGCTACCATTCTATTCAATAAGAGGTTATTAAATGGTGTAGAAACAAGTTGAATTCCTTTTCCAACACAGAAATTTCAGCGTTGATTAGATATTTAGATTTAACATTTTTAAGCTAATGTAATCACTAAATTATTTGGTACAGTATGAGGTTGGATACCTTCATGTAGATATATTTATTTCTTTTCTTAATGTTCTTTTTTATATTTAGAATGTGATTTTCTTATTGAGTAAAAACCTTTTTGAGAAATTTTCACTAGTAAGATTATTTTTTTTAGAAAGCATTCAATACTACTAATTGAATACAAAGCTTGCTGCTTGAAAAAAACTTTAAGATGTTGAATTTTTTTCTCCTAACAGAGAGTCATTTGCTTTCGAAGTGATTTTCTCAGCTTTTTTTTTTTTTTAAGTGTCATAGCATCGGCCGGGACGCGAACCCGCAACCCGGGCAACTACCTGCAAGTGCAAGGCAGTTGCGCTGACCTCTCGACCACCAATGCAAGACTTTTCTCAGCTTTTTAGATATTAAACTGAAGTTTTAGTCGCATAGTTTCAGGAATAATTTCATTCCTATTTAATTTTGCATAGGAAAATTGAACGACTTTCTGAAGTTCAAAAGAGATTAGTAAAATAGTATTATTATAAATATTAATTATGAGAACACTAATAACAAATAAATTTTTTATAATTAATATTTATAATAATACCATTTCAATTTTTATACTAATATTCTTTATGAAATTAATATTATATCAAACTTTAAACTTTATGAACAATTATATCTAAATCTTGACACAGTAAAAAATAATATACAGTATATATAATGCACAATTAATGTATATCTTAATTAAATAATTGTAGTACAAATAATGAAAAGAGATCAGAAAAAAAGATTCCTGTTCTGCAGTGAAGTCTCCAATTTATTCAGGACTACCGATTTTTCCAATTAAAGTTCATTACATTCACTAGAATTTCATACACTTTCATAAAAATATACTTCTTTCTGGAAGTTTATTGCTAAGTCTAGATGCTTCAAAGGGGAATGAAGCTTTCAGAAAAAGGATGTCTCATTTCAGATTTCACAAGATCCTTTAGAACTTTGAAACAACAGAACCTTTAATTAAAAAGCCATTTACCTCTTATTATGACCAACTAATTAAAATTAACCTTTGTAGCTTCAGAAACTGTCTGTTTAAAAAACTAATAATCTCCATCTACTATCCATAGTTTATTATATAGGAATTCACAAGACATTTATGCGGCAGAAATGACAGAGTTGTTCCCTGTTCCAATGTGAATCTTGGGATCCAGACTTGTTTATATGGGGCAAAATATCTACTGAAACCATAAATCTACTCAAATTTGCAGCTATTAGAAGCCAACTTGAAAATTCACTTAGTACAAAGGACATTGATGAAAACAATACAGCTATGACAAAATTAGTATAATAAATAACACTGATTTTTGTTAATATCTATTTCATGAGACTTCTGTAAGTCTCTGCTTATTGAGCTGCCTTGTATGATATGATCAGGTGAATAACATCCAGAAAGATGTACTCAATATCTGGAAAAAATAAATGTACTTGCTTCTGTTTACATATTGGCTGAATTATGAAGACATTTAGCTGAATTCTTGAAACATGGATCAGAATTAATGACAATTTAATATATACTTTTAGATTAGCAAACTATTGATATTGAATAGCCTTGAACTTATAGAGAAACTTGTAATGAATTGATTAATTAACTTACAAGCTGCAAGCATCTTGTTATTCATATTTGTGCTGGAAACAGTACACCTATTTGTATTTCTGGTTTTAGAAGATCTAAGGACCTAACAGTATTCAGAGATTAGAAAAGGTAAAGCTTCCATTGATATTTTAGTTTTAATGAAGCATACCCCACTCATATCTGCATTGCTATTGTACGATTTCTTCATGTAGGGAAATTACAGTTGATGGATAGCATTTAAAGTTTGGATTTCTATAAAAAAAAAAAACAATGTAAATTTTATGGGAATATATTATTAGAGTTCGATATAGATGCATTCAACATATATGTAAAACTCATTAAAATGTTAGATCTAAAATTAACCAATGATAGCTATCTGATATAAAGCAGAATGTTAAGAAATGTTGTTAAAAATTGTTACTATTTTAGACTGAGTACAAATTAACTACATAAGATTGAGAATATGCTGAAGAACATTCTAAGAATGTTTAGATTTCCTTCAAATATCATAAAGAATGTTTTATTATTACAGTTTGATTTACAAGTTGTCAAACTTTTTCCTCTCACAACTTTGACATCACCCACTTCAAATAAATATATTAATGATTAGAATAGTCATGTATTAAACTAGTGTTTATCATATCCTTCCTAGCCCAAGATTAACATATATGTTTTATAATCAAACATAAACAATTAATTCAACTTTGTCTCTTTTTTTTCAGATCTCATTATCATTAACAATTATCAATCCACTGCAGGCTGAAGGTCCTTCCAAGTTCAATCCATCTTCTCCAATCCCTAGCCTCTCTTCTCTACATCACCCCTGCATACTTTCTTATTTCATCAATCCATATCATATGTGGTCTCTTTCTGGGTCTTTTACAATCTCTTGAAATCCAGTTTAAGATTTTAATTGTCCATCTATTGTCATCTCTTCTAGCAATATGTTCAACCAAACTCCACTTCAGAGTTTTAATTTTTTCAATGAGGTCATATCAGCTGTTTGTTCTCTTGTCCATAAATTTGTGTTTCGATCTCTTCTTGTTACTCCTAACATGTATCTCACCAATACTTCTTTGAGTGGTCTGAAGTCTCTGTATTGCTCTTCTATTAAGTGTCCAAGTCTCAGATCCATAAATAAGAGCTGGTAAAACATTTATTAAAAGCCTTCCTTTTTCAAACACATAGGCATATTTCCTTTTAGCATCAAGTTATTTCTATCAAAAGCTCTCCAAACAAGTTTAATTCTATGATTAATTTTATCCATTATGTTTCCATCTGTAGTAATAATCTGACCAAGATATTTATAGTTGTTAACTTCTCATAACTCATTATAATCAATCTTTATTTTCATCTATTGAGAAAATCTAATAAACATTACTTTAGTCTTTTTAACATTTATCTTTAGTCCTACTTTCATCTGAT
This sequence comes from Epiperipatus broadwayi, assembly GCA_028023455.1. Classification (NCBI taxonomy): domain Eukaryota; kingdom Metazoa; phylum Onychophora; class Udeonychophora; order Euonychophora; family Peripatidae; genus Epiperipatus; species Epiperipatus broadwayi. The sequence continues at coordinate 8,880,226 of JAQFVV010000011.1, forward strand.
AACTCCTGTAACATTTCCTGCAGCTCTAAAGCATTATTTTCAAAAACAATTACATCATCTGCAAAATCTAAATGACTTAAATAATCTCCATTTACTTTTACTTCTTTATCCTCCCATGTTAATCCATAAAATATTTCTTGAAGCACTGCTGTAAAAAGTTTTGGAGATATAAAGTCATCCTATCTTACACTTTTCTCAATGTTGACTTTCTTAATATCATTATGTAATATAATTGTTGCTGTTGCATTTTTATAAATATTATTTAGAATATGATAATATCCTGGGTCTATATCTTGATGATAACATGCTTTAATCACTGAAGAAATGTTTATAGAATCAAATGCCTTTTCATAATCTACAAATCCAAAGCATAATGGCAACACATATTCATTGGTCCTTTCTATTAGGTTCTCTCAATACTTGGATATATGATCTACTATACTAAAACCACTTTTAAACCCAGTTTGTTCTGTTGGTTGGTGGAAACCCAATATTCTCTGTAGAGGAGTTGTAATTACATTGGTAAAAATTTTGTACAAAACTGATAAAAGGCGATAGGTCTGTAATTTCTAATATCTTCTTTATCACCTTTTTTAAATATTAATATTTAATACTGCATTCTTTTAGTCATCTGGTACATCTTTATCATTTAGACATTTGGTATATAACTTTGCTAAAAAAAAATTTATTTCTTCACCTGCTTCTTTTAATATATCGATTGTAATTCCATCATTACCTGGAGCTTTTCCTTTCTTCATAAATTTAATTGCATATCTCACTTCTTCATTTAAAATTCTGGCCAATTGGGAAGATATTATAGCTTGTATGAGGTACTTCTTCTTTATTACTATATAATTTTTGATAGAAGTCTTCTTTCCATTTCCTAATGTCATCCCTCTTTTTAGTAATAATTCCATCTTTTTTTCGTATTGCAGAAATAAATTTTCTATCAATACCAAAATGTTGTTTTACATTCTTGAGAGTTTATTCTCTTCTACAGCTTTCCTTGCTAGTTGACAATTATACTTTTTTATATCATTATCAACTCTTTTCTTCACCATTTTACAACATTTGAGAGATTCACTTTTTTTTAATGCCTCATTTTTGTTTATCTTTATATTCCTTCTTTTCTGCATAAATTCTCTAATCTCAAAAGAAATTTTATTGGTCAATTGCTGCTTTTTTCTACCAGCTATCTTTGTTGCAGTTTTTACAAGTGTATCAGTTATTTTCTTATTAATTTCATTCAAATCTGAATCATGTTCAAAATCTACTAATACTTGAAACTGATTTGCAAGTTCTAATTTAAATTCATTATAATGTTTCTGAAGATTAGAAATATCAACTGCAAATAGTTTTTCTCAATAATTTTTGTTTTCTAGTTTTGCATCAACACATATCTTACATCTTACTAATCAGTGATCACTTCCTGTGTTAAATTTATTAAATACATTACAATCTTGAAATATGTATATTGTGTTAGTCAAAATATTTCATTTGGATGCTTCCATGTCCATTTCCTTTTAACATTTTTTTAAAAAAAAGAATCAAAGTTTTTTTTCTGCAAACTCCACAAGTCTATGTCCTCTCTCATTTCTATTGCCATAATCAAAATTATCTACAGCACTTTCATCTTTCATTTGTTTACTGATTCTGGCATTAAAGTCTCCTATAACAATTTTAAAATGTTATTTACTCTCATCCAAAACCTTTTGTACATCCATATAAAAATCTTCTACTATAGACATAAACCTGAATTATCTGCATTTGGTATCTGCTATTAAATTGAATAACTAATCTTAGCCACTCTGTCGAATATATCATCAATCTCCACAATGTTGTTCTTCCACTTTTTATTTATACTGAATCCTACTCCAAACATCACTTGTACTTCCAATATTTGTACCTATATATTAGAACACATGTCCACTTCACAAAATCCAATAATGTTCTATTTAATATAAGTAAGTTATTTTTCTAATTTTGCAATCTCTTTTAACTTGAAAGCGATGTGAAGTTGTAAGTACCTAAATAAAATTTGTCATCAAATGGTAGCCTGGGTCCACAATCAGGGAATTCTTAGCACCCTTTGCCAATCACTGCCTTGGTTGGTGACTTTACAGCTTCCTGGAAATAAGAGCCATGATTTATTTTTGTTTGTCATAATTGTATATATCTATTAGAAAAATATTTTTCATTTACACATACATTCATTCTGCTATCAGGCAAATGAGAAGGCCATGGTGTTTCTTGATCTTAAACTCAGTGGTAAAAAGCGAATAAACTCCCATGTTGGCTAATGTAATCACAGTAATAACCACTGCAATAACAAGAACATATGGAGTGGACATTATGAATTTGCTCTGCTCAGTTCCTTTAAGACCTCCAAGAGGAATCAAAGGGTCTCCTTTCAGTTAATAGCAAACTGCTTTCTATAAACACACACAGCTTATATCTCCAGTAGGAATAGTATGATAAAATCTAATGTAATGAATCTTTAGTAATTATCATTGATCTATTTATCTACAGTGTATGATATTAAAGTTATGAGTGCAAAAGGTTTGACTCTTGTAAATCAAATTGTAGTAATTGTACATTGAACAAATAATAAAGACATGTAGAAAATATTATGACTTGGGACAATTGAAGAATTCTGCTCAGCAGGAAATGCATCTCTTTCAGATGTCTTTATTCCTATGCTTCAAGAATGTGAGGTGGAATGAAAGTTTAAAGTATATCTAATCCGAATACTTTATGTAGCTTAAAACCCTATGAAAAATAGCTTAAGGTGGCTTTTTTAATAGTTATTTTTGACTGAATGGCAGATTTATGATCTTAATGGCAAAATGCCTTTAAAAGCACAAATCTGCTAAAAAAAACCACACGCGCACACACACCCAAATAAGTTGCTCTAAAGAAGTATTCAAAATTATAAATGATAATTTAATATTGTTTTCATATAATTTTATCTCATATTTTTCTGGTTCTGAGTTTTTTAGCAAGAGTTTCACCCTTTTATAATGCTTTCATTTTCAGTTGTATGTATATACACTCATAATACACTCATTTACGTGTATTCAAAAAGATATCAATAAAGCTTTAGTATTACCTATTCAAATTATAAAAAATATTGGAATATTACTTTCCAGATCTCACTTTCATTGAAACTTTTCATTTAAATTGTACTTCAAATCGGATTAATATCTATTCTAGCTTACCCACCTCGAATAGCTTGATGTCCATTTAGTATCACTAATAAATTAGAACCAATCCGTAGACTAACCACATCACCATACTGTTTCCAAAACTTAAAAAATAATTTATGCGGAAAGTGTCCTAAAGAGAATAAATACCAATATCGAGGACCGGGGGGTAATTTCCTTCTCCAGGATACTTCATAGTACAGCCAATAACACAAAAACGGCACCGCTAATAAAACATTTTTATATGTAAATAAGAAAGACGGCATGAAATAATTTGTAAACAGTAAATAAATATTAAAACATAACTTTACGATAATGGATAATATCCTTCGTTGAGAGCAAAGGTTAATATTGATAACTAGCAAATAAATAAAAAATAATGTTTTCTAGATATTTTCTATAATTATTTAAAAAAATTATATCTTTTTTATTTTAAATTTGAATTGAAATTGGGTCAATAAGATAAAAACAAGAAATAATACGGCTACCGTGTTAATAATAAGTATTTTATTTTTAAGTTTCTTTCAAAAATAACAATTAAAGTTTTATAACTTTATCTTTCTTATTACATTGCTAAATCCGTATCATAATCTTAATATTATTTATGTTCTTTTATTACTTTTACAATGCTTTTTAAATATAAAGTATAAAAAAGATTAAAATGTATAATATATATAAAAGGGTAATAATTATATAGAGAGGTATATAAAAATACATGTGGATATATAAATAATGATTATAAAATAGAATATATTGTGCCCTCACCACCTAATAGAAATAAAACATAAATAAAATAAAATAAATGCTCCGACTAAAACTTTCATTCTCCCAATAGTAAAACAAGTATTACGAATATCTTACGATAATTTATACCACTAGACTAGCTCAAATTATTAATAATACAATATATAGTTCGTTTTAAATTAATAAATAATAAAGTAATATAATAATAATCATGAGACATATGGTGAAAAGTAAAATAGTAATAAGACTACATTGAGCATATACCCTAAAAGATATAATCTCAATGGCATAAGAACACTATTCCCCCTTTTTATTTCAAATAGAAATATAATTTATAGCATTCTTAAGACTTTTAAAATATTATAAATACTTAAATATAATATGAATAAATAAATAGTAGTTCTGTTATTAAAATATAATTATCTCAGGCTCTTTAAATAAAATCTCCTGTAGCCAAGTATGATAAGGGATTTTTGTATCATTCCTAGCTACACCTAAATAATGGTAATAATAATAATATGATTCTCTTATTTATCATTTATCATCTCTTATCTCTCATTTCTCATGTGGCACATTATAAGTATGGTATAATCTAAACAATATGTGACAATACGAAATATACTTAATTATATGGTAGTATTTTTCAATAATAAATTATGACCAAAATAACCTTATATTATATTTTACTGTGTCATATTCTGAATAATGATTAATATTGTTTAAATAAATAATAATATATTTTAAAATCATAATATCCAAAATATGTAGTATGTTTAGTTCTGAATTTGAAAAATTGAAATCTGTGACGGTAAGGAGATCAATAATAACAAGGACAACAAGTTTATAACAACAATTTTAACAACTTTATTTTATATTATAAAAATAAATTATACAAAAAATATTTACAGTTTTAAAACAAATACTTACAGACATTATATTAAAATTAGAAAACAAAAAATATACAAAATAAAATAAAATAAAGATTGAAATTACAGATTTATCATTTTGAAAATCATAAATGAGTAAGCTTTCACTCTGGCTTAAGAATTTTAACAATTAGAAATACATATCGTATTAATTATTCAAAAATATTCTATTGTTTATCCTACAATATTGTATTAGCTTATTCTAGGTTAATGAAAAGTAAATTTCAAAAAATAATGTTCATTCATGTACTACATAATAATACATTTGCTTGGCACTATTCTACTTAATATGTGTGTTTCATGTTTTTAAAAATATCAAATATAATCAGTGAAGTATTGAATAGCTTCATGCTCTCAGATCTAACCGCTTCAGCTTCACCTTTTTATATAGAAAGTAGGTTGAAGTAAAGAAGGGTTCCTCTTGGGTTCCCCTCTTTTCTTCCAAAACGTAAGCTTATGGTTAAGACCTGTAGAGGTCCCTACTATTGTATTTTTACATGCATATGTTTGAGGTTACAGCCTTGGTAAATATTACAAATATAATAAATTAAATAAAATATAAGCATTCACTGTACAGTAATATACTTCATTTGATGTTTCAATGTATGCATTGCTTTATTAAAATGTTGTTGATTTATGAAGGTATCAAAAATATTTGAAAATATAAATTATGAATAGTTTATATTTGTTTTATCACCAAAAATATTTCAAAAAATATTTAAGAGAAATTATGATTCCTTTGTTATATTCACCGTCAACATCATGTATTGACTATAATTTGTATTTTTTCATAATACCAAAACCTATCTTGCCTACTTTCAAACAAATCATCTTTTCTAAAATTATCTATTATTCATCTTTTAAAAATACTATACTACACGATGTTTTACAAATGAAATTCAGAAAGCGAAACAATGTATAGGACATGAAGGAATAACTAGAGTAAAGACTCAATAGTATAAAAACAATTCAACAAGTCTCATAGAAATCAGTGTGAAGAAATAACAGGTACGAATTCATCTAATACCTTTTAAAATAATATGTAGGCTATCTTTCAGTACTTTCAGATTGATTAAATATAAAGATAAAAAAACACTATTCATGGAATACAAAGTGCAGGACTACGTTATCTGTATTTGCATAATAACTTCTCATATATAATATAGGCTCATTATTCTATCTGCTTAACACATCCTATTATATAAGCATTCAAGGTTTCATTATTTTACTCCCTTGTCACTACCATTTAACATCGTAAAATAACTAAACAAATTTCCCAATAATAAACAAAGTTACATATTACTTTATCCAATCATGACTACTATAAGAAAAGGTTTCATATACAAACTTATCTACAAATACAAATGAGATTTTATTTTAAAATATTCATTTAATATTCATGTCTTGAAAATAAATATCATATGGTTTATCCAGCAAAGAATCATATCAAAATTATGATCATTTTATAAAGTTATAACGAACCTTATAGTATAAAAATAAATATATGCATATTTTTCATAGCTTATATTTCTTAATAAAAATCTATATGTGTTATCAACTCACACATCCATATGTTCATTTATTCATGTAACATAATATAAATATCATTAAAAAAACTTCAAGCAACTTTAAGAAAAATATACATTGTATAAAAAAAATTATAATAAAATTACTTAATGTGATCTTATTATTCGTAATTCACATCTTTTTTTTTTCATGTGTCATAACGTAGGCAGGGAAGCAAACCTGCTAAACCGGGACAACTGCTTGTAAGGCAGCTATGCTGACCTCTCGACCAACAATGTTTAACTGGTCCAGTTTTACATAAAATATAAAAATTAATCAATCATTCATACTCATTCAGTATAAACGAATGTACTTTAAAATGTTTTAAATTAAAAAAATTATTTAAAAAATTTTCTTTTTAAAAATATTAATATTGTTAGAATTCAAAATATCAAAAAATGTAACCTTTCCTATATCTTATAACTAAATTATAATTTTAGTTGTTAGTATATTTTAAAATAAATAATAATGAAACTTATAGTTACTATTCCTCTTCATAAATGAATGTCCTATATAATGAGTTCAGTTAATAAACTAAGGGTTGCTGTTGCTATGTGATGAAAAACCAGTGAAAGTTTTTTTTCTCCTAGCTCTCCCGGATATGTAGAACAAAAAACACAATAATAAAAAAAATGCTAAGTCGACTTTTGGTATCTGCAGAAATCTTGGAAAATAATGTCAATCTAATTAATAAAGATATAAAAAACAATCTTTTTTTTGTAAATCTTTTAAGAATGATCATTATTTATCCAATAGTTATTTCAAAAATCTATTTTTTAAAAAAGGTAAGTTATTTCTTTCTGCGTACTTAACGTATGTTTCATTTTATAGGGGAACAGACGCACCACTTACCGCCAGATTCAATAGGGCGTAATCCTAGGATAAAACAGATGTCTCTCCATTTCCAACATATATATTTCAATAAGATATGTATAAATAAATAGATGAATCCAGGTTTATTACAAAAGTTATTTATTTTTAATATAATATATATTTTATTATCCATTTTTTCTTCTTTTTTAAAGAAAATAATTGTAGTAATTAAACGGCAAGTTTTTTAAAAATTATATTCCAATATTCGTTTGTTCAGTATCATTTTCATTTAAAAATATGTCCTTTATAATAGATATTTTTTCTTCCTTTTAAAATATCACGACTCTTTTTAAAACAATGTCAATAAAAAATATTAAAAGATTTAAGAGAGAGTACATATATTTTATATCATCATCCCAAATATCTCATAAAATTAAGAGGTAACTTGTACTTTAATCTTTTCCGATAGTTTTTCCATGAATTATATTTTTCAAAAGTCTTAAAATTTATAATTACAGATATTTCCATTATATAGCATATACTTCTAAACAATGTTTTTTTTTTTTTGCAATTTCAAAATACTCTGCAAATATCAACAGATAAAGTTTTATATAGCACTGGGTAAAATTGTGCTTTAATCATTCTTCGTTCTTTCCTCTTGAATCTTCTCCTAACAACAACAAATTTATGTTCCATGATTTATTAGTAAACTCCAAATAAGCTTCTAAATAATAACTCGCAGGAAATTTCTTTATTCATACATATTTAGTTATACAAAAATATCAATTTAATCTTTTTACTTTTATAAAGAATATTATAATTATAAAATTTATTTAAATGCACACTGATTACATAAGTAATATTATATTAAATTTTTCAAAAGATATTTGACTATTACTTTAAAAAACAATAATTTTAAAATAATAAGACTAACCATAAGATTAACTAGAAGATTAACTATCAGACTCACAAACTAAACTAATAATTTTAATTACGCACAGTTTTATACCTGCTTCAAAAAACAATTCTGATTGGTTGATTCATCCCTTAATTGTAACTTCATTTACATATTTGTCGATTATGTACTTTTAAAATCAAGAATAAAATTAAGAGTCATTGTTTTATTTAATATTATAATAAATATTTAATTCTCAATTAATTTTATAATTATATTTAAACTAACTAAACATTTTAAAAATGTCATATTTTAATAATTTTTTATTAACTTATCAAACATTTAATAAAAAATGTATCAATTTTTAGTTTACCTTTACTAATTTAAAATATCTTTTAAAAGTAATTAAATAATATTCTGTATTATTTTTATCATGTGCAAATGCATCAATTTTAGTAACAATTTTATAAAGTAATTAAAAACTTTTTCTTAAAAACTTTGCAAGCATCACACACATATCTAGCATGTGACCTGCTTATTTCAGACAAATGTAGCAATTTTTGAATTGACTGTCTGCAAATAACTAAATAAATATTTAATTGCAAGAAGATTATCTTAAAGAAAAAATATTAAATACAATAAAAAAAATTTGGAATAATAAAACTTTAATAAATAATTTTACATAATTTAAACATAATTCAGAAGATAAATTTAATAGCTTATTTGAATATTAAACATTGTATTAGAAATTAATGGTTTTCAATGCTTGTTCAACAAGATATTCAATATATTTTTAACTTGTAATTGTGACCATTTATTCCTACCATACAATATTAATATATTATGCTTATATTTTTATGATTTAAATGTTTAGAATAGCTTTTATATATTATTTAACTACTTATAAATTCATATCTACAATTTTTAAATCCCTATGACAATGATAGAATTTATATTTATCTTAATTTAAATTTTTTTTAAAAAAGTAGCTTTTAAATACATTCTGCCCTAATGATGAGGGTGCAATATATATAGAATGTAAAATTATGTTCATGTGTATTTCTGTATTTATGTTGTATTAGTTATAGCTCTGCAGCGGCTATCGGAACCGTCAATAGTATGTTGTAAAAAGTGTTGTAATAGTAATAAAAAACATATATAAGATTATTAATTGGAAAGACATTTTTAAAATCTGTTCCAAATGAAGAATTTCTCTAAAATAAAAGACAATTGCAATTTCTTTCTAATTTTAATATTGTTTATTACGAAATATGTATGCCCATATTTGATGAGTGCTATTCTTATTATCAGATATAGTATACTTCAAGGAGTTTCACAACATAGATTCTTATACTAATGATGTAACAGATTATACAAAATATATAAATATGTTGATATATAGTGATAATATAAAACTGTTTAAAATAATTAAGAACTATGAGGATTTTAATTTATTATAAAGTGACGTTAATAATTTCATAATAATATGTAAAACAAAAAAACACTTATTTATAATTGTTAATTAGAGAAGATATAAATTACAAGGATCCATTCCTCATATTCATAGCCTTCATAAAATGTATAATAAAATATATGCAAATACAAATATTCAAAATAAGCTAGTATTACGTAGCCCATTTCTTTGAGATCTAGAAGCAAGTGTCTTTTCTATTAATGGCATGGATGTTTCCATTGATGTAAAATGCCTCCTTTATTTTTCTTTTGTGATCATTTGATTCTGAGTACAATATTATGGGATTGGCGGGTGTGAAATTGTGTCCAGATTGTTTAGCATGCTCCAAAAATACAGAGGATGTGTTGCTATTCTTCTGAGCTCTGTTAAATGTGTAAAGATGTTGAGCCAGACTAGTATTGATTGTAGCTTTCATTTCACCATAATATATAGCGTGGCATCCGGCCTGAGAGCAGGCAATGGAGTACACCACATGTGGGGTGAACGATTGATCAATGTGGTCTTTAGAGTTGTTAATCAATCTATTAGAATTAGGTGGAGTTCTAACTGCTATGTTAAATTTATTGTTTAATGCTTTCATTAGTTTGTTAGATATTTTAGGAATGTAGGGGATTGTTATTCTAGGTAGATTGGTGTGAGGTACATTATTGTTTATTGTATTATTAAATTTTATGATTTTATTTTTAATAGCTTTGAATTTGAACCCTGCTGCTAATAGTTCTTTAAGATAGTTGTTTATGTTTTCTTTCCTGTTCTGCTTCATATTTACATAAATAAAAGTTTCTAAACAAAATGCATTAAGGCCAGCAAATTTATCGATGCAGATGAGTTAGAGTGGATACAGCTGCGAATTTCAAATGGTTTAACAATCATTTTGTAATCTATTAAGTGACGATTTCTCGATAAAGAGAGGTCGAGATATTTGAGTTCTTTATTATTTTCATATATGATGGTGAATGAAAGTTTGGTTAAGTTTTGTAAATCACGTTGTATATTTAAAGTATTATCTTTAGAGGTTGTGATAAAGATATCGTCTACATAACAAATATATGTAAAGTCTTGGTTGATATTGTGATATTTTGGAATGATCGATAGCTCGTATTTATTTAAATATATGCTAGATAAAACACCACTGATAGAAAGGCCCATGGGCCATCCATCTTGCATTGTGTACCACTTGTTTTCAAAGAGTGTAAATATATGGGAATCAAGCCATGACAGGAAAGCAATAATGAATTTAACTCTTTCACTGGGGCAATGTGCTCGCAGTAGCTCTTCGTGTACTATTTGGATGGATGCTTTTCTATTAATTGATCCATATAGTTCCTTCACATCCATTGTAGCCATAATTGAAGTCTGAGAGATTTGAGTATTTTTGATTTTGGAGATGAATTGGACAGACGAGTTTACCGTGTATAAGCCAAAATTAAGGTAATCTATAAGTAATTGATTGATTAATTTGGCTGCTTCGAAATAATGCATACCATCGAAATCCATCATCAATCTTAGCGGTTCGCCTGTTTTATGTAGTTTTAAATTGGCAAACATTCGGGGGGGGGGGGTCTAGTGGCAGAAGTGTAAATCCTGTAATATTCGGATTTAGTATCCCTTTATCCTTGAAAGTCCGAAGCACATTGTAAATTTCAAAATTATCTAAATTGATCATAAATAATTACTATAATTAATAATTCAAAATTGAATTTAAATAGTAATTAAAAAACTTCAATTTGATTTTTGGATCAAATGAATTTTTTATTGTCCAAGAGAAAAAAAGCATTTCTAATTTTTACAAAATTGTTGACCAAATCATTAGATATGGGAAAAAAATTTCCCTCAAGATAAAATTATTTTTGCTTGATGTATTGGTATTATTAAGATAACACCACGTCTCTGAAATATGGAATAGTACTAATAAACAGTATATATATGAGTTATAAAAAATTTATAATAGATATCTAAAACTAACTGGTGTAAAACTGATATTGTCTTTTGTTAGAAACTTTAAAAACATTAAAGATCTTAAGTTCTTATTTAACATAATCTATAGAAAGTTAATATTAACTAATTCTATTTCAACCATAAATATTAAGAAATATTAATACATTTGTCTGAAGGTTTGTAATGATGGTGTATTATAAGATGTGATATGTTGGACTATTTCCATCATTTATGAGTGAATGTTGAATGTATAGAAAATTTTAAACTTTTCAAATACAAACAACTTGTTAGTAAAACACATAAATAGACAATACAGGTTAGTAATTGTTTGTATTGGAAAGTTTAAATAAAGTTTAAAATTTTCTATACATTCAGCATTCACTCATAAATGATGGAAATAGTCCTACATATCATATCATATTAATACAGTTTTAGGGGCAAAAACTAAATGTTTATGATAGTTATAGATCACATATTTATCATTCTCACAAGTACAAGGTGCAGAATAATCAATTCTTATATTAATGTTTTTATAAATATTAATTTAAAATATATATAAAAAGAGGATATATCAAATTAATTTCATAAATGGTCTCTTCCTGTCGGTATTGTTGTATTGTGATTATGCATTTGTAATCAAGTATAAATAGATAAACTATTAAACATCACATGATCACCATCTCATACTAGCACATAATTGTTGTAAACAAAGGCAAAACTCTCCATACAGTAGTGCCACTCTCTCAGATCCAAGACTCCTCACTGATGATGGCCACAAGCCAGAAACTAGTCTGGGGATATTGGATGAGTAGGCAATAGATAGGGATTTTATGCACAAGCCTTCTGGCATTTATTGATTACTCTGGTTAGCACAGGGTGGCACTACTGTATGGAGAGTTTTGCCTTTGTTTATAAATAGATAAGTAAATGCATATGATGTTTAAAATAAACAGGGAATTAGTTGCAAGAACTGAAATCTAATTCTTAAGTTGTTTCTCTAGTAACAATCTTTATAGGTAAATTGTTTCACATCATCTATTTGTTATTGTCTCAGACTGAACAATTCACAGGCAGAGAGTTACTGGAGTTGATTGAATGTATTGATCATCCCAAGACATAATTACTGTAGAACACTAACTGGATGCTGAGAATCTTTATATGGGTCACAATAAATCTGTATTATAAATCCCGTAAATGTTTGGATGAATGAGTTTGTAAATAGAATACTGTATACTCTGGTTAAGTTTAAATTCATATATTTACTTCTGTTGTAGTAGTGGATTGCAAATAATTGGTTATTATTGTGTTGTGGTCTCTTCAGTTATTCATACTTGCATGTTTGTTTACCTATACTATATTATTAAAGATTAGATATGTTGAAGCTTATTTGACATAATACTTTTTAATATAAGAAATAATTCAAAGATTAGTTATGATTTTACAATGTATATAATATTGTGGTGTGGATTGTAGGTAAGGAACTGTTACAATGAGTTAGTTAGATGTATAAAGTGTAAACAAACTACAACTATTGCAGTTAAGAACAATGTATTTACCCTGAAAGTTAAAAAAAAAAGTATGCAAATATCTAGTCCATAAATATAAGCAAAAGCCAAGATATATATATTTTTTCAGTCCAACACAGCATAAAATTCATGAAATATTAAAATAGCCTTACCTCAAGAAATCAAGAGTAGGATTGTGGGTAGAAAAAAACCATGGAGGGGGGAATATAATAGAGAGAACATTTGGAACTGGAATTCATAATGACAGCACATGAAAAAAAAATCAGGAGTTTGGCCCATCTGATAATCTATGGACCTATGAGAATGTGAGAAGTTTGAATCAACTTTATTATTTTATATAAGTCTTTATGTAATAATTTACTAAGGCTGTAACCTTAGAAATAAGCGTCTGAAAAATACGAAGGTAGGGACCTCTATAGGTCTTAAAACACAAGCTTACGCTATGAAGAAAGAGAGAATAGCGTAAGCTTGTGTTTTAAGACCTATAGAGGTCCCTACCTTCGTATTTTTCTGACGTTTATTTCTAAGGTTACAGCCTTAGTAAATTATTACTTAATATAATAATGGGCGTTTAATAAAATTTATAATTACAACTATAAGTCTTTATATAAATCTTGGAGCTTATCCCATCCATAATTATTACTAAATATTGTCATATTTATTTTTATAATCCATTTTTTTCTGTTATAAATGGGTAAATCAGGACTCAATTGTTACATCTTTATTTTAGTTAATTCTAATTAGACCTTAAACTATAAGTGTATACTTTGTCAGGAAATCCAACTCAGCCATGATGAAGATTATCCTAGTATACACAGTAACTACCGAAGTCACTTCTGAAAAATACTCTTAGAGATATATTTATAACTAACAGTTTAAAAAAAAAACATTTTATCTCACACATTACTTTATCTAGAATCCAATTTGTAACATTTATATGTCTATGTAATCTCATAACAAAATTTTTTTTTTTTAAAAAAAGGAAATAATTATCTCATAATTGGTATTTTAAAAAAATCTCCATTTCATCTCTCCATTGCTTTAATTATTAAGATTATTTCTGAAAGCACAAATCATTTTAACACTCCTGATAAATCTCAATAAAGTTCTTGACTTACAAAAATAGATTCAAAAAGCCAAAGATGCTATTTGGATCTTAATCATTGGGTTAATAAATCTTTGAGAGAATAAGATCAAAGATTTCAATTCTCTCATTAATACTTATGTAAATAAATTGACTTTTGCAGCATAATTCTGAAATTTAAATAATCCTAAGATTTTAAACCCACACTAACCTTCTTGAAAATGATTTCTAAATGCACAACTTCATTACTTCCAGCTTTGAAGACCAATACTCATTGATAGAGGCGAAAGCTAGAAATCAGTCTGGGAATGGTGGTTTAATTACCACATCACCTGGTAATCACTGATTATTCAAACTTATAGATGGCGCTAGAGTAAAAAGCTGCTCATATTTTATCACATTGTGTATATTAAGACATTTAAGTGATTTGTTGTTGGTAATACTCCTGATAATGATAATAAAACTCCAGATTGCTACAAGAAAGATCTTAGAAAGCTAAAGTTGCTATTTGAATCTTAATCTTTAGTTAATGAATCCTTGAGAACTTTTAATAGCTATGCTTAAAGTTAAAGATTTAAATTTCCAATTATTTCTTCTGTAAAAATAATTTGCTATACTTTCCAATAAACGTCATAGTATATATAAAAACTGCAACAAAGATAGGTGGTAGAAAAAAGCATCAATTGACCAATAAAATTTCTACTGAGACTAGAGAATTTATGAAGAAAAGAAGGAATATGAAGATTTACAAAAATGATGCATTAAAAAGGATTGAATACCTCAAACTTTGTAAAATGGTTTGAAAAAAAGTTGAAAATAGTATGAGAAAGTATAACTGTGAACTAGAAAGGAAAGCTGTAGAAGAGAATAAAAGTCTCAAGAGTGCAAAACAACATTTTGGTATTGGTATGAAATTTATATCTGTAATAAGAAAAAAAAAGATGGAATTATTACTAAAAAGAGAGATGACATCATGAAATGGGTAGAAGACTTTTATCAAGAAGAATTATATAGTAATAAAAAACAAGTACCTCCTATATCTATTATATCTTCCAAATTGCCTAGAATTTTGAATGAGGAAGTGAGACATGCAATTAAATGTATGAAGAAAGAAAAGGCTCCAGGTAATGATAGAATTATAATTGATATATTAAAAGAAGCAGGTGAAGAAATACAATTTTTTTTAGTAAAGTTATACACCAAATGTCTAAATGATAAAGATGTACCGAAAGATTGGAAAAATGCAGTAATAATATTAATATTTAAAAAAGGTGATAAAGAAGATATTAGAAATTACAGACCTATCAGCCTTTATTCAAAATTTTTACCAAGATAATTACAACTTGTCTACAGAAAACATTGGATTTCCACCAACCAAGAGAACAAGCTGAATTTAAAAGGGGTTTTAGTACAGTAGATCATATTCAGGTATTGGGAGAAGTTATAGAAAGACAAAGGAATATGAATTGCCATTATGCTTTGGATTTGTAGATTATGAAAAGGCATTTGATTTCTATAAATATGGGTCATTAAGGTATAGATCCTGGATATTGTCATATTTTAAAGAATATTTATAAAAATGCAACAGCAACAATTAGATTACATAATGATACTGGGAAAGTCAACATTGAGAAGGATGTAAGACAGGGTGACTCCATATCTCCAAATCATTTTACAGCAGTGCTGCAAGAAGTATTTTGTGGATTAAAATGGGAAGCTAAAAGAGTGAAAGTAAATGGAGATTATTTAAGACCTTTAGATTTTTCAGATATAGTTATTTTTGCAAATAATGCTTTAGAGATGCAGGAAATGTTACAGGAGTTATCAGATGAACTTAGGACTAAAGATGAATGATAAAAAGATTATTTTCTCAAAATATGAAAATAAAGATTGATTATGATGAGTTAGAAGAAGTTAACAGTTACAAATACCTTGGTCGGATTATTAATACAGTTGGAAACATAATGGATGAAATTAATCATAGAATTAAACTTGGTTGGAGTGCTTTTGGTAGAAATAACTTGATATTAAAAGGAAATAAGTTTATGTGTTTGAAAAGGAAGGTTTTTAATAAATGTGTTTTACCAGTCCTTACTTATGGATCTGAGACTTGAACACTTAATAAAAGAACAATACCGAGATTTCAGACTGCTCAAAGTATGGGGAGATGCATGTTGGGAGTAACAAGAAGAGGTCAAAAATGTAGTATATGGGTAAGAGAACAAACGGGTATTACTGACCTCATTAAAAACATTAAAACATGGAAGTGGAGTTGGGCTGGATATATTGATAGAAGAGATGATAATAGATGGGTAATTAGAATCTTGAACTAGATTCAAGAGATTGTAAAATACCCAGAAAGAGACCACATGTGAAATGGATGGATGAAATAAGAAAGTGTGCAGGGGTGGTGTGGAGAAGAAAAGCTAAAGATTGGAGATGGATTGAACTTGGAGAGACCATTATCCTGCAGTGGATTGGTAATGATTGATGATATATAAGCACTTTAAAATGCTGGGTGAAGAAGCTGTTAATAGCAAACAAAATAAATCAATGTGGGCTAAGCACTGTCAAAGTGTTATCCCTCTTAATCATAGCCAAAAAAAGCCCACATTGATTTATTTTGATTGTTTGCTATTAACAATTTCTTCACCCATCATTTTAAAGTGCTTGCATATACAATTATGTCTTCTGTAAAATCATTTTTTTGCTTGATCGAGTCATGACTTAATACAACTGTCTTTGTAGTGTTGTAATTATATTTTATTGAATGCTCAGGAAGTATTGTAAATACTTTAAGACAGGCTAAAACCTGTATTAAATGCGCCTTGAAATATTTATAAATAGGCAAATATCATTTTGCCACTAGAGGGACTTCACAAACCATGACACAAGATAGTGGACTTTTATAAAGATAAGAGCAGTTGTCTTATCTTTAACTTAAATTTCTACTTATATAGGCCAATCTGAAGCATCCTCATTTGGGAGAGTGAAGTTGTTGTCCCTTTCGCTGTTTAAGTCCACTATTTTCTTAATCAATTAACCTTCATGAAATCTTGCGATTTATAGTGAGTTAATGTTACAATTTTAATACTGGAATATCTGTAAACTATTGTAGAGTTGTAATTATATTTGATTGAGCACACAGATTTTCCACTATTAAGATTCGTGACAATTGTAAGTCACAAAATTTCACAAAGGTTAATTGATTAAGGAAATAGTGGACTTAAACAGTGAAGAGAACAACAATTTCATGCTCCCAAATCAGGATGCTTCAGATTGGCCTACATAAGTAGAAAATTAGGTTAAAGGTGGCCACTCTTATCTTTATAAAAGTCGGTTTTGTGAGGGTCCTCTAGGGCAAAATGATATTTGCTTGACTATTTATAAATATTTCAAAGCACACTTTCTACTTATATAGGCCAATCTGAAGCATCCTCATTTGGGAGGGTGAAGTTGTTGTCCTCTTCGCTGTTTAAGTCCACTATTTTCTTAATCAATTAACCTTCATGAAATCTTGCGATTTATAGTGAGTTAATGTTACAATTTTAATACTGGAATATCTGTAGACTATTGTAGAGTTGTAATTATATTTGATTGAGCACGCAGATTTTCCACTATTAAGATTCATGACAATTGTAAGTCACAAGATTTCACAAAGGTTAATTGATTAAGGAAATAGTGGACTTAAACAATGAAGAGAACAACAATTTCATGCTCCCAAATCAGGATGCTTCAGATTGGCCTACATAAGTAGAAAATTAGGTTAAAGATAAGATGGCCACTCTTATCTTTATAAAAGTCGGTTTTGTGAGGTTCCTCTAGGGCAAAATGATATTTGCTTGACTATTTATAAATATTTCAAAGCACACTTCCTGTGCACTCAATAAAATATAATTACTTTGTAACTTATTTATAAGACATAAACATTTTATATTACAAGTCTGCTTTAGAGTAACAACCATTTTTTAGGTATTGTTTCAGGTTATTATAAATATATATTTATTTTTAAGTAGATCAGACCTGCCAATATAACAGTATGTAATTTTACCATCTACAATTTGTCTCAAAATCTCCTTTCTGGGTGTTTAATTAACAATTATGGCAAAATCAATGGAGTTCTTAAGACATTCCAAACATCTTTTCCAGATTCAATAGTAAAAACACCTAAATTTGATCTTCCTAGACCCAATTGGATTCTAATCAAATTCAGGATAACCCATGGTCTCAGGATAACCCATGGCCATTGTACTTACCTGATTCTGAAATAAATACTGACATGTAAATGTGGACAAAGACAAATCATGAACCACATAGTTAATAACTGTTAAATTTATGATTGCAGTGGCAAAATTGAAGTAGTTAACAAAGTCACTAATAAATTTATCTTCTGATTAAAATCTCTTGAGATTACTTTATGATATTTTGTTAATAATTATGCCGTCTAAAAAAGCAACATACTAAATAAGTATTTCCATAAATTATTATTAAAATTTTAGTTTTCTTTTAAATGCAACAATGTAACCATATATTTTATATATCAGCTGATTTCTTTCATGCTAGGAAATTACTTTTTTGTCCTCATGTGTCAATGCATCGGCTGGGAAGCAACCCCGCAAACCCGGGACAACTGCTTGTAAGGCAGTTGTAAAACCTAACAAAACTTCCTAAATAGGAAAGCCATTTAAGATTCATAATAGTAAGCATCATTCATATTTTTATATTCTAAAAATTTAGCTGTTTTTTTCTTATGTATCTCCATCTAAAACGGTTTCTTGGTTGAGTCTATAAAGACTGTGAAAATATATTAAGCTGTTTCTTCTACTAAAGTAGTTGAAATTCATAATAACTCATTACCAATACAAGATAATGTTAACTGACTACATCACTATATCATAGAGTGCAAAACACTTTTAACTTTGAAGATTTAGCACACATTACTTTCTGTGCCATACTCTCCAGTGATTTTGTGTTTCCTTTCTATGTAAATATTTAAGGTTTCATTAATTCTTGAATCATTGACTTTGATCGAGTCTGCTTCAAATTGTAGTACATTTAAATAATTCTAAAATGTCTATCCTTGTAGTGTTGCTCTTTGTGGGTATCCCTTAAGTTTAGTTCAAATATAGACCCAGTAAGAAGAGCAGCAGCATTACATTATCTGTCCTCATATTAAGGGTTATTGAGAAGAGCTAAGTTAAGATTCATTACCACTAAATTTTGCTCATTCACTGCCCATTATTGGATGATTAACTTGCCTTGGATAGGGTTCAGCTATCTGAAAAAAAATACAAAAATTCTACCAGACCTGAATTTAAACCCAGCATTAAGCATGGAGGAATTCACATTACACCTTCACTATAACTACAAAAATTTGTTAATATAAAAAATAAAGAGCTCAGCTAATTTGCTCTATCAAGCTTTATTGATAAATGCTAGCTAAACAAAGCATTTAAAAATCTCTATCTTGAAAACCAATCTTTAACCTCAAACCAATGGTTTCGTGCTTTGTCACTCTTCAGTAAAGTGCTAGAATAGTTTCAGATCCTAAATCTAAAAACACCAAGCCCAAGCCAGCATTGATCTAAAAGTTAACTATTAAGTAAAAAATCTGAAATTTTTAGACACCCAGACTGTCTAACTCAAATAGCTGGGTTTGAAGACATTTAGGTGTCTAAAAATTTTAGATTTTCTACTTAATAGTTAATGTTTAGATAAATGCTGGCCTCAACCCCATATAGCTATATGAGTTAGATAGCTGGGTTTGAAGACATTTAGGTATTTAAAAATTTCAGATTTTCTACTTAATAGTTAACTTTTAGATAAATGCTGGCTTTGGCTTGGTATTTTTAGATCTAGTGCCTGAAACTATCCCGGTGCCTCACTGAGGAGTGCCAAAGCATGAAATCATTGGTCTGAGGTTAGGAAGTGGTTTCTTTGTTTAGCTGGCATTTATGAATAAAGCTTGTTAGAGCAAATTAGCAGAGCTCTTTATTTTTTATTTAAAAGATTAAAATTTGAGTCATAGATTGATTTTTTAATTTGTTAATGTTTTTGACAAAAAGTCAGTATTTAAAAAAATATTTTTATGGAACTATTAATTTCATTTGATTATTATATAAACTATAGATAGATATTTTATATTTGTTTTTTTTTTTATCATCTCTATCCCACTATATCACAACCATCTGTGGCCACAAAAACTCAGACCCCCCTCTCTCATTACATATGCATTTTACAATCTTTATTCATCAGTATGCATTGATAAAAACTAAAATAATAACTAACTATACATAATATATATATATGTCAAGCTATCTTATAAATGCACATATGTGGGAGATATTTCATTAAAACATTATATGATCTAAATAAGAGTCATAGATCACATGACCCAATAAGTGATAAATAAGTCTGGAGATGAACCTTCCTGCAACCATTGGTTATTATGGTTTGCACAAGGTGGCAGTATTGTATGTTGAAAGTTGCTATTATTTGTTTAGATAGTTATTAAATGATAGAATTCAATTTGGAGAATGTCTTATTGTCATGTATGTGTATAATTAAAATACACACAAACACAAAGTAATACTACCAAATATTATAAATATTAATTTTTATTAAGTGCTTATAGCCTTATATAAGCAATAGTAAATGGAGATTTAATATTTAAACGTATGTATGTGTATAATTTGTCGCATATACATACGTAAGTTATAAATATACGTGAAGATAAAAATACTTCGTTAATTTAATATAATATATTTTAATACCTGTTGTTATTTTTTAAAACAGCAAGAAAACAAATCCTTTTAGGTAGGAATCTAATTAATGAAGGAACTTTGCAGATAAACAAGATGAGTAATTAAAAAGTAATCGGGCTGCAAAGATAAACAATCAAAGTAAAATGTTAAGTCTAAATCTGTTTCTGCAAGTGAACTGGGAGAAATTGATCCAATCAGGGTGGACAAGATTTGACCAATCAAATCTAGGAAATCAGGATGGGGGAAATGAGTGAAAGTGTAAAGAATTGGTCACTTACAACTGGAAGCTCACTGATGAAGATGAATACTGTGAAAGATGCTGAATATTGCTTATTTAGCATGGTAGCTCCAGGGTGGATTGCTGGCCTCCGAACATCCAAGTGTCAGCATAGGGACTCTAAAGTAGGTCGAATAGATCTTTATTATTATTGTGGTATACCTTCAGGTTTGTTGATATAAATATATAATGATTGTTTTAATGTATTCGTGTAAATATATATATATATGTATTAGTGAATTGTAATTAAATCTGCTTTTCTTATTCTACTGGCATTAGTCTTTGTGATTATATTTATTGTAGGCATATATAGGCAGGGCATGGTTAGCTTACTGCATAGATTGTTCACCAGTGAATATTATAACTGGCAGACATAATATTTGGCACAGTCAAGAGTTCAAACCTAGTAAAGCTAGAGTAGTGTGCATTAAAATTGCTGTTATTCATCATTTACTCAAAGCAGAATTTTTTTTTAAAGTACAATATTTGAGTATAATGGATAAATTGCATATGGCCATTGACGAATTCTACGTAAATGAGACAAGCAGTCGGCCATTGTATGTTGAACACATAGAAAGTATCTTTTTATTAATAGAGTTGAAAATGATAAGTACAAAATAGCCACTGTATTATGTTTCATGGGTAAAGCGGTTATAGAAATTGCAAATTGGTTAGTAGCACTTTTAACCCTGAACAATGCTCGTACAGTGATTTCAAAGAGCAATTGGGTAATTATTTTAACCCCACTCTGCTTCACATTGCTAGACTACAGTTCCATTATCATCAGCAAGCTAGAAATGAAATGATTAAGGA
Organism: Epiperipatus broadwayi; assembly: GCA_028023455.1. NCBI lineage: Eukaryota > Metazoa > Onychophora > Udeonychophora > Euonychophora > Peripatidae > Epiperipatus > Epiperipatus broadwayi. The sequence continues at coordinate 8,902,249 of JAQFVV010000011.1, forward strand.
TTTTGACTGTGCACTGTGAGTGTTAGCTAAAGACTGTGTGTATGATTCTTACTTAGATGAAGCTCTCCTTGAACAGTTTCTACCAGGCATAAACAGCAACATTTTATGGCAACAGCTACTGTCAGTAATGAATCTTGATTATACAGAGACAATCAAATGTAGCAAAGCCTATGAGCTCATCTTGGAACAGTCCAAAAATACGCAGAATTTAATAATGGGGGAAATAAGCAGACCAAAGTTTACAAAACATTCATAACAGTGGAACAGAAATCCACAGAAAATAATGAAAGTAATGGCAATAATAGTAGAAACCCTGTCATTTGTTTTTGCTATGAAAAAAGAGCATAAAGCCACTGATTGGTATTTTAGACCCAAACAATGTAAATTGTGTAATAAGAAAGGGCATAGGCAAAATGTGCTGGAGAAAACAAAATGAAATACTACACACAAGAAACAGTCCTAATTGTAAATTGCAGGGGGAAAAACAGTTTACAATGATTAGCAATATATCAACCAGTCTTGATGATAAAATAATTATAAAAGTTAAAATATATGATCACGCTATAGACATGGAAGTGGACAGTGGGAGCGGTATAACCCTAATTTCACTACGCGATTGGCAGACCATTACAGAAAATTGTAAACAAAAACCTGAAATAGTAAAAAATGACATAAAACCATTAGATGTAAATGGTAATTCTATTAAAATAAAGGACATGATTAAAGCTCCAATAAATGGAGTGGAGGGTAACATGCCCTGATAAATCCATTAATCAGCTGTGAGTGGTTTAATAAATTAGGGATTAGATTGACATTTATAGAAAATGTTGAGTTGGAAAAAGAAATGGAAAATAAATTTCCAAATTTATTTAATGAGGGGCTGGGAATTATTAAAACTGAGTCGGTATCATTAGAAATGAGCACACCATCTCTCCCCATAATTTGCAAACTTAGAAAGGTATAGTTCACTCAGAAGATAAAAGTAGGAATTGATGACCTCATCAAGAAAGGGGTGTTGGAACCCATGGAAAAGTCAGATTGGGCCACCCCAGTAGTCATCATAACTAAACCTAACAGATATGCTTGTCTGGGGATTACAGGGTAACTGTAAACAAAGCATTAAACAAGGGCACATATCCTGTACCAAAGGCTAGAGAAGTTATTGCTTCATTGCAAAAAAAATCTAATGTCTTCATGAAGTTAGACCTTAACACAGCATTTCATCAAATACCAGATACAGAAGAAGTATCCAGAATACTGACAATTACTACACATCTTGGGCTATACAAATGTAAAAAACTACCATTCGGAATAACGTCAGCCCCAGCATATTTCAGTCAAAAATCGAAACCCTCCTCAATGAATTGAATGGTGTCATACCATATTTTGATGACATTCTCGTAACAGAGACCACAGACAAAGAACTTAGAAACTGAGTAGATAAGATATGTGAATGACTAAATGAGTTTGGTGCAAAGTTGAATAGTGAAAAATGCATTTGAAAACTAAGGAAATGAAATTTCTGGGTCACATTATATCGAGAAGTGGCACACACCCTTCCCCCAAAAAGGCTAAATCAGTAGCAGAAGCACCAAGACCCACAAATGTAAAGCAACTACAAGCTTTTCTCAGCTGGGTGAATTTTTTTGAAATGTTTTTAAAAGGAAAAGCCCATGTGGCCACTCCTTTATATAATCTACTGAGGACAAACCAGAAATGGAAATGGAATGAGCAAGAAGAAATGGCATTTTTTTGCACTAAAGCACTACTTACTTCAGAGAAATTATTAGTACATTATAACAGTGATCTGGAAATTATGTTGACCACTGATACATCTAAATTTGGGATCAGGGCAGTACTAAGTCATCCAGTCCAGTCGGAAGAGTGATCCCTTAGCATATGCTTCATGCACCTTGTCCAAGGAAGAAAATAACTATAGCCAGTTAGACAAGGAAGTGCTCACAATTTTGTTCGGAGTGAAAAAATTCTACCAAAATCTGTATAGGAAAAAATTTACTATTATAACCGATCACAAACCACTGCTGGGAATATTCAGAAATAAACATACGCCTGATCATTTAAGTCCACAAATGTTATATTGACTTAACATTCTCGTGGGCTATGATTACAGTCTGGAATACAAAAAGGGAAAACAAATTGGCCATGCAGATGCATTATCAAGCATGCTCGATCTTGATGCAGCACCAGTATTAGAAAGAGAAATAAATTATATAGATGTACTTCAGAAGCAAAACCTAAATAGCAAAATTGTAGCTTGATGGACAGAAGATGATGGCTATCAGTAGATAATAAATAAGATCAGAGGAGGATGGCCGAACAAACATCCAAGTTTTTTCCACAAACAATTATGGAATGTCCACAACAGCTATCTGTGTATAAAGAATGCATTTTGAGGAATGACCAAGTGCTGATACCTGTGGTGGGGAGACAACAAATACTAAACTTGCTTCATGAGGGACATCCTGGGCATTGTGAGGGCAAAAGCAATAGCCCATAGTGTCACATGGTGGCCAAACATCAATGTAGATATAGATATATAAAGAAATGTAAGAACAGCCAACAGTGCGATAAAGCCTCCTCATCAACTTTTGAAACCTGGCCAAAAGCACACTACCCATTGCAATGATCTATGTAGACCACTGTGGTCCATTCGAAGGCCATTTAGGCTGAGTATAAAATAGTGAAAAATACCAGCACAGAGGAAACAGCACTCTGTACAAGATTTTTGCTCATCATGGATTCACAGAAACTTTATTCTCTGATAATAGAACAGGTTTCAAATCGGAAAATTTCACAGAGGCAATGCAAGATTGAGGAATAAAACATGTACACCCCCATATCACCCCCAATCAAATGGACTGGCTGAAAGAGCAATGCAAAGCCTCAAGTCAGCTATAAAAAAATGGGAGAAATGGAAAATTGATGAAGCTGTGTTGACTGCTCTTCTCCACCAGCATTCTTACCCCAGTGGCCAAATCTGGCAAATCACCAGCGGAAATATATTTAGGCAGAAAACTGCAAACAAAACTTGCAAAAATAGTGCCAAAAAACAACAACAAGACAAACAACAGAATTGTTCGTACAAATTCCAGCCACAAGAGAGAGTATCGGTAAAGAACACACTAAAAAAATCGATGGTTTCCAGGGAAAATTATTCACCAGCTGTCAAAACAAGTCATGACAGTTCGCACAGATGATGGTAAGATTTTAAAAAAATCATGTGAACCAGCTATGGAGAAATGAAAGTGATGACTGGATTCCAAATCTACGCACAACAGAAACTGATGAGACTCTAAAAAATGATAATAAACCAGAAATTTGTGCCATCCAAGAAACTGATCATCAATTAAATATTTTGTCTACAGAGAAGTTACCACATAAATGGAAAATAATTCATGGCAACAACTTAAAAGGAAAATAAACCCTCCCAAATATTTAAATGATTATATTTTAAGTTCGAAGACTAACAAATAATTTTCGAACTTGGGATAAGTATTGTTATGTATGTGTATAATTAAAATACACATACACACAAAGTAATAATAGCAAATATTATAAATATTAATTTTTATTAAGCGCTTATAGTCTTATATAAGTAATAGTAAATGCTGTAAATGGAGATTTAATATTTAAACGTATGTATGTGTATAATTTGTCACATATACATATGTAAGTTATATATATATATTTTAATGGTCACTGAAATTTGGTCTTAAAGTATCTGCCAACAGGGCGCCATCTAGGCCATTCGAACCTAGAAAAATTTATAAAGTAGGCAGATACGCGCTGTTAAAAATCCAACTTTTCTTTTATTGATCGTTTGCCCTTGCCACTAGCTCAAGGAGATGCAGAGATTAATATAATATAAATTCTTATCTAATTATATTTCAATATAAAAAAAATAAAAATAAAATAAGCCACTGCCAGTAATTAACACACAAATAGATTTTTATTAACGCACATTTAAAATTGAGGAATAAATTTATTTTAGATTTTACATTAATAATTTTTTTTTTAATTTCAATTCAAATTATTATTTAAATAGACTGCACAGATGGATATTTCCGAGGGTGAATTTTTTTTTACCGAGACGCATGTGTTACTAACGGTCCTTCCCATATGAAGTTTTCCCGAAAACAAATCGAGTCATTCACCCCTTAAAAGAAGTTTTCCCGAAAACAAATCGAGTCATTCAAAGGGGTAAGTGAAGCAACCGACAGCAAAACACATAGATATCAGGTAATGAAATTGAACCCTCCCAACTTTAACGTAACTTTTAATTAGATCATAATATATATACACACACACACACAAAATGAAATGGAAATGATTACTTAAACATCTGCATAAAAAAATATTAATAATTGATTTTGCATTTTTAAATCAGATAAGAGTTCTTATTTTCAGCTATTAATTAATTGCAATTTTTAGGAAAGTTCTTATTAAATAGACACTAGAGTTCATACGTTATGGATTGAGCAGATTTTAGGGATCCGTCTTCATGATCACTTTTGTAGATTTTGTCATTCTTTGAAATGAAACCGCTACTTGCCATTCATTTGGTCAGGAACTGTCATCCAGAGGTCTCAGCTGGTTGTCTGTAAAATCAAACTTATTGCAGACTTCCACATTATGAAAATCTGCAATATAGCCAGTTATAACGACATATTCATAGTCAGCTCTCAGATAACAATCCCTCGAATAATTTGGCTTTTATATTTTTATTAGTCTCTTATCATTCAATCTTTGGATTTAAAGAGCAAGACATCACTAATCCATTCATGTTTCAGTTATGGTCCATGCTGTCATTTTCGTGTTTGCATTGGTCATTTAATTCCTTTGTATTCTCTTATCTGACCATTTAATTTATTTTACATGCCTCACGAGTTAGTTTGCTTTTGAACAATCATTTAATTAATAAGACAATCACTTCCATTTTCTAAGACTATAGAAATCAACATTATTTCTATTTTTAAAATATCAATCTTTATATTTTTACTTTTTTACAAAAAAAAATACTTTCAAATGCTTTTATCTGTAAAAGCCTTCAAAGTTTCCCATCTGTGCGATCTATATATACGTTACACAACTTTTAATTTTCAGTGTTTAAGTTAAGTTTGTTTTTCATTTTAATAAATCAATTTTTTTTTAGTTTTAAAATAATGTAACGGCATATTTATATACCGTTACAATATATATATATGAAGATAAAAATATTTGTTAATTTAATATAATATTATACTTTAATGCCTGTTGTTATTTTTTAAAACAGCAAGAAAACAAATCCTTTTACATAGGAAGTCTAATTAACAAAGGAACGTTGCAGATAAACAAGATGAGTAATTAAAAAGTAATTGGGCTGCAAAGATAATCAATCAAAGTAAAATGTTAAGTCTAAATCTGCTTCTGCAAATGAACTGGGAGGAATTGATCTGACCAGGATGGACAAGATTTGACCAATCAAATCCAGGAAATCAGGATAGGGGAAATGAGTGAAAGTGTAAAGAATTGGACACTTACAACTGAAAGCTCTACCAATGCAGACGAATTGTGAAAGGCGCTGAACGTCGCTTATTTTGCACAGTAGCTTCAGAGCAGACTGCTGACCCCCGAACATCCAAGAATCAGCATAGGGACTATAAAGTAGGTCACATAGATCTTTATTATTATTATTTTGGTATACCTTCGGGTTTGTTGATATAAATATATAATGATTGTTTTAATGTATTCGTGTAAGTATGTATTGTAACGTTTTTTGCATGTCTGATTAGGTCTCTGTTACACATATAATGTGTGAGTTGATCAAATTATGCAAAAAGAAGAAAGCTTATTTCTATTTCTAAAAACATAACTATATTTCCTGATCAACTCTACCTCGATGAAATCAGCTTTTATTTCTTTTATAAGGGCACCAGGATTCATATAAGAATCCGCTAAAATCTCTCACATCATGTCTCGCAAATTAAAAAGAAAAATGTTTTCAAAAGAATTGGTATTATATTATACCATAACTAGAATTATTTCCTAGATATTATTATTCCTGGAGCTTATTCAACACATATTGGCAAAGATAAATTATATCTTCAAATCTTACTAAACTAATATTAATAACTTTAATAATAATCATTAATAATTATTATTAATAATGCACAAGGAAAAGTTGGTATTAGAAATAAATATTTTTATTCTAACAAATTAAAATGTTTAACAATAAATCATAGAGAACACACACTAATCCAGATATGAATCCATTAATAAAAAATAACAGTTACACAATTAAAAAGTTCTTGGGTAAACAATAGTCTTTTGAACAATAAAATTAAAGTTTATATCGGGATCCTATTATAAGCATATTTTTAAGAATTGTTTGCAAATGCTTAATTTTATCACAATCATGAATGGTTAATCTTAACTTACCGGTAAGTTTAGTGAGTTCACGAAGTTTGTAGATTACTATGCATAGTTTTTTTTTTGTGGGAGAATGAGTTCAGCCATCGGTTATAAGGTGATCTTGTGGTCTATTCTACTGGTCAGTCATGAGTTTTTCTGGTGTCCATCTCAGGTATGATGTCTGCAAAAGCTCTAGTTCACTTCAACATGCAGAATTCTTTCAGCATAGGGTGATCCTGGATATATTCTTTTGTTATCCAGGACTGACCATAGGAAAAACAGACAAAACAAGATGTTGATTAAACTGGCCTCTTCCTTTTTATACTCGAGGTCCAGTTTTCAGACTTCTGCGCATACCTTTTGTTTGTCAAAAATATATGTTGATAATCTTGTACATTCTTTATAAAATTTAAGTTACAAAGTCTTTATTTTTTTAGCATAATTCTGCTATCTCTAATTTGCTAAAATATTTTTCTTTTAGCTTATCTGGATTGGTAATTTGTGTGTCTTTTGTTCTCTCCAATTTTTACTTTTATTTTTAATTAGATAAAAAAAAATACGAACGACAATTTTTGGTTGTTACGGATAATTCAACCGATGATGTATTACCCTGAAGGCATACCAGTCTGATGTTGCGATTTTTAAGATAACGTCTCCAAGTGATCTGCGGACACATGTAATCACTAAAATGTGTCCGCAGATCACGTGAACACGCTACATTAAAAATCGCAAGATTAGACTGATATGTCTTCAGGGTAATACGTCATAGGTTGAATTATCCAGGTCACATGCTAAAAAATATTCAAAAATGAAAAATATCTGACACAGGTCAGGCAAATACTAAAAAAAAATAAAAAAAATGTACATGCATGCGTCAAAATATTATTCTCAATTTTAAAATACAGCAGTGCATAGCGCTGGAATTGCCTGTGGATGTTTTTGTCAAGCCGCAGGCTCGGCGTACACGTATATCAGAGATTGTATTACTCTCATAGCTGTATGATATAATTCAAAAATTAAAACGTAATTCAATGTAAGTTTGAGAATTGTAGAAATATTAACAAATATTTTTTGTAAATAAGTTTGAGAATTGTAGAAATATTAACAAAAACTTCTTGTAAATTTTAAATAAACACCTAAATAAAAAAGACGTGATCTAATACAAATCTGGTATTAATGGCGTCCAGAAAACGCCGCACTTTTACATGCATTTGGTAATTTTAAAAACGTACTTAACAAAAAGTTTTTGTAAATTTAAAATAAACAAATAAAACACTTTACCCGAATTAATGCGAATCTGGCATTAATGGCGTCCTTGTTATCACATGCATTTGGTAATGTATATTCCAAATTTGTTTTAAAAAATTATCGAAAATTATTTACACATTAAACGTAATTCAATGTAAGTTTCAGAATTGTAGAAATATTAACTAAAAATTATTGTAAATTTAAAATAAACAGATAAATAAAAAACACTTTACCGGAGAATACATTATTTACACATTAAACGTAATTCAATGTAAGTTTCAGAATTGTAGAAATATTAACAAAAACTTTTTGTAAATTTAAAATAAACAGATAAATAAAAACCACTTTACCGGAATAAATTATTTACACATTAAACGTAATTCAATGTAAGTTTGAGAATTGTAGAAATATTAACAAAAATTTTTTGTAAATTTAAAATAAACAGATAAATAAAACACTTTACCCGAATTTACAGCTCAAAAAAGTAACTGTGATGCCGTGAATAGCAATAGACAGAAAAATCAAAAAATTTCCCAAACCTCTCTCCGAATTTTAAATCTCGCGGGTGGAAAAAAAAATTGACTCTCTGATGGATTAATCACGCCAGTCATTTTGTTGCCATGACAACGTTGTCATGCAAAAAACGTCAATGTCTACCAGAAGGGAAATCGGTAAGTCAAATACGTCATCGGTTGAATTATCCGTAAGTACCTTTACTTTTTTTTAGCTTTTACCAAATGCCAATATATTTGTACCATATATAAATAAACGGTACAGTATATATTACTGTATTGTAATTAAATCTGCTTTTCTTATTCTACCTGCGTTAGTCTTTGTGATTATAATTATTGTAGGCGTCTATAGGCAGGGCAAGGTTGGCTTACTGCATAGATTGTTCACCAACGAGTATTATAATTGGTGGACATAACACCTATAAAAATATGAGATTTGATTGCTTATAAATAATTTTAAGAAATAATAGAATGGTTTTATTGCGCAGGAATTCATTAAAAGTTCTAATACTGAACTTTGAGCATTAGAATCCGCCCTCTATCATTGCCCCAAATCAATAGGAAATTGGTTATACATATATTTAAAATGAAACTATTCGTATGACAATATTTAAAAAAAAAATTTATTATACAGTTTCCAAATTTATTTTTATACATTTGCAATCGGTTTTTGCTATTTTTTTTCTTGCTTTTGTAGCGGTATTTGACCTGCACTTCTTGCATTAGCGTCGAGTTTTGCACCAGCAGTTGGACTTCTAAAAATAATAAATAAAATTTATATTTATCTGTTGTTTATCTAATGATTATTATATACCTTCAATTGTTAAACAAATGAAATTATTTTATAATTATTAACATTATAAATTAATTTAACGCACATTGATTATGGAAGTAATATTTCCTAAGGCAATAAACCTAAAGCATGTGCAGTTGAAAATGCGAAGGTAGGGACCTCTACAGGTCTTTTCTTCCAATGCGTAAGAATATACATGTAAATATACATGTAAGAATATACATGTAAATGGAAAAATATGGGTGATTTATTTTGTAAATTATGTAAGGAAGGAATTGAAAATATTAGGCATTTGTTAATTGAATGTAAATGTTTGAAAACAGAAAGGGTACATATAATGAAGTTGTGGAAAAATAAATATGAAAAGAGTGATTATACAGAAAGTGAATTATTGGTTTTTATGCTGGGTTTGGGAAAAGATAAGGGGGATTTAGATATAAAGGTTATAGAGTTGACAAAAATTATGTTGTGGAAATGGGATAGAGCAGATTATGGGTAAATTTAGAGTGGGGAATGTAAAAGAAAGTGGCTAACAGGTTTATCTGGGCATAATTGCTGAGATATTCTTGACTTCGTTTAAGGAGAAGCCATAATATATCACATCACATCACACATGCTTTAGGTTTATTGCCTTAGGAAATATTAATTATTAACATTAAAAATCTTACTTAATTTCTTCCACACTTCTTGACCCTTTTACTTTACTCGATAGTCCACTCGAACTCATTCTAGCAAGAATTTCTTTCTCGCCGTCTTCTATCGCTAACATTGTTTGCGTAGACTGGATTGTTTGCCTTCTAACTCGATGACCTTTTATTCCTAAAAAAAAAAAAAAAGCATAATGAACACAATATTAGAGAAATTTGTTATTAATAAATATTATTTTACAAAGTTTGCAATTCTAAAGAATACTAAAAAAATTTAAGTTGATTTGTTAAACATGTAACAAAAAAGTTTCGAGCTGATAACGAGAGTGTAACAATTCAAATATTTGATACTTAAAACATCACGCAATAACCACATCTTTATGCTTACAAAAGCTGTTAAAACAGTAGCAATGTGATGTGATATACTGTAGCTTCTCCTTAAACGAAGTCAAGAATCTCTCAGCAATTATGCCCAGAGAAACCTGTTAGTCACTTTATTTTCCATTCCCCAATTTAAGTTTTCCCATATTCTGCTTCATCCTATTTCCACAATATAATCTTTGTCAAACTCTGTGGCCTTTATATCTAAATCCCCCTTGTCTTTTCCCAAACCCAGCATAAAAACCAATAATCCACTTTCTGTATAATCACTTTTTCATATTTATTCTTCCATAACTATAATGTACCCTTTCTGTTTTCAAGCATTTACATTCAATTAACAAATGCCTAATATTTTTTATTCCTTTCTTACATAATTTACAGACTAAATCACCCATATTTTTCCATTTACATGTATATTCTCTTGTTGCTAAAGATTCCGTTCGAGCCTTAAACAATAACAACTTTCCTTACTATTATCATATATTAACTTGCACCTAATATTCTGTTTACTTCTATATATATTTAAACTCTTTTTACTCTCCATACTAGTTCTCCATCTCTCTAACTCCCTATTCTTTATTAATAAATCTATTCTTTTATTCCATTCCTTACCACTATAACACTCAACAATCCACATAACACAATCATCCCATTTTTTGTACAAATATACTGATGTAAATTCTTTATCCAAATCTTTTGCATACCACATTACCCTTCTCACTCATCTTGTTGCCTGCCCTTTACTCATAACCCAATTAAATACTATTTTGGCTATTCTTTTATTATTCATAAACTGCAATCTACTTCTTTTCCATATGGTAGTGCCATCTCTAATAGTCAATAGTTTCTAGAATGTAGTCATAATAATGTTTAGCCAGTGTCTTTCAATCCAATATTCCCAGACTAGTTTCAAGCATATGGCACTACTGTAATACTACTGTTTTAAAAGCTTGTGTAGGCATAAAAAATAGTTATGTGATATTTTAGTGGTTTAATACCAATCCTAGCCCAAAGGTAACAGTGATTATGATTATTAAAAAACTAAAGATATCAAAATATATAAATACAGAATTGGATTCAAATTTGTGTATTATATAGGCAAAATAGCTTGGATTAAAAAATTATTGTATTTCAATTTGAGTTGATAACTTTATAGTTAACCAAAAAGGTGAAATATGGATGCTGGAGGGGTGTATTTGATCCAAAGATTCTGATCTTCTCCCAAATCCAAGGCTCCTCACTAAAAAACCAGTCTGAGGATATTGGATTGGAAAATTGGATAGGCATTATTATGCATAACCTTCTAACATCTATTCATTACTAGAGCTTACACTATGTGGCACTAGTGTGGATTTTTTTTGCTAGTGTATGCCACCTATGACAAGCGAAGATGTTTCAGGAATGCATTCATAGTGGGAGAGAATGTCTGAGTATTGTGCTGGTGATCATTTATAATGTGGTTGGAATTTAGATGTGAGATGCATTGACAAAAAAAAAGTTATTTAAGTTGATATGTCTGTGAATAAAACTAAATGATTTATATTGCAGTTTTATCTACAATCCAGATTTTTTGCACTCACATATTTATTTGACAATATCCTCTTTAATTAAATAAATAAGTTAATGTATACTACAAATCATGACCATCGTAGCACTTTATAATAAACTTTAAACTTGGAGATCAATATATCTAGGCTTATTATTATAATTGCAAAGAAATCAAGTCATATATCACATGACCTAATTTAACAAACTTGTATTACAATGTCATCTAATGAGCTTGCCAATAGCTCTTAACAAGCTTTTCAGAATATCCCCAACCCCAGACTGGTTTCTGCTTCTGTCCTCCTCAGTGAGGCACTAAAATATTCAAGCATTAGATTTAAAATACCAGGTCAAGCTTTACCTAATGATTAACTACTAAGTAGAAAATCTGAATTTTTCAAATATCCATATCTTCACATCCAGCTATCTTTCTTAAATAGCCATATGCAACTGAACTAAGTTCAATATAAAATCGCCAAAACCTTAATAGCAAAAAATATAATCGCAAAGAAATCAGGTCATATATCACGTGACTTAAATTTTAACAAGCTTGTATTACAAATGTTATCTAATAAGCTTGCCAAGCAGCAACCAGTCTGGAATTGGGGATATTCTGAAAAGCTTGTTAAAAACTATTGGCAAGCTTGTTAGATAATATTATAAGTGGCAAATTGCAGTGAAGTAGAAGTTAACTAAAATACACATCTCTAACAAAATGTACATTTAGAAATGTTGAAACAATATATGGTGAATATAAAGAAACTATCTAATGAGTTTATTTTACTGTATACTTTATAGAACATCTTGTCACAAATAAACATTAGTATTTAACATAAATAAAGACATTAATATATGTGTTTTTTGTTTTATTGTATTTCTCACTTATCAATAGTTTATTAAAAAGATTTTGAATTATGACTATAGGTATGTGTGGATGGAAAAGAGCACCATTATTTTATTATCTGTTTATGGGTTTATAGTTGCATAACATCTTTACAATAATTTATATTCCAAATTCAAGTATTTGCATAACTGTGTTCACTATTATATGTAAAATTACAATCTTAAAGTGCAATATATATTGTAACAGTCAAAATATGCAACTCAGTAAAATCAGTCCTAAGAACTAGGGAATGATCATCGAACTCATATGTATGTGTGCAACATATACAAAACAAGATATAAACATTACCACAAATAATATAAAGCCAAAACAGCATCATCTACATTTCCCAGATTATCTTTATCTGGCTACAGCACCTGATGTTATCAGCCATTTTTCTCTATCTCTCTAGGTCAGGTAGATACAAGAGATTCTAAATTAAACTATAAAAACTATAAATACATCATATTATGGAAAATAATACAAGATGCAGAAATAATGAGTATATTACCATCTTATTTATATTATAACAGACAACATCATCATTAAAAGGGGGGAAATGTGATTATAAATGCATTTCACATATATATAAGAGTGGTCGATGACCTCTGTTCTGCAGGTACAAAAGATTATGGCACATAGCAGAGGGTTTAAATGTTGTATAATTAATTGATCACACTTTTAGGTATCCCTACAACAAGTATTATTTAAATAGTGTCAGGTTATGAGTTGAATGTACAATATTTAATTGATTTCTTAATAATCTAGGGTACATGATATTAGTTTGTCAGAGTTTAAATACAAAGTACTGCTGACTATCTTCATTGAACAAATTTTACCTACTAATTTTCTGAAAATATCATAGCCGAATACTAAGAAATATTAATATCATTATTATTTTAATCTGAATTAGCACTGTTGCATATCTCATCATCATTAATGTGCTTTATAAAATCATTAACTTTATATTCCATGATACATTATGCGTATAAAACATGAACACTGAATTATATCATGCATTCCTAGATAGATAATGAGGCAATACCAAGGAACACATACATAAATAATCTACTGCAAAGTACAGTCAAGTTAGGATTCGGCAATGTATACATTAATCACACAAGTAAATACAATAGTAGAATAATCTATAGTCTTTAACCTTCTACATCCTAAGTCCATTTAAAGATTCAAAGATACAATACACAAGGCAAAAATGTGGGACTTCAAGTGCACTGATAAAATAATGTAAATAATTCATTGCTGTAGTCAGCTGTGAGAAGAAATACCTAGTTAATAAATATTAAAATATGTACGGTATGTCATCTTTTGCATGAACCTAACAGAAAAAAATAGATTCATTGGGTGTATAGCTAGGAAACATTTGACTGAAATCCATTATTAAATTTTCATTAATTTGCCTGTGAAATAAACATTTGTGATGACTTGATGCGAAAATGCTGCTTTCACATCATATGATCTCAAATAGTATATAACTGTGAGTCTATCACAAATCCTGAGGAATCCTTCTCTCAACTATAATTTAAAATTTACAATAATTAAAATAAATAACCTATCTAGATAGGCTCCAGGTTCATCCAAAGATTATTAATAAGAATTCATACTCAGTTTCTAACATTGTAGATTTCAATTTTAATATACATAGCCTTTAAAGATAGTTTACTAAATTTAAGCTCATCGGCAGTTGCTATGATTTTTTTTTAAACTGAGTAGTCCTATCATTGCTGTTGTATTATTATGTAAAACCTTTATTTTAATAAATTATCATATATACTACACTTGCTTTTTTTCACTCACCTGCATCCATTTTATATATTTTATTAACTGAATTTTAAAATTATCTTAACTGCTTAACTTTATAAATAAATACATAACAATAAGTAAAAATACTCCAAATAAAATAAAATATAAGCAGCGTGGTGAGAGGAGTGTAACATTTAAACAATAATTTTCACAATGAGCTCTATACAAAAATACAAGGGTCTAAGTTGAAAATTATACACTAAATTAGTACAAACAAAATATATAAATAACATACTAACACTTTTTCTGTGGTAAGAGTTTGCGGTGATTGTCCAAATGATTGATCACTTATATGTAGTAGATCAGAATTTAAACAAAGCCAGGTTTATGAGTAGGTCATGTTAGCTTCTCTAGGGATTATTATCTATTATAGAATTCTTGGTCTATATTTTTCAGAGTTTTGCATTAAGGAAAATCTTTATTCACAGAGCATTTTTAATTCATTCCTCGGGACCCTTTTGGAATACTTTGTTGTGGATGATGCTCTTTAGTATACACAGTATTTGACATCTATTTAGTAATTTAGTTGATAATCAGGAAAACTTATAGCAAAAATATTTTCGAGGACCTTCTTTTGGGACTCTACAGTAAGAAGATGACAAGTTTCTTCTCCATTGCTAAGGCAGGTGCTTCTTAAAACAAATAAATGACTAGTTTTCTAGTAACAATGAGACAAATGCATTTCATGCTGGAATGCTTGCACACACCTGAGAACAATTGCCTAAAGGGATTGGTGGATTTATTGTTCATTTTGATTTTCCATATTTCACAAAATTTTGGTTAAAGTCAATGTGTTTGGTACGGTCGGCCTAACCATCAAGTTCCCCCTCCCTGCACATCAATGCGCTTGCCAATGCCATCTTCCACAAGTTGTTGTCTAAAAGTACTTGTTTGTTTTCAATCAAAAATAAGTACAGTAATTAATTGATCCATGTATTTTTTGGGGGTTAATCTCAAAATAAGACATGAAATCAGACAATAAAGACAGAAAAAGTCTGGCATGGTAACGTTATGAAAATAAAAGCGTGTTTTTAAAATCAAAACAAAAAAAAACTTGTTCATTTCCAATAAAAAATAAGTGGATCAATTAATTTATACTTTGTTTTCAATCAAAAAGAAGTACAGCAATTAATTTATACATGCTTTTTTTAATCTCAAAATAATACCTGAAATCAAACAATAAAGACAAAAAAATCAGACATGGTAACCGTTATTAAAATAAAAGCATATTTTTAAAAGCAAAAAAAAAAAAAAAAAGAAACTTGTTTGTTTCCTATAAAAAATAAGTAGATAAATTAATTTAGACTTTCTCTTTTTTTGATATAAATATAATATCAGAAAAATTGGACAATAAAAAAAAGGTCAGCCAGGTAATATTATATTTATGTGTTTTAAACTGTATATAACGCCATCAAGTGACCTGGTATGGTATGAAAATACAATACCAAATATTGTAACCAGTTGGGTTACATGGTACACAGCAACATAGATGTGTGCAAGCGCATATATATATATATATAAAGTAAAGGAAAAGTAGAAATGAACACAGACATAAATTTTTGTAGATATTTTTCTACTATTCCTGGAATAAAAATAATAAAGGGTTAAATAACTCTGAATTTAAAACAGAATTTTATTATAAATTAAAACATTTAAAAAGGTCTAAATGAATTAATATTGTAATTCTGATTTTGAAATTTAAAAACAAGCATGATTTATTTTTGAAATAATGTTTGTATACATTTCTTTTATCTATTTTTAAAAATCTTTGTACATTAAAAATTTCAAAGGATTAAAGTAAAAACATTTAGATCACATCTTTGGTAAAATTTCAGAGTTGCTTCCAAAAGTAGCTTGTAATTAAAAATGATTTGAAAAGATTAAAATTGATTTTAATCAAGATAAAGATTGGACAGAAAAGACTCTGTTTTCAGTTACTGTGTTTTTATCACCTCAAGGTTAAAAAGGATTAGACAGATTAAAATCAGCATGGAATGTGTTTTTATCACCACAAATGAGTTTTTCCATCACTCCACTTTCCACCCTGGTTACCTCATCCTGTTACAATATATATATATATTATGGATTACAATGATACATATATATGTTACAATATATATATATATTATGGATTACAATGATTCATAATCCAGAAAGAGATTAGTTGTAAAAGTAATAGAACATTATGACCAATATTGAAGTGTTTCCTTGATTATTTATTAAGGAACACTCTATTTCTACACTTTGTTCTTTTGATGATTGTTGTCAAGATTTTTATGATCATGTGACTGCAGTGCTATGCTCAGCAGTGTGTTTCTCACTGACATAACTATTACTATTCTCTGCTATGCAAAGACTCAAATGCTGTTAAAGTGGTACCTGTGCAAAAACAAGTAACACCCCAGTCAATTCTGTGAGCAGTGTCCAATAAATGAATTCTTCTGCGTCTTTCTTATGCTATTTCTCTTTTAGGTTTTAAATTAATTTTTCACTTTGTGTATTATTAAATATGAATCATAGGTTAAAAATGAAAACAGTAAAAAAGGTGAAACATAATGTGAATAGTAACCAAACACCAAAAAATTTCTTAGATCACTTTGCTG
This sequence comes from Epiperipatus broadwayi, assembly GCA_028023455.1. NCBI lineage: Eukaryota > Metazoa > Onychophora > Udeonychophora > Euonychophora > Peripatidae > Epiperipatus > Epiperipatus broadwayi. The sequence goes on from JAQFVV010000011.1 coordinate 8,919,093, forward strand.
CAAGGCAGTAAGATGGTATTGTTTTTGGGTCTCCAAACAATATTGTGACAAATAAATGCAATATATACTTTCATGTATAAAAAGGTTGTACTAAGTTCCAGTGTGTTGCATGTGTGGTGATACAAAACCTTTTTTATTCTTATGGTATTTGCAAACAAAACATGACACCGGCACAATAAGAAACAGTTTTCCCCTCTGCCCAATAATACAATAGAACATAATGTTAAATCCAGCTAATAAAGATAAAACTATGTTTGAAGTCTCTTGTCATAGTGGAGAAGTTAATTTCTCTTTATGTAAAAGATGTGTTTTCGGTTACAATTGGAAAGTAAAATGTAAAAAAAACAAAACAACAACAAATGCTATCTCTTTCAAACTATGCAATATTTCAAAAAATTCAGGATATGTCTGAAAGTGTTGAAGCAACGGTAATAAATAAAATTAAAAACATAAAATTTTCACTATTCAAGTTGACAAAATAGTAGCTAGTTTTCCTATTTTCCTTGTTATTGTGTAAGGAAAGGCAGTGAAGTAGAAACCTAATGCTTTATCATTCTCTGCCCGACCACACCAGAGGTAAGAATATTTTTAATGAACCTGATTGTTATTTCAAAGAAAAAATATAATTGATCAAATTGTTTCAGGATACACTGGAAAAAAATCTATTCCAGGTTTTTATTTCATTTTTCATGGTTATGCCATAAAGATAACCTCCAATCGCAACTCTAAATCACTGCTGTATCCACAAAAACATTGCTTTGGTGAATTACAAACTGGTCAGCTAATTAATTATAAAGCTAAAATTTATAAACTTGAAGATTTTGTGAAGAAAAGATGCTGATACTTTATTTTTCAGTGTTCAAAAGTAAGATGGCTCTTTCATGGTAAACTTCTTACCTAGCTTTGCAAGAAAATCAAGTCATACATCATGTGACTTAAGCTTGTACTAAAAATGTTAGCTTATTAAGAGCTATTCACACTCATTATATAACACTCTTAACCAGCTGTTTGAATTTAACGATGAGTCCTTTTTTTAAAGATCATTCTTTTCAAGTCACACAACTGGTACTAGCTTTTACTGTTGCATACTTTCCAAGAATTTCTCTTCAAATAAACACTTTAAATATGACACTTTAGTATAGAGTTAATTTACTTATTTTAAACTTAGATAAGGTAACAATTGCAAATTCTTTTGAAGAATATACTTCCAGACCATCAGATTATCAATTAAATAAAAAAATAGAAATTTGATAAACTTTTGATTGACACTGTTTTAAAAGCTAAATTTAAGGGGAGAAATTCTCCTTAATTTTTGGAAGATGCAGAAAATATGAACTTCTTTTTGACAAAATGCCTAAGGTTCTGTTGCCATTTACAACTATGGAGAGGTAATAAAAAACAAATACAGGAATAAGATGACAACAGTTGCATATTTCTGACTGCCTCATATATTACAGGGATGTCCAACAAGTCGATCATGATCCACCGGTCGATCACAAAGCCATTTTTGGTCGATCGCGAGGCCAATCTGGCAAGAGTTGTCGGGTAATGAGGGAATCAAATTAAGCCAAGATTTTAAAGTTTTTTTTTTGTTATTTTTGTTTTTGTTCTAAATTTTTTTTCAATTCTAGATAGGTGAAGTTCACTAAGCCGTAGCATTATTGAAAATAATATTTTTGATCTTGATTTAATGTAGCTAATTTGAATTAATAAATATTGTTAATAATTACTTATGTTGCTTTAATTACCCTGGACATGAGTTTTTTGGCCCGTTAAATAATTATTTTTTATTTGGTATATATATAAAAATAGTATGTATTTCACACCTCCTGACAACAAGTCGATCGCAACACATTTTAAAAATAAAAAGTAGATCTTATGAACACAAAAGTTGGCCATCCCTGTTATATCAGATGAATCTAATTTTAAAAAACTAAGAACTTCAAATGGGTTTAAGGATGGGCATGTTTCTTCTTCTATTACTACATAACACAATATATCTTTATTGATCAGACTTCTCTAATTAATACAAATAATGGCTATTATACAAATAACTTGTGTAGTTCATCTTTTAATTTGTCTACTAATAATGTATTACTTTTTACTTTTCTTTTTTTGACACTGTTTTATTTTGTTATATATTTTGTAATTCTTCTATACCTATATTTTCTTGTTTACTCTGCATCTTTCATGTCTCAACTCATATTTTATACTTATTTATAACTTTTTTACTATTTGTATTTTTAAAATTTCTTTCTACAATTTTATTGATCATGTCATATTGAGTTTTTTTTATTTTACTTTCACAATCTTGTTTCTGAATTAGAGAATGATATGGACTTTATGTTTTTCTTTGAATAATTCCAATTTTTCACTTCAATGTATTTCAGCTGCTTGATTTTTTTATTATCTTCCCTTAGACACTCATCCAGAAAAATTAAAAATTTAGGTTTATAGAATAATATAAAGATCAGTTTAATGTTTATAGAGAAATCTAATATTCCTCTTCAATTTATTAGATGGATAAAATAAAATAAATAATTAAAATTCCTCAGGAATCCATAAGATATTCAAGCATCGAAAGTGAATGCACTAGGTATGATCAGTGGACCTGAAGTTCCGGAGTCTTCCGTTCTACCACTGCAGTAAACCTGTAGGCCATTAGGTGAATTAAAAGTATAAAAATTATTCAGAAGGTATTTGAAGGTGTAAAATAGTGGTAATTTTAGCATTAAAATATAATAGTCCGTTTTATTGAGTACATATATAAAGTTCAAGCAGCAGAGGCCAATGAGACTGGTCGCTGATTCTTGAATCTTAATAATTAGAGTTCAACACTGTCCTACCACATAGGACAAAAATCATTGAGTAGTTTATTATTCAGAAGTCCATACATTCAAACACCAGAAATGACAAAGCAGAACCATGATCATTAAGTGCCAAAGCCTACCACTCCATAAAAACATGCAGGATGATTTTAAAATGTCTTGACAGTTGAGATGGTCAATTTGGTTAATAGTAACTAATCTGTTATAAAGTTGATGGAATTTTAATAATTACATTGTGGAAATGCATGCCATTGAACAAGTTGAGAATTATGTATTGATCGGCATTGGTTTCTCTTACTCTTCATAAAGATGGTATTATTTATGATCATGTCAATTTTAAGAAATAATTATTAGTCACTGTACATTCCACCTTACAAAGTTGATATTTTTATAATCTTCAGGTTGTTGACATAAGGTAACTTTAATGTTACTAAATAGGAATCAGTAGTCTAGATGAGATGTTTCGCCGTCAAAAAAGAATTAAAGGATTATCATCTATAATATGAAGTGGCATTACATTATGAATTTTGGTAAATAAATTCTTAATATCATTATTAATCTGAATTAACTTATATTATAGTTTATTACACTTCAGAAATATTATTTATTATTGGATAATCTCCAGTCTAATGAGAATAATAAAAATTGTTAATATTTATAAATTCTATTTAATTTCTAATTAATGATTCTATCTCTGGCCTAATTTAACACTAGGATAATCCATCAAATTAAATAATGAAGTTAATAGTTTAAATTAATTAAACTGAAGGCGTGTTCCTTGATAGTGATTGAAATAAAAAAATTACTATATTTATATTCATTAATATATATAGTAGAAAATGTTAAAAAATCAATCTAAACCAAAATTAGGAGGGGGGGCATTATAAGGTTTATTAGAAACTTTAGAATTATAGTTAAAAATATTATTTTTGTAGATTGCTTATATATAAAAAATAAGAATATGGAATAGTTTATTCATATATATATATTACTAATTATATTTATTGTTCTATAATGTAAATAATGTCCATTGAGTGGAGTTGCTGTAGAGTAGTTGATCATGGTTACAAGTAAAGGAAAGGCAACAAGATGAGTGATAAAGGTAGTACAGTATGCAGAAGATTTGGATAAAGACTTTATATCAGTGCACTTGTACAAAAGGGGATGATTGTGTTACAAGGATTGTTGAGTGTTATAGTGGTAGGGAATGGGATAAAAGAATAGATTTATTAATAAAGAATAGGGAGTTAGAGAGATGGAGAACTAGTATAGAGAGTAAAAAGAGTTTAAATATATATAGAAGTAAACAGAATATTAGGTGCGAGTTAATATATGATAATAGTAAGGAAAGTAGTTTAGTGTTTAAGGCTCGAAAGGGGATCTTTAGCAATAAGAGAATATATATGTAAATGGTAAAATATGGGTGATTTAATCTGTAAATTGTGTAAGGAAGCAATAAAAAATATTTGATATCTGTTAATTGAATGTAAATGCTTGAAAACAGAAAGGGTCCATTAACCCAGATTTGATCTATTATAAATCTAATGATTTTGAAAGAATATTTTTTTGAACAAAAAATATCCTTTTGATGAAGTATCAATGTGAGTGCAGATTATGTAATAGAAAAGATCACAGTAAAATGATAATTTGCAACATTTAGAAATAATTGTAACAGCAATTTTAGGTTCTACCATCATTATTGTGACAGGTCAATGTGCGATTCAAAGAGGAGAGGATGTTCACGAAGTAAATCTGGATTGGCTTAAACAAATAAATGAAAAATCAAGAATAAGTGAATAGATTTTACTTTTCTAATGTTAGTACTTCAATGATTCTCTATTTTTAGAATTACACCAATCTGTAACTGAATATAATGGTAGTTGGAGTAATACAAGAGTAAGACTACTATTTAAAAGAAAGGGTAAGAATCATAGAAAGTCAAGCAATTATAGACCGATAGCAGAAACATCAGTGTTATATAAAGTTTCTGGAAGTATGGTGGTTGGAAGGGTCACAAAATGGATGGAAGAAAATAATATAGGAAAAATGCAAGGATATTTTTGATTGGATAGCATATAGGAGATAATTTATTTGTAGTTACACAACTTATAGATATGAGTAGAAATACAGGTAGACAGTTATATATGGTTTTTTTGATATAGAGAAGGTATATGATAGAGTAAATAGAAATAGATTATGGTTAAGTTTAGTAAATTTGGGAATGGATAGAGCTTCAGTAGATATTATTATGAGATTATATAAAAATAAATATATAAAATCAGTTAAAGTTAAAAATGGGATGGAACTAAAGCGAGGATGCCCTGTGTCACCTATTTTATTTTTGTTGTATTTGAGAAAAATGGAGAAAGCAATAGAAAGACTAGGAAAAGAGGTAGAGATACCATTAATAGGTGGCAAGGGGGTATATACATTATTGGGACTTTTATTTGCTGATGATGTCTTTTTGTGCACATGTGCAAGGGTGCGTAAAGAGATGGGGATTAAATTTAGTGAAGAAAAATCAAAAGTAATGATGATTAATACTGGGAAAAGAGAAGATAAATAATTTTTATTGGAGGATATAAGTTAATTGTGGTGAATGGGTATAATTATTTGGGAATTGTCTTAAGTAATCCGAGAAATTGTTTGGATGAATAAGAGAAGGAATTGATAAATGAAGCAAAGAAAAGAAAGGAACTCATAAAGAAATTAACAGTGTTTTTATATAATAAATATGATGTATCCAGAATTGTATGGAATGGCAGTAGCAGCTTGAACATATAGTAATGATGCATTGTGTGTTAGTAAAGGGGTGTTAAATTACTTAGAAAAACTATAAAGAGAAGTAGGAAGACATGTATTAGATGCAGATGTGTGGGTGGCAAAGGAGGCAATTCAAGGAGAAATTGAATGGTCAAGTTTTTATATGAGATGAAAAAATTAAAATATTTGGTAGATTGCAGTTTATGGATAATAAGAGAATAGCCAAAATAGTACTTAATTGGGTTATGAGTAAAGGGAAGGCAACAAGATGGGTGAGAAAGATAGTATGGTATGCAGAAGATTTGAATAAAGATTTTATGTCAGTATACTTATATAAAAGGTGGGATGATTGTGTTAGGAGAATTGTTGAGTATTATAGTGGCAAGGAATGACATAGAAGAATAGATACATTAATAAAGAATAGGGAGTTGGAGAGAAGGATAACTAGTATGATAACCAAAAAAGAGATTAAATATATATAGAAGTAAATGGAATATTGGATTTGAGTTAATTTATGATAATAGCAAGGAAAATCTACTGTTTAAGGCTTGAACAGGATCTTTAGCAACAAAAGAATATACTCATATATGGAAAAATGTGGGTGACTGAGTCTGCAAATTATGTAAGAAAGGCATAGAAAATATTAGGCATCTGTTAATTGAATGCAAATGCTTACAAGCAGAAAGGCTACAAATAATGAAATTGTTGAAGAATAAATAATAAATATAAACAAAGTGATTATACAGAAAGTGGATTTTTGATTTTTATGCTGAGTTGGGAAAAGATAAGGGGGATTTAGATATAAAGGCCATAGAGTTGACAAAGATTATGTTGTGGAAATGGGATGGGGCAGGATAGAGAAGAATATGGGAATAATTTATGGCAGGGAATGGAGAGGGAAGGTAAAATGACTAACAGATTTCTCTGGGCATAGTGGCTGAGAGATTCCTGACTCTGAATAAGGAGAAGTCACAGTGCATCACATCATATTATTTTCTAAAAAAATTTAAAATGCAATAATAAACATGTAGAAGCCATATTGATTGCAAAATACATTATGAAACGCTGAAAACTTTTTATTTAAGCTAAAAAGTTCTTAAAATACTGGATTTGTGAATGTGTTATTGCCGAAAAAACAAATTTAAAATGCAAAATAACAACAATGAAGAAACTTTTTTTTGAAATAAAACGTTATTACAAAATTGTTAATGGAAACTAATATAATAACTGACAAAAATGTGTAAATAAAAAAAAATTCTAGTGTCTCCATTGTGATTTTAAAACTACTCAAAAATACTGCTTAAAAAGTCATTAAGATTTCATGCATGAGAATGAAGTTTACAGTATAGTTTGTGTTCATGCAGAATTGCTGATATTTATACACTTATAATGCATTAAAAAAAAATTAATGCAGCAGAAAAACCTTTCCCGTGCAATCTGTGTGATTATAATGCAGCAGTGAATTCTGGGATTGCTAACCTATTGAAAATTTCATGTATCAAAAAAAAATTTCCAATGTAATTGCTATGATTATAAAACAGTTAATAAGTCTTAATTAAGAATGCAATAAAAATTCCCACAGAAAAAAGACTTTAGCTAGATCATGTGATACTATAAGTGCATTACTAAATATTATTTAGAAGTTCATGAAATATGTTATACTGAAGAAAAACCTTTCAAGTGCAACCAATATAATTACAGTGTCGTTGCAAGATCTAATGTAAGATGCTGTTTAAAAATTCATTTAGGGTAAGTTTTGTGAAATGTAATCAGTACGATTTTAAAATTAATCAGAAAGGGTGATCTACAAAAATATGAAAGAATCTATGCTAGAAGACTTTTCTAATGCAGCATGTGAAATCACATAGCAATTATTAAATATTTAAAAGATTAATAAGAGTAAAATAAAAAATAAATGAAATAAAATAATATATATATTAATTGATAAATATAGAATAAGAAAAAAAGTAAAATGTATAATATATAAAAAGATAATTAAATAATGATTATATGATGTATGTATATATATAAAATGTAAAATTATATTTTCATGTATATTTATATTCATATATTTGTATTATGTTTGTTATTGTTCTGAAGAAGATTGCTGGGGCAATCAAAACTGTCATATTAGGTTGTAAAAAAAGCATTGTAAAAATAATAAAGAACACAGATGATATTAATATTATATACTTGTACATATATTGTAGCGGTACATATATAATGTTTGGCTAAAAATTATTAAAATAAAATTATCATAAATAATGCGAGGGTTTCAAATTGAAAGAGTTATTTATAAAAATCTAAAGAGTTTTTTTTTATCAAACAAAATGCAGGTTGCTTTAGGAACGTAAATTAAAAGTTTAAAAGGTTAATCATTAAAGGTTTTATAAAAGAAGTTTAAAGAGTTTTTTTGTGTTTAAAAAAAAGTAATTTGCTAAAAACAATTAATTCATAGTTTTACGAGGAAAATTAAAAGTAATTGATTTTCAAGTAATTACAAAATAGCTCTTTTAAGTTAAAAAAAAAATGAAGAAAATCTCTTTTGTTTACATGAGTTATTAGAATAAAATATATATGTGCGATTGTAAACATAAGGAATAGTATAAGAAAGTGTGTGTGGATTAATAAAATGAAATAAGAAAGATAAAAATACTGTGTGTGGGTTAATAAAATGAAATAAGAAAGATAAAAATACTGTAACACATAATTTGCAATGGCTATGAATTAAAAACAGCAAATTTGCAATGGCTACTAAGTTAAACAAAATCCACAAAACAACAAGTTTGCAATGGCCACTAATTAAAAGATCTCTAACAACAGGATTAAAAGCTTATCTAAGGAATTTCAACAACAAATATAGCTGGCGAACACCAAAATGATAACAGGTCATCCTAACAAATACTCCAGTTTTTCATCGGACAATCAGTTCAGTCAATTAACCAGTTCAGATCAGTCAATTAATCAGTCAGTCTATTATGTATCCAGAATCAATCATGCATTGTTAATCATCGTCGGAAACATGACTTGACTCCAGCCTGAGTCCAATAAAACAGCCAACCTGCCCGGGAAAAGTAATGCCTGCCTAACAACATGAAAATCCACTTTCAATATCTAACTGCCTTAAAGAAAAATGTCTCAGAATACTAAGCATTAAACCTCCTCAAGAAAAACCTCACATCCAACCGATTTGAAAGATTTTCAATTGATGCAACAACCAGCAAGAAGTCAACATCCAAATCCTAGGTAATAATTAACAGTTTCTTATTTTCATTTCTAATTAAAGTAGCCATTGAAGTAATTTGCAGCCTCCCAGAGTCACTTAATAATGAACTCTATAGCATGCATAAAGAACTATTGATGTGAGTGTTTTGAAATGTCGTATACGTTAATGCTTTATATTTTATATTGATTCATGTATTTATTTAAATGACTTGTATATTTAGTGCTTCATGTTACCTTATATTTTATGAATTAAGAATGTGTGTGATCATTATAGGTAATTATTTATCATTGTCTGATTTAAATAAGTAGTTTAAAAGTCAGATGAATAAATGTTTAGTTAAATAAATTATCTTTAAACTTAAAGCTTGTCGGTCAATTCTTTTTACCACTAATTAAAGCAATAAGTTGTTATTGTATTATTTTTGATTGAGCTAGTCATGGGATATTTCAAGCATTGGATTATGGGCCTACTGTCCAAACATGCTAGTTCTCATAACTAGCTGGAACCTGAGGTTTACTTCAAAACAAATAAAATGCTTGGATAGTAGGGATTTGAATCTAGCAATCAAGGTGATCACGGTCTGGAAATGTGATTATGTTATGCATTGCATAGCTTGGTCTGACTGTGGGTATTGTTTATCGACCGTATTCTCCCCTCGAAGGGCTGGTCCGTTCACATAATACTTATAAAATTATAAATTTATGGTAAATAAGGTTTGAACCCAGTTAAACCTAGCAAATAAAGTACGCTGGATCATCTTATGAACGCACCCGGTACAATACTATTATTAAATCCTTTATGAAGTATTATAACTTTATCTTTCTTTTTGCATTGCCAAATTCATATAATATTAACATAGAGGCTATTACTAATTCACTATTATAAGAACAAATGCATTAAGGATTACTATTAAACATTTACTAAACTAGAGATTATTTCTAGCCCAGACATAACTTTAACTTTCAATTAAAAAATTAATATATCTGGCTTTATATGACTCAATTTCATTTTTTCATTTCTGTTTCTAACACCTTTTAAGATATATTTATAAACTTTACTCCTCCATACATTCTTGAAACATATAAATAAACATATGAGTAAAAAAAATGATCACATTTCATACTAAACTATTTTGTGCATGCAGAAAACTTAACATAAAAATTTGATGTTGAAAAATTCTGAATAAAGGATTAAGTTGTACGTAAGATATAGAGATCTAGGACAACTGCGAGTACTGGTTTGGCCCAAAATGTGCATCTTGGTGTCATTTTCTTTTTCAGTTGTCTTTATTCATATTGCAACAGTTGAATTGATGTGTCAGTTAAACTATAGCAATTTGCTATCTATATATATACTGGACAATGATAAAAGTATGTGTAAGAGATTATGGTATGGGCCAATTGATGAATGCTGGTTCACCATAAAATGTGTATCTTGGATATCATATATCATTTTCACATGTCTTTGGTCATATGTTTATGATTACATCCTTCCATAAATAATATTTATTTTTATAAAGCGCAAACAGTATTGAAATTAAATTGAGAGACTACAAAACCTCTCACGCTCATTACTATAACAGCCAATCAGATGGTAAATTCTCTGTCTTGTATTTACGATCTGATTGGCTGTCTAGTAATGAGCGCGAGAGGTTTTGCAGTCTCTCAATTTAATCCCTCCATAAGGTGTTGCGATGTGATGCACTGTGGCTTGTTAAAAGTGAAAAGAAACTAGTCCCTATCTTGTGGAGAGTGGTGTAGTGAAATTACACTACAGAAATATTAGTCTTTATTTATATGTTTCAAGAATGTGTGGTTTTAAGAATATTTTAAAAAAACTACAACCAAATATTGTTTGACAATACATGAAATAATTCATTCAGGAGAAAAATCCAACCGGTATAACACGTTATATTTTACGTTAATATCAAGGTGAGCTGTAAGTAGGAGTGGTGGTGGTGCAAAAATTGACAAGAGTGACAAAAAGCTATTTACTCCATTAATTCTATATATATTTCTTGCAAGCAAAAATAAATAAATAAATAAGTGCATAATTTAAATTTAAAATGTCGGAGCACTCATTTATTCATTGGAAAATTGCAAGATAAATTCCGTGATGAAAAGCAGTTCATTAGTATAACTAATCGATAACATTTTTTATTAATTGGAACTTGCCTCTACTTAATATCAATTAACGCAAAATACGCGTTCGAGTATATATTTTGCGTACCGTACTAATAAAAATTGCTACATCAATTTTCAATACCTGTAATCGTCAGCTTGTTTAAAAAATAATAACAATATACTTACTAAACTCTTCTGATGCAGAACGTCGGCATAATTTTAAGCAAGCAGCCCCCATAAAACTAGTTTTATGGGGACTAAGTTTATATTCATAGCAGAAGTTCAGATTTAAAGCGAGAAACTTTACGCAACACATTTCCTATTAATTATTATTACATCACAACTTCTATATGTAAAACTAATATTGATTGCTCAAACAACAATAGCTTATGTTTTATTAAAAAATAAATAACAACAAAGTTAAAATACAATTTTAAAAAAGCCACTTAATTTGTTTTAAGCTCAAATTCTTTTTAATATTTTAATTACGTATGTAAGTAGCAGTACATTAGTTCTGTTTTTTGTTATGTATTACGAGAATTATAATGAAAGTGATTTCTTGGATAAACAAGTCTTATGGCAATCATGTTCATAAGAAATTTGGTGTTCGTTATTCCGAAAGATTCGCGCTAAATTTCAACGGTTATTAAACACTGGAATTGCTACTTCGGACAGTCAGGATCGAAATGTTTAGTACAAAAATAATACGGACAATATTTTGAACGCTCTCTCTTGGTGATATCCTAGATAAATTCTTTAAAGATAATTAACTACTAATCGTATTATTATAACCTAATAAAATGATAAGTAATAATCGTTGGCATATTTATTTTGGCAATAATGTTGACTGCTTCAAGAAATTGTTGCATTTGTAAATTGAATTGTAATAGCATGATAAATTTAGGGCAGGTGAAATCAAGAATTTGAGCTAATTGATGAAACTGATTCTGCAAAAAATGTACCCCTTGGGAATATTTATATATATGCCTTTATATGAAGATGCATGTGTAAATTTGGAAGTTTTATAATACCTGTGTAAAATTATCTTATTACTAAGATGAAATTCTCTCAAAGAGTGTGTTATACAAGTAAAACTATTATTGGATTCATTAAAAAAAATATCAGAGTTGCACTCTGAGAATAATTCTTGTAATTCAGTTTTCGCCCAGCAGCGCATCTCAGCAGGGCACGATTGCGAACCGATTGTCCCTGTGGTTATTTGCAGAGAACGTAACGACTTAAAAAGAAAAGTCAAAGAGGCTTACTTTATTGCTAAGTACAATCACACCATCAACAGAAAAGACACGTGCTACAATATATCCAAGAAATGGAATACGTAAACTCATTTGCATTACTAGTTTTGTTAGTTACAATGTGGCTATGACAATGAGGGCTGTGTCCCTTGAAAGCGCTCAGCCACACTTGCATTATTTTGATGTATATAAAGAATTTTTAAAAAGGAAGCTTTGTGTGTTTATGCGTCTTCAGCGCAAATCATACCTACATAACATTTAACCTCTAAGTTTAAACATGTCGCTTATTTCTATTGCTAAAAGAAAATGTCATTTCCTGTTTGTGGAATAATAAATTGAATGTGGATATCATAATCAATAATAAAAGAAATTAGTATATACATAAATGAACTGCCATACATTGTTTAAGCAATAGAGAAGAATTACTGAGAAACAAATGGATTGCTAGAGAATTTGTTAAAAATGAGTATTAAGTAAGTAGCAAATGTTTTTTAAAAATATATATAAAATATAATTGCAGGGGATTTGAACCTAGACTTTCAAGTTCCCTACCGTTATCCGTTCTATCCAACATAATTGATACACATGAAAAAAATAAATGATCTCCAATATACGTATTTCGTGCTGAACCAATACTCATCAGCTGGTCTGTTTCATCAGCTCCCATACATATATGTAATCAGTGCTCAGTTTTATATTAAGATAAGCAAATCTACAAACTTTAATGGACAGGTTTCAATCCTCTCCACTCTCCAACACTTCAACCATCCATATCACTGAAAATCTGATGACGAAATGGTCAAGGCCCTTGGTGATGCCAACATTATAGTCACATCCATGTTGACCTTAAGTTAATCTGACCTCTCATGGGTAGGACCTTAATATGTCCTTTTAAATACACAGAAGAGGGATTGGCAGGATACAGACTAAATATGTAATAATTGTATTTCAATAATATATATATATATATACAGATTAACAATGTATATATTTTTGAAAAACAAATAACAAAAGTCAATAAATGATAGTTGAAATTGGAAGAGAAAAGAAATAGCATAAATTTTAAAGGAGATATATATGCATGTTGAAGTTCTGTTAGTTTTATGGATTTTAAAATGTATGTATAATAATCTGATACACATGAAAAGAACTAGAACTGAATACTGATTCATTGCTGAAGACAAAGGCCAATTTAGAAACAGTTAATTGTGAAATACTAAAGTACACCATATTACTGTTATTTAATAAACTTTTAGTTACACATGTATTATTTATAAAAATGCAATTGCAGGATTTATGGTAGCTTCAAAAATATTGAAAATTTAAAAATATACATGAACTCATGAAACTGTGCTGCCCAATCTCAAATATGCCTCTATGATTGCAGTTTTTAAAAATAAAGTAGACAAGATTGCAATAATTATCAAGGAATATCTATTATCTATGTCCAGACTTAGATAAATATCAAACTGAAACTGAATGTGGTTTTAGAGCATCAAAATGCATTTATTACCAATGTAAAGCTAAAAAAGTGTCAGAACCAAAGAAGTGATTTGAAATTAGTTTGCTCTCCATACATACACAAAGTGGCCAAAGACATAGTTAAAACCTATCAAAACAATTTAAAGATAAAATCAACCCAGACCAAACCCCCCAGGTGGTATATAAGATAGCATGCCCACAAGCCAGCTGCGGGGCTACATACTATGGGGAAACTTGGGCTACTGGCTCCACCAGAGTAGGTCAACACATGTACATATGTAATAGATCATGTTCTAAAAATGAAGGCAGTTCGATATTCCTAGAACACCAAAAAACATCTAATCACAGATTCGAAGCCACCAATGCAGAAATAATGTGTTTGGAAAGAAACAATGCCAAACACAAGATAAAAGAAGCATACTTCATTGAGAATGACCTGAACGTTATCAACAGACAAGATTCCGGCTTTTTCATTTCCAAAAAATGGACTGGTTGAATAATTTGCATACATTTGCATATACTAATGATAACACAGAATGAAGAACAACACAGGCTATGAATATGGGAGCAAATACGTCTGAAAGCATTAAGCCAGAATTAACACAATTAAAATAATAGCTTCACTAGTGTGCATTGGAGGCACAGTATAATAATTAAAAGTTATTTGTATTATAGACTTTCTATCTGTGGAATAAGTAGGAGTGTTATTATTTCAATTGGAAAGCTGGGACAATTGAGGGAAAAGTCTTAAACAATGGTGGGTGCTAGTTCTAACTTTGATTTCAATTTTTATAACAATGGTCATTTTATCATAAATTAGCATACATCAATATGTAATTTAGATTTAACAATATTTTGTTTTGAATCAATTAAAAGCAAAAGCAAGAACTTCATGTTCTTGGCTTCTGGATTTACTGTATGTTAATGATTGTATAATTTTAGTAAAGTATATACTTTTTATGATTTCAGTGGTCATATGAATTTTGATGTATAAGTAAGTAGTTTCTGTATATGCCAAGGAAATTGATGGAAGACATGAGAATACTGACCATTATTATATTAGGTCTACTATTATGAGAATAACATCCAGATCAAGGATCAACATTTTGATTATAACTGTAATATCCTTGCCAACTCAGAAGATGATCTATAAAAGGTATTTAATGATTTAAATGAAATATATAAAGACTTTGGTTTAATATTTAAGATTTATTCAAAAACTTGATAATGCAGTGATTAGCAACTTATAATTTAAGTACTAAAAGGTGGATTTAAATATTGAAATGTAGAACAGACTATAATATGCTGCAGTTGCTTTTAGTATGTTAAAAGATATTTCATCACAGTGTCATAGCTATGGATAGTTATTAAATGTATATAGAGTTACTTTACCCACTTCATTATTATGTGAGATCTGGATCTACTGTGAATATAACATAAAGGCACAAGAAAAAAATTATTTGAAGATGATAGAGCAACAATCGCTATCTTCTTCAGATTTATGGAAATAATACTGTAGAGTTTGCTATTGTAAAGTCACTTCTTCATTGTATTGAACAACAAATGAATGAGAATAAACAGTTTACAAAACTATTTTATGTTAATCTTAAACATGATTTACGTGAGAGAAGAAAATTCTATCAATTATCTTAATGGCACATTAAAGAAGAATTATTTTGAATGTTTTTGTTGTTAAGAAGTAGCTGAGAATGAGTATACTGGGAAGCTTCAGTTAGACAAGATGTTGAAGTTTTTTGGGGGAAAAACATTTGCTGCAGAAGGCATTAAAAACTCTAAAAAATAGCATTGCAATATATCATATAAAGAGGATGTATTATATGTAAACAAATTTGAGTTTTACAATTGGTTTATGCAGACTTCACAAAATCCATCTTTATTATAGTATTATTATACCATTTACACCTTTCTTAAACACTTTATCAATATTTTTATTTATATCAAACTAACAGTTTCGACTGTCCTGCAGTCATCATCAGAACTACAATATTCAAATATATAATTATACAATTAATACACTTATACACATATTCATATACATAATTAAATACACAATATAAACAAAAATAAATATACATTTTAATCTGACCATTATAAATAATCATTTCCCATTTTATTATTTTACTCTTAAAACAATTCTATCAATATTTACTTTATATCACTTTATTTTATTTTTTAAAAATATTATTTATTATAATTATAAACTTCAACGTTTATTCTATTTAATACTTATTATTGTTATTTTACTTATATTATTAAATAGTAGAATAAATGTTAAAGTTTATAATTATAACAAATAATATTTTTAAAAAATAAAATGATATAAAATAAATATTGATAGAATTATTTTAAGAGTAAAGTAATAAAATGGGAAATGATTATTTATAATGGTCAGATTAAAATGTATATTTATTTTTGTTTATATGGTGTATTTAATTATGTATATGAATATGTGAATAAGTGTATTAATTGTATAATTATATATTTGAATATTGTAGTTCTGATGATGACTGCAGAACAGTCGAAACTGTTAGTTTGATATAAATAAAGAATATTGATAAAGTGTTTAAGAAGGATGTAAATGGTATGATATGTTAAAGTAGAAATCAATACATAGGAAAAGAAAGAAGTAGTAGAAAATTATAGTATTATTACTTTTCTTTCTCTCTCTCTCTCTTTAGAATCAGTTGTTGCTGAATATAACAATGTGGGGTATTCGACTGGATATAACACAAGAATGATGAATACTATCTATTAATACTATTCAGTTTTCTGCTTAATAAAGCTTTAAAGGCAAATATACAATGGTTGCTTCTAAGAGTTCAAAATGATGGTTGGATTGGAAGATAGAAACATTGACTAATTGCATTTACTTTAGAACATTCTTTGATGCATTTTATGGATTTAAAAAAATGGATTTTATAAATTAAATTAATCACTAGCAGTCTTTTAAATGATAGCAGTGATAATGGATGGGAGGAATATTTTGTTCACCTTGTGAAAAATGATGCAAGAATTGAGATGATAGCTTTTAATGATCATTCTACCTCTTCATTTAGATTTGGAGAAAGATATTCAGCTTAATGAAGATGAATAGCTTTTTGTAATCCTAAAAATGGAAAGACTGTAGCTTCTGTTGATACCCAAAGAAGTTTTAAAATATGAAGGTGGTATATTGGTTCAGAAATACTGAAATAGTTTATTTGAGATTATCATGGAATATCATTGTTATCCATAATGATAAGGATATTTTCAAACATTTTGTTGAATAGGTTGCTTCCAGTCATGGATATATAGTTTACCAGAGGCTTAGTGTAGTTTTGGAGAATCAAGAAGTATGTATAGACATGGTTTTTGTTAGCACATGAATGCAAAAAAATAATAATTTAGGAACAAAGAAGTGATTTATATATTGTTTTATCAACGTAGATAAAGAATTTGATGCACTTAATTAAATAGATTTATGGCACTGATTGAAATTGCATGATGGGATGAGAGATTATTATTGGTGGTAAATCAGGCATTTAAAATTAATACTGATGTTAAATAAAGATGTGTATAAATCTCAATGTAAATTCCAATTGTAGTGCAATAAACATTTATTTGGTTGCCATATGATATTTAAAAAACTAGCCAATTGTTATGTAGGATACATAAATATAGATGACTGACTTTTCTTTCCCTATAATACCATCTTCAGGCAGGATTTTCATAGGAATAGTTTGAATTTAGATCTCACTTTTTCATCATTAAATGAAGTCATATTAGATACATATTTTGTTTATATTTTATAATCTTTACATTCAATTTAAACAACAATGATTGGAAGGAAAAAAATATTTTCTTTAATATTATTAGAAGAAAGATTTTTGTAATATTTTTATTATTAGTAGATAAAAAAAAACTTTATTACTATTATCATTATTATTATCCTCATCATCATCATTATTATTGTATAAAGACTTTATTGTTAATAACAAGTATATCCTATTTTCAATACATCCAATATTTGAAGCAATTAATTACTGAAACTTCAATTCAATATCATCTATTCTTGGAACATTTCAGTAAGGATATGCTAAAACTTGATTTGCATAATGATATTTGTATTCATTTCATTAATGCCTATCCTCCAATGCTAGATTCAGAAAAAAAGGAAGCTTTATTCCTTGTTGGATCGAGTTATTATAGTAATACCATTAAAAGATCCATTTTTTACATTGAGGTTTTAATGCCTATGTTCGTACAAATAGTTGTCTTTCGTCAAAGATTGTTGGAAATAATATTAGTGCTGTAAATTCAAATGATCTATTGTTATTGAATTTTTGTACAACACATGGATTGACTATCACAAATACTTTGTTTAGGCTGAAAAATCATACGGAAACAACGATACATTAGTGCTCAAAACAATGACACTTAATACACTATACTATAGTTATAAGTCCAAATTACACAAGCACTTGTAAGCATATAAGATTGATGTAGTACACTCCTTGATCAAAATGATAATTGCCATAAAAATAGACCTTATTCCAGTCATATTCACAAAAAATT
The DNA here is from genome assembly GCA_028023455.1 of Epiperipatus broadwayi. Taxonomy (NCBI): domain Eukaryota; kingdom Metazoa; phylum Onychophora; class Udeonychophora; order Euonychophora; family Peripatidae; genus Epiperipatus; species Epiperipatus broadwayi. The sequence goes on from JAQFVV010000011.1 coordinate 8,937,343, forward strand.
GTTCATTCTTTAGAAATATCTATTATAATAGGAAATATTTTAAGATCTATTAAATGTTAAACTTGTTCATTTGGACCTTCAGAACTGCAATATTGCTGAAGCATGTAATTTTCTTATGGTGTATGTTGTGGATATGAATAAATGTATTCTTGGGTCCATTGAAAGGATTCAATGACTGGTTTTTGACAATGATTTTATTATATATATATATATATTAAAAACCATGCAACATTTTCTGCTTGGCAGAATAATAAATCAAATGTGGAAATGCATAACAGATGAGATTTAAAAGAAGTGGAACACTGATGAGAAAACTTAAAAATAGTAGATTAAAACTGCAAAGAAGATATAGACATCCAATGATCACAGTCACTCTAGATCTTGTTTTGATGCACGGAAAACAATATATGGATACGTGAAATGGTATTATGGCCCTATTAAATTCAGGGGCAGGGCTCACATTAATTGATTAGTAGCTACGATTAATAAAAAAAAAAGATTAATAATGGTGTTTAAAAAATTGTAATTTATAATTGATAATAAAAATTTTAATAAATATGTTGATAATTAATATTTGACAATACATTTTTTCACATATGATCCTATATATTTTAAAATACAGTATTCTATTATCATATATTTTAAAAATTTGATACCCATTAAAATAACATCTAAACAAAATATGTAGAATCATGTCAGCACATGGAACAAGATTGTAACATTGATTTGGCACATAATCCACAAAAGGTTGCCGACCTCTGATGTAGACTACTAGATACAATTGTTTTGAACCTGACAATGTGAATGTTCATTCACAATTATTTTTCTGCCTGCAAATAAAAATATTTGTGATAATCAATCCATGCATTGTGCAAAAATTCAATAATAGCAGACGATTTGAATTTATAGCATCAAAATCATTTCCAATAACTTCGGGCCAAAATCTAATATCTGCACAAATACAGGCATTAAAATATTCCAAGAAGAAACATTTGATTTTTTAAAGATATTTATGTAATAATGCTTCCGGCAAGGAATAAAAGCTTTCTTTCTTTGAATCTAACATTGGAGTATATACATTAATAAATTGAGCATAGATACTATCAGAGGAAACAAGTTTTAATATTATATTTTCACTGATATATCTAAGAATTTCAAAAATATGTTACCTAAATAGATCTTGCAGAAAATCCAACAACGATACTCTTCTTTTGAATTTCCAAAAAAATCTTATAACCATCTACCTGTTCTATTAGGCTTTTTTCTTCTGGAAAATGAATTTCATTAATAAGAGTTATATTAATTTTAGATCTTGGCAACTCCTTAGCTACAAGTACTATCCTTTGTTAAGATCTTAAAGAATTTAAAATAATAAAGTTCTTTAATCAGGCTTTAACTTGTATTCAATGTGCTTTAAAATTCATAATAATCAAGCATATTTTGTCAATAGAGGGGCCTGCCAAACCACGACACAAGATAACGACTTATATAAAGATAAGACCGGCGTTTTATCATTAACCTAAATTTCCACTTATATAGGTGAATCTGGAGCATCTTTATTTGAAAGTGTGAAGTAGTTTTTTTCTCCACTGTTTAAGCCCACTATTAAAGCCCGATATGCTTTCTGTGTGATCAATAAATTAATCACTACTCATTAATAAAATTCATATATTTCGTGTATCCATATTTAAAAAAAATAAATAAAATACCTTTATTACTATCACTCCCATCTTCTTTACCATAATCAACATTAATTGAAATGGGAGTAAATATCTCCTATTGAGTTATATGATATCAAAAACAATGGAAGAGAAAATACTCTATCATTGTTTTTGATGTCACACAACTCAATGGGAGGCAATTACTTCCATTTCAATTACAGATATAAAAGAACTTATGATTATTTATTATTACATAATTAACATTACTAACATTACAATTTTTTCAATCACTTTAATGAAACAACTTACTCGAACTTTGTGAGTTAGGCCATTTTTGAGTTATCTTTTCTATGTGCTTCCACATCTGTGATAGGCTGTGAGATTTCTAAATATAAAATCTTCACCAAGCTGAAACTGCTGGTCCATGTTCCATTTCAACATGACTCACTACTGATTGACTTTCTCAAGAAAATATTGCAACTAAGAAGTCTCAGTCTACTAAATGTGTTTCCATCATTACTTTCTTAGCAATCAAGGGTTTGTAAGAGATTTACCAGAATTAAATAAAACAAGAGAAACTGAATTTCATTTTAATTTTTTTGTTAAATTATTCTACCAAAAGTATCAAGCTAAAATTTGCATAAATCATGGAATAAAAGCCAATCTACTTGCACAACAGAAACATTTCTACAGCACAAAGTTTAGATTAGTAACAATTTTCTAACCATTAACAAGCTAGATTGAATTAATCTGTCAATACATGCATATATGTACACACCCACACATAAGCCAGTGTTATTTATTTATTATAATAAAATCAATGACAAAATACTAATGATAATTACTAAGTAATTTTACTTTTTCATTGTAATGTCCATTATTAGAGGGCACACAAATTTATATATAAAATCAGAATAAAATAAATATAATAAACAGAAACCTCTGAAATAAACTATACAATATTCAAAATATCTGTATATAATAATAACTTTAGCCAGCTTATTGCATGTCTACTATCCTTGGTAGCACTTTACCGTTAAAATTTAAAATTAAAAACAAAATTTCATCAGTCATAATTTATGTATACTAACACAATTATATTGTTATGAAGCAAAAACTTCATTTAAATATAACTCATTATTCTGCAAATATAATTTTAAATCTATTCACAGATATATGTTGTACAAATTTCAAAGTGATAAATTATCCAATATTGAAATATATGTTAATGAATTATTAATAGGAAAGATATTTTATATACATTATATAAATTTACACAAAAAGAAAGAAAAATATTGAAGAAAAAAGCATGGATTTCATTACCATATATAAATAATAGTATAGTATGATTACATCATTGGTTTCTTTTCATTTTAATATTGCATTTAATGTTGGACCAAATATTGATAGATTAATTAGTGGAAACATTGCTGTTAATAAGAACAACAAAAGTAATATTATGTATAAGGTGGGGCGCTGATGTAGGTCCAATTATTTTAGTGGATCTAAATGTGCATTGAAAAAGAGAAATTGATTAATATGAATTTTTGTATAGTAAATTGTGATATTCTGCAGAAAGATTTAAATTTGAATTTGCAGAACATTCAGCTATTTGTAATGGAAGTTTTTGCTTTGATGCTGTTTTTATTTTACATATGGAAAATGATTTGAAAAAAAGAAAAACCAAAGAGGATAATTTATAAATATGACAAACAATTTATTAACTAACAATGTAATTTTGTGCGATTTTAATGAGATTTAAAAAAAAAAAAAAATTCAAATTTTAAGTGTAAAATATTACTGAAGATGGCAGATATACTGTAAGCTGGTTGTAGATATTATTTATTTTTATATATGTAATTTTGAATATTGTAGAATACATTCATATACATATATATATATATTTGAACAAAAATAAAATATGAGATAAAACAATATTTCTTTAATATAATTCGAACTGTATTATTTCTTGTTAATGTTCATGATTTATTAACAATATTTGTCCATTAGGCATTTGTTTAATTACTATTACTTATTATTGCTATGTATCTGGAACAGAATCAATGTTCAAGTGAATGAGTTCCATTCTACAACCATATGCCACAGGAGTAAGCTTGATTACATTATGAAGAGGTACTTTTATATAAGGTAGCTCATCAGTATTTTTATCCAAAAAGTATGCTAAAAGGCAACGAATTACTGCCTGATGACTTATTACTAAAATATTAGTCTGACGTTCTAATTCCATAATTACGGGCTCCAATCGTTCAACAAGATCTTCATAGGATTCTCCTTTAGGATATCTATAATGAAATTTTGTTTCTTTTCTTAGAGCATATTCTCCAGGAAACTTAATATTGACTTCTTCATATGTCATATCATCTAATGATCCAACAGATATGTCATTAAATGCTTTCCAACTTTCTTTTGGCACATTCAATAAGTGAGCTGTTTGTAAACTTCTTTTCAGCTGACTAGTCCATACCTGAAGACCAGGAATGTTTTGGTTGTTAATATATTTGGCTAAAGCAGCTGCAAATTGCTTCCCTCTGTCTGACAAATCAGAATCACCACCAACTATTCCATTTAAGTTATTTTTACTTTCTCCATTTCGAGAAAAATAGATATTTCTGGGTCTAATATGGATGTTCATGAGAAAATAAACAATCCTACTTTGTATATGATCCATTACTTTGTTTACTGAAAATTTTTCCTCTACATTAAAAATTTTTATAAATGAATACTCTTTATCCTTGTCTTCATCTAAAGGTTCATAAGTCACTCTATAATTATTTATTCTTTGCAAAAAATCATGCAAAGCTTCTTCATTGTCACAGTCCTTATAATCAGGACTTGTTAATTTTACTTCTTGTATATTTTCTTGGATGATGTCATCCTCATCACATATAGATTCTACAAAAAATAAACGGAAACCATGTAACGTTGTACAAATCTCGTATATCATTTTCCTTCGATCTCTTGTGGTATTAGTTGCATCAAATATTCCCACTTCAGCTTCTTTTTTGTCTAATGCTAAGCACATTTCTCTTAAAGCATCAAAAGCACACTGATCTCGAATGGCATTTGCTTCTGCATTATCCATTCGGAAGAAATCTTCTTTACTTTGAGTGGTAACAGCTCTTCGGTAATCCCCAACATTAAAAACTTTAGTCGTAATGCCTATCCAGTTAAAGTAGCGGGTAAGTTTTCTAGAGATGTATGTTTTCCCCCTCGCTGGTAAACCCACCATTGCAACAACATGAGGGATGGTAACTAAAGAAGAATATCTTTCCCCTCTAGTTGGAAAAAGTTTAATTCCAGAACTACTACTCTGGGATGAAGCCAATGTATTACTCGAATCACTAAAAGACATTGTACAGCTTATGAAAATATGTTCACATTTTAGATTATATTAATAAAAAAATCTTAAATCAATTCAATTTTGGAAGTGTTGGATAATCAGAACTTTCACCTAAAAAAAAAAAAAACAGAGAGACAATAAGAAAAATATATTGTAAATAATATAATCAAATTGAAATACAGTATTTCAGGGTTTTAATGTAAATATGCACACAGTATTAAAAAATTAAATAATCTCACTACTACCACATATGATTTTAAATTCATATAAATAAAGATAAAATAAAAGATCAATGGCCCCCAAGATGGATTTCATGCTGAACCAGCACTCATCAGTTGATCCAGGTCACAATCTCTATTATATGAATTTAAAAAAAAAATGTGATAGTAATGAAGTTATTTAATATATATTTAAAAATATTGCATATGGCAAAAAGAAATGTAAATAACTCAATGCATGTGTGTGTGCTTAATTAAAAAAGGCAGATATATTAACCCAATTAAAAAAAGTCAGATATATTAACCCCTTGAGTTTTGAAGTTTATATCTGTGTTAGAGACAATCTCTAGTTTAACAATTGATTAGTAATAATCAATACTGTATTTATCTAAAGTCGATGGCGTCAAAGATGTGGATTGAATTAGTTTGACACTTGTAATTAAAAATATAAGTATTAAAAAACTGAAATACTGTAAAAAAATTTGAAAAAATAAATATATAAAATCATAGAATTATATTTAGATTTAATTCTACAGTCATTTATTCACAACTTTAAAAATGAAAGTGGATTTATTTATTGTAGAGAGACAGAAATTTTTTTTTGAAATGACTAGTCATACCCAGCTTATCATTTTGATACTTAAACATCACTTGCCTCCTGAGCAAATAACTTATAGTTATTTTTTAAAATTATTTATTAAATAAGATTACATATTGATAAGACATATATATAAATAACTCAAATAAAAATGTTTAATATCAAAAACAATATCACATGACTTTCATATATGATTGCTCATTTCCAAGAATAATTCTTTTCAATCTATTCTAAAGCCATCTGCTGTGCAATTAAGTAATCAATGAACAACAAATGATATAGATCTTTGCATAAATGCATTAGTCACAGCTTTCAATTCCACTCATCACTGATAAATGCAAAAGCCACAAACTGGTTTGAAGATGGGAATATTATGGCACTATGCTATCAGATGTCCATTAATTAAACGAAAAAACTTCATGAAGAAAATATCTGACTTTTAAAATGTATTTTCAAAAAGCAATATTTGAATGCTGCACTGATTTAAATATTAATAATAATAATAATAAAAATAGATTTTTTCCGACCCGTAAGCTTACATAGCATCCTGCCTTTCTTATTTTCTTCATAACTGTTATCTTCCACTTGTCTTTAATCTAACCTTGAAACAATACTTTAAACTAATCTGCATTCCATAGGAAATAAACCTCTTAAACTTGTAACCTTATTTCAATCCTCTGGAAAAAAAAAAAGTTGAAACATAAGCTAATTTTTTTTTTAATGATCAAGAACTGCACAGTGTTCTACAGTAATTAAAGACACCCCCCCCCCCCAATATAGCACCCAATTTTATGAATAATAAATCTTGATCATTTCTGATATCATCATTTTTCAGAACCAAAATATTACCAAACATCTGGAATACAATTTTTCATTTATAATAATAAGCAAATATTTTAACTATCTATATCATGAATGATCTTTCTTAATAAGCTAATATTTGATGCTCCTTTTAGTTTAATTTATATTTAATATAAACTTTCATAAAATTTTTCTCTTTCACTGCACTCTTTCTAATTCTTTATTCAACCCAACTGTCTTACAATTCAACTGTTTTTCATAATTACACAAACCTATAATAATCTTATTTTTACAGCAGCATAATTTTTCACCCTATATACGCCACCTATTGTAAGTTTTATTAAGTACCAATAGATGACAGTGCTTAATAAATCCCCATCCTGTGCTGTTCTATTTAATATCCCCAGATTAGTTTCAAACTTATGGCTTTCATCAGTGAGCACCTTTGGATCTTAGACCAGCATACATTGACCTTTATGATCTAATGCATCCTTCCAGCATCTATCATTTACATCTCTGTTATACTATCAAGGTATCAGCCCAAATTAAATATAGTATATATATTTTCAACGTAAGCTAATTTACTTGCGTAGTCATATAGATCTAAAATGAGTTAAGTTTCTCTGCTATAATGTCTTATGGACACTTAAAAAACTATGTACATTATAATATATAAAAAATGAACTGGTTTCAGATATATACGACTAGGCAAGCAAGTTGCATAGTTTGAAAACATTTGTTTTTTAGTTTGGGATGATAGTTTAACAGAGACGTAAATAATAGGTATTGGAAGGAGGGTACATTAGATCCTAAAGAACCAGGTGCATGGGTTTAAGATCCAAGCTCCTCACTAATGAAAGCCATTACCTTGAAACTACTCTGAAGATATTGGATAGTTCATCATAGGGTAAGGATTTAATAAGCACTATCATTTGGCATCTATCATTAATTACTAAAACTTACAGTAAGTGGTACAGAGATGGTGAAAAATTATGTTGCAGTAATAGCAAGTCATGTGATGGAATGAGGTGATAGATATTTTATTGGTTAATCTTATTCTGTGTAGTTCATATATGCAAGAGAAGCATGTTTCCATTCAGTAAATAATATACATTTTCCCTTCAATAAATAATATACATTTTACTCCATAAAAATGATAAAATCAAGCATTTATTAATTCTAGTTTATCACAGAGTTTTACAACCCTGCTAGTCCCATAATGCTTTGCTCACATATTTTATCACACTATCATGCCTTTTACATGATCACCATTTCTTATGTTTGCTCAAGCTGTTAAAACAGGTGTGATGTGATGTATTTGGCTTCTCCTTAAACGAAGTCAAGAATATCTCAGCAACTATGCCCAGATAAACCTGTTAGCCACTTTATTTTCCATTCCCCACTCTAAGTCTTCCCATATTCTGCCCCATCCCATTTCCACAACATAATCTTTGTCAACTCTATGGCCTTTAAATCTAAATCCTCCTTATCTTTTCGCAAACCCAGCATAAAAACTACTAACTCACTTTCTGTATTGTCACTTTGTTCATACCTATTCTCCCATAACTTCATTATCTGTACCCTTTCTGCTTTCAAGCATTTACATTCAATCAACAGATGCCTAATATTTTCTATACCTTCCTTACACAATTTGCATGCTAAATCACCCATAGTTTTCCATTTACATGCATATTCTCTTATTGCTAAAGATCCCGTTCGAGCCTTAAACAATAAACTACTTTCCTTATTATTATCATAAATTAACTCGCTTCCAATATTCCGTTTACTTCTATATATATTTAAACTCTTCTTACCCTCCATACTACTTCTCCATCTCTCCAACTCCCTATTTTTTATTAATGCTTCTATTCTTTTATCCCATTCCTTACCACTATAATACTCAACAATCCTCCTAACACAATCATCCAACCTTTTATACAAGTATACCGATATAAATTCTTTATCCAAATCTTTTGCATACCGCATTACCTTTCTCACCCATCTTGTTACCTGCCCTTTACTCATAACCCAATTAAACACTATTTTGGCTATTCTTTTACTATCCATAAACTGCAACCTACCAAACATTTTCATTTTACTTTTTGCATCTCTCATATAGAAACTTGACCATCCCATTTCTCCTTGAACTGCCTCCTTTGCTGTCCACATCTCTGCATCTAATGCATGTCTTCCTACTTCCCTTTGTACTTTCTCTAAATAATCTAAAATCCTTTTACTAACACATAATGCATCATTACCATATGTTAACCCTGCTACTGCAACTCCCTTCCATACAATTCTAGCTACATCATATTTATTATATGAAAATACTGTTAGTTTCTTTACCAAACCTTTTCTTTTCTTTGCTTCATTTACCAATTTTTTCTCCCATTCAACCAAGCAATTTTCCTGATTACATAAGATGATTCCCAAATACCTATATCTATCCAGCACACTTAACTTTATATCCCCCAATAAAAAAACTACATCCTCTCTTTCCCCAGTATTAACCATCATTATATTTGATTTTTCTTCACTAAATTTAATCCCCATCTCTTTACCCACCCTTGCACATGTCCTCAACATAATATCCATATCTTCTCTTCTTTCTGAACATAAAAAGATATCATCTGCAAAAAAAAGACCCGACAAAGTATATACTCCTTTGCCACCTATTAATGGTATCTCTACCCCTCTTCCTAGTCTTTCTATTGCTTTTTCCATTTCACTCAAAAACAACAAAAACAAAATCGGTGACATAGGGCATCCTTGCCTTAATCCCACTCCATTTTTAACTTTAACTGATTCTATATCCCCTAATTGATAAGTATAATAATTATTTTCATATAATTCTTAATAATATTTACTAAAGCTTCATCCATTCCCAAATTGGCTAATCTTACCCATAATCTATTTCTATTTACTCTATCATATGCTTTCTCTATATCTATAAAACTCATATATAACGATCTACCTGAATTCTTACTCATCTCCATAAGTTGTGTAACTACAAACAAACTATCTCCTATACGCCTATCTGACCTAAAGCCTCCTTGCATTTCCCCCACTACATTATTTCCTTCCATCCATTTTACAACTCTTCCAGCTACCATATATGCGAAAACTTTATATAAAACTGATGTTACCGCTATCGGTCTATAATTATTTAACTTTCTATGATCCTTACCCTTTCCTTTAAATAATAATCTTATTCTTGTATTATTCCAACTACCCGGAAAAACTGTCTTCTGCGCCATCTTATTAAAACATGATAATAACTTTGATTTTGCTCTATGCCCTAAATTCATTACCATCTCTGCTGCCCATCCATCTAAACCTCTCGCCTTTCCACTTTTCAATCTCTTTCCTGCCTCATTCAATTCATTTTTTGTGAACCTAATATTCCCACTACTAACTGCTTTCATGTTTTCTATCACTAATTCCTTCACATCTAACATCTTTTCTATATCCATTACATATCTATTTAAGATTTTCTCTAGCTCGCCTCTAGAGCTACATTCTATTCCCTCATCATCTATTAATACTATCTCTCTTTCCCCTACATTTCTCCTTTTAATGTAATTCCAAATTTTTTTACTCCCATCTCTTCCACTTTTATTAATATCCTCCAACAATTTATTATTTAACTTCATCCTCTCTCTATAATTATCCATTTTAGCTAGCTTCTTCTTTTCCAAGTACTTTCCCCATTTAACATTAATATCATTTTCACTTTCTTTATTCTTAATAGCACACTTATATTCTCTGCATGCTTTTTCCCTCTCTTTTAAACTTTTACTAACTCTCATTTTTTTTTACTTTTATTCTTCATATTCTTGACTAAAACCCTATTTGCCACTTTTTCTACTTCACCACACCAGTCCTTATACTCATCCCCAACCAACTGCTCCATGGTTTCTTCAACTTTTATTTTATACTCTTCCAACTTATTCTTATCATTCACTCTCCATCCACATCTTTCACTATTATTTCTACCTTTATTTCTATCCTCCATCACATTACTAACCATTTCTATTACAATAAAGTTATGATCACTATTACACACTCTCTCTTCATTATCAAACACCTTAATTTTTCGTATTTTATTCATTCCCTCTTTCTCTACCAATACATAATCTATTGTGTGAAATACATTATTCCTAGACCATGTGTATTGTCCATCATATACATTTGATAAATTCCCAATGCTTAAATTTACTCTTTGACAAAATTCCTTCAAAAACTGACCATTCTTATTATCTACATCATCAATTTCTTCAATATGCCCATTCATATCCCCTATAACCATTATTCTCTTCCCCTTTTCTTTAAAACTCTGTATATCCTTAACTAGGCATTCATATATACTATTGTTCCACTCCATTACAGTTTGACTATCTCCAGTGGCGATATACACTACAGCCACCATCCATTCTTGTCTACCCAACCTTATTTCAAACCACAAATGTTCTTGACATTTAACAGTATTTAAATTTTTTTTCGATATAACACCTATACCACCACCCCTTTTTTCTTTTTCTTTTCTGTTTATACCCTGCCATACTACCTCTTCCAAAATAGGTTCTTCTTCTTTTCTTAGATGAGTTTCCACTATTGCTAATACCTCAAGCCCTTCATTTTCAATTGCTTTATTTAATTCCAGCCATTTTTCTGGTCTCCTACCACCTTGCATATTCAAAAACCCAATTTTAACAATTTCTTCTTTCCTAACTACTCTTTTATAAATTCTTTTGCTTCCTTCTTCTCCATTACATTTATAACAAACTTTCTTACCACTAATCTTACAAAACCATTCCCTCTCCACATCTACACATATCTAAATAAACCATCTTTTGCTTATTTCTTATATCCCCTCCATTCTTCTTCTTTTTGATAATATTACAATAAAACTCTCCATGCAGTAGTGCCACTCAGTGCAAGCCAGAGTAATCAATAGATGCAAGAAGGTTTGTAGTTAAGAAGAGATAAAAGATGACTGCTGAAGAGTTGCATTGGATCCTAAGATCTAGATGCAATGCTCTCAGATCCAAGGTTCCTCACTGATGAAAGCCACAAGCTAGAAACTAGTCTGGAGATATTGGATGAGTAGGCACTAGATAGGGATTTTACTCACAAACCTTTTTGCATTCATTCATTACTCTGGCTTGCACTGAGTGGCACTACTGTATGGAGAGTTTTGCCTGTGTTATCATGTTTTTGTCTTATGAATGGAACTGACTAAATCAATAATCTATATGGTAATAAAAAGTTATGCTATATATTGATAATAAATTGTTTTTCCCTTGTGAAAGCAATTATCTAGTTATATCTATAAAATAATGCAATATAAAATTAAACCAATGGTACCATAATAGTAGTTCAAAGACATTCATAATAGTTTATATAGCATTTTTTCTCTATTACATGACAATAAATTAGCTACTGCTATTCAAGGATTATTAAAATATTTTTATTAAAATTAATATATATCAGTAAGGTAAGAGTAATATTTCAACATACTCTTGGCTTCATATTGTAATATATATATATATATTCAAATTTGCATATGTTTCATTATGGAGATAAATAAACACATGCAAATTTCAGTTACAAATATAAATAATGGGAAAATTAATATTATATATAAATACACACACATTAGAATATAATTCAAAATGAACAACTCTATTGATAAATATATATATAACGTTCAAATGTGTGTTAGACAATACTATATGTAAAAACTTTAATATTTGCGTTGACATTAGAAATACACACACTTATGTAATTCGGAAAGCAAAACTATATATAAATCAAATCAAATCAAAACAAAAATGACAAACTTTGTTGATTCTTCTAACGCTTTCGAAGGTATAACTTTCATTTTCAAGAAGTACAAAATCTCTAATTTTCCACGATGTGCAAATATGCAAAATATGCTAATCAGGATAAGAACATTTAAACTTGCCATTTCTTCGATATGGCATAAAATGATTCCTTTTTGTTTATCGCGGGTTCATCTGATATGATATCAGATTACAATTCTAAAATGCACATGCGAGAAGGTTTCAGCCGTTCACTTTAATTATGAACTGCTTGCGCTTAATTAATAATATTTACATACATTACTGTCAATTTCATAAGTTCTGAAAAAAATTACTTCATTGTAAATCGAAAGATTTCATGTTGTTAAATTAGAAATAATATGCAGTGAGTTAAATGTGAAGATGTTTAAAAATGTCAAGCTCTTAAGTCAAAATGTTTCAGACTGGTTTAGATATATAGAAATTTAAGTAAAGAAGAAGGTGTAACCACCTTTTTTTTTTTTTATAAAATCTTTGTCTTGTGTTGGAACTTGAAAGGAGCTCCCTGTACAGTCATCATTACATCTGATTGGCTGTCATATAAGCATTCTAAAATGTGCATGCAAGAAGGTTTCAGCCTTTCACTTTAATAACTGATTTTTATAAAGTTTTAAAGAGGAATCATACAGTTGGTAATAACAAAATAGCATGGAGAAAGAATGTTTTATATAATTTAGCGAATGATATAAAAGAGAAAGTTGATATCATTTTTGAAAGGGTTTATATTATTCATTGTTTTTTCTCTATTTAATTTATAAAAAATCCTTGTTTTGTAAGAAATTATATGCAGGCAGTCTTTGACTTTCATACATTCTATTTTTGTATAATTCGCTATTTCATAGGAAAGGCAATAGAAAAAGACTCAGCAGAACTTTGTATCAAAGAAAAAAGAATATACTTAAATTACCTCTTAATAAATTTATAAAGAAAACACCAGATAGTAATCAATAAAGTGTTATTTATGTACATGATAATACACCTTATTAAAAAATACTTTAAAAATACATCTTGATGGGTTTTTTTTTTACATTGTTCTACTTTCGTACACTTTTCAGGAACCAATTAGGTACAAAAGATGAGGATCGCCTGTATAGGCCAAAATAATTTGAGTTTAAAAAAAGAAATGAAGTTAAAAAAAAGTAGAGTAAAAATAAATATCTTAGTTCTGCATTATATATTTTATGAAAAAAAAAAGATTATTATCTTCTTTGCAAAAAAATGAAGAAAAATATTAAAGAATGTCTTTTAATAAAGATTTATGATTCTGAAGCTAATAACTTATTTAAAAATTCTTTTGATGTTGAAAGTAATTGGAATGTGAGTTTGAATTATGGGACGGTAAAATAGTATATATTTGTTTCGCATTGTTTCATTGCATTTGAAAATCTGCTTTGACAAGGAAACCGTTGGTATTAAAACAGGCAAAACTCTCCATACAGTAGTGCCACTCAGTGCAAGCCAGAGTAATCAATGGATGTCAGAAAGCTTATGCATAAAATTCCCATCTAGTGCCTACTGTGGATTTATAATTTAATTTTACCTATTGACTTAATTGTCAATTGCTTTAGTTTTTGAAATTTGATATTTTATATTAATAATAAAAATTGATAATAAAAAAAAATTAAAGCCCTTACTACAATTGCAATCACAAAATGAAAATTTTATCCAGAATTTTTCTTCTTGCATTTGATTCATAATTTGTATTGTCATTCCAAATAATAATTTTATTCCAATTTTTAGTTTAAGAAAAATAGAGTTGGAGTAAGTACTACATAGAAATCAATAATTTCATCTCACTACTGATGATAATAAATTTTTTTTTACTTAGTACTTAACAGGGCAGAGAGTAAAACCTTCATTCTTAACATTTATGATGTTAGATTATTTGTTTGTATGATTTCACTATTTAATAGCATTTTTTAAAAAAGCGAGTTTTTATTTTTGAAAGACGGTGACAAAAACGATAAAAATTTTCAATAGTAAATTCTCCTTTTATGTCTTCTGAATATCCTTTTATGTTTCAATTTTCAAGACAAATTAACAAAAAATAATTGTGAAAATAGTTAGGTCATTTCTTCAACGATTTTTTTAAATGATTGTGGATTGATTTGACCTCATAACTAAACATTCAAAATTTACTGAGATAATGCATTAAATAGCTTTATTAGCTATTAAAAATTGGTCATAGCTCGTAAGGTAATATAAAAAATCACAAGAATCATCACAACTTTTGCAACTATCATCAAAAATTATAAAAATGATTGAAGTTCTATAACTTGGACTAAAAACTGAATTCGTCATTAATCACAAGGTTAAGACTATAAAAAATCCATAGCCGAAGCTAAATATAGGCATCAAATATTTAAGTATATAAAACATAAACAAAGGTGGAGAGAACTCAACCTCCAGTGATTAAAATATTCCATGGTAACTGAAGGGTGTTCCTGAAGTGTGTAGTATATACTGCAGAGAAATATGTTGATTTTTCACATCGAGCGGCAATTGAATAACTGATATTGCTTACATGGTGAAGAGAACTGAAATCTCTCCATGTGTGTTAATATATTTTGAAAGTATATTAATCTATTTGATATATAAAATATTTATCTGCAAAAAAAAAAAAAAAATGCAAGAGAAGCGTGGGATTTATATTATAAATAAACAATGAAATATGAATATATCAGGAAGTAAAAGTAATTAAATGTTGAGTAAACACTTATTTTTATTACATGTTTATTTCTTCTTAGAAAAAAATTTAATGGCTTTATTACTTGAAAATTCGTAAGAAGTTTGAGAGTTGAAAGTGATGGAGATAAATATAATCTATGGACTGTAAACTTCAGAGACTGTTACTTTATCATTAAGTATCACTTTCATTAAATATTAAAAAAAAAGTTCTATAATTTAAAATAGAGGCAAATTACTCCATATAGTAGTGCCACCCAGTGCAAGTCACAGTAATCAATAGATACAAGGTCTATGCATAAAATCCCTATCTAATGTCTACTTATCCAAAATCCAGACAAATTTCTAGCTTGTGGCTTTCATCACTGAGGAGCCTCGGATCTGAGAACACTGTATCTAGATTTTGGGATCTTTTGCAACTCTCTAGCAGCTACCTTTTACCTTTTTATTAACTATAAAGCTATAAATCCAAAATGAAGACACAATAATGTTTTCAATCCAAACTCATTCCCTTATATTGTCATATAGATCTGAACCCAATTCAGCATTTATAGATTTTGGAAATCATGTGATGTTTAGAGGTTTGATGTAATTCAAAATATGAATACTTCATTTATAAATTTATGATTAAATAATTTAACCCTTTTAAATCCACAATAATAACTAACATTATGAATTGTTAATTCAAAGTTTTATATACCATTATTATATTACTTGAGATCCTACAAAAATTGTTCAATCTCTGCACATTTCAGGCTCTGCCCTCATCAGATGTCATAAAAGTGATCAATAATCCACCATCATAGCAACAGCATCCGTATTTAAATACCACTAAAATAATCTAATTGATATTAAAGCTTGAATGTTGCAAAGTTTAGTCAATTTTTTTCATTAATAGATAATGTTTAGATAATATTGTAGATGGTCTTTGAAGATTTGATGTCACTTCATGTGATTACATATTTAAAACGCTGATAAATTGTTTATTTATATCTTTATAATAATAATTTATTATATAATAAAATCTGCCATACTCTAGATTGTTGTGATAATGTTTAGCTGTATCTTTTCATGATAAATTTTATATTCTTGTTTAATTCATTTCACCTCAATGCCCTATATCTTCAATATATATATATATATTTAAATCTCTTAGTATTACCATCATCCATCAAGTCTTATTCACCTTACACAGGTGGAAATAAAATAAAATAATCAAACACATGACATCATGAAAATTAGGTCAACCATATCTCAGAATGGTCACAAATTCTTTGTCACAATTTTTATTCATTTATAAAGACCAGTAAATTTAGAATCTAATTTACTACCGCCCTAATAATCTTAAATCAAATGACAAGATTATTATTTTAAATTAAATCTTATTTCTTTTTCTTAATGTATGTCCAATCTTTATAACTCATTTAATTCAATTTCTGTAACAAAGCAAATCTAGGAAGGGAAGGTACATCTAATAATTTAGAAACTGTACTCCATGACTTCAAAATCTTATTCCACCCCCTTTAATAGAAATCTGGATGACTTCTCAGTACCACTAGGATGTATCAATCTTAACAAATAAGCATAATTAGAATCTTATCTCAGGGCTATGCAACCA
The DNA here is from genome assembly GCA_028023455.1 of Epiperipatus broadwayi. Classification (NCBI taxonomy): domain Eukaryota; kingdom Metazoa; phylum Onychophora; class Udeonychophora; order Euonychophora; family Peripatidae; genus Epiperipatus; species Epiperipatus broadwayi. The sequence goes on from JAQFVV010000011.1 coordinate 8,954,149, forward strand.
TATGGCTTTTTAATATTATGAATGAGTTTTTTTATTAACTTATTATTTAACTGATATAAGATGCTATATAAATCTATAATAATACAAAACTTCATAGACTGATTTAAAGTGAACCACTGAATATCAGCTGTGCCAAACCCAAACATCACTAACACAAATATTTGGTAAGTCACCATTCAGGCATTCCACTGTGAAATTTGATAGTGGATGATAATTCTCTGTGAAATTATTCTTAACTTCACGCTAAACATAAATGGCTCCAATTTTCTAAGATATAAAAAAGGACACAATCAGAATTTATCTTCTCACACAATTCTCTATCAAAAATCTCACTCTAAGGATTGCTTCTGGTTAGAAAAAAATATGGTCATATCAGTCGTGAGCGCTAAATACAATTTATTAATTTCCATTTCCACAACATGAAAAAGAAACTTTGATGTTGGCATAGACTATTTAAAAGAATGAATATTCTACATATCATATAGAGTTTTCTTTTGATGTTAGCTTTTCTGACAAACTTTGTTATATAACTCAACAATGCCTACCATATGAAACATCCCATTATATTGTTTTTAGCTTATTATCAAAGTAATCACGCCTTTAAAGAGCGGAACATTCTAGTAATTTTTAATATTATCAAGATAGGTAAAAAAACTATAGCATTACAAGGTAATTCATCTATATCACATGACCTCACATATTTCTCAAGTAGGATTTAAAAAAAAGCTTCACTCAAAACATACTTTATCTGCATATACTATTTTGTCTTATTTTTATTACTAATTATTTATGCACTTTGCTAATTTCTTGTCTTCAGGATCTTCTGTTTATTCATTACTTCTTTCAGGTTTAGTGCATTCACTAAACATTTTCTATCCTTACATATCTTTCAAAGAATATTTTTGTAAATTTTCTATTCATCTACTGATGACTATTTTTGTTTGGATTCTTGAAATATCTCAAGCATTCTAATAACCACTGCTAAAGTTTTCAAACAAAATATTTAAATCAATTATTGACAACATATTACCTCAGAAATCAATTGGCTTTGAATACATATTCAATTTTCATATATCTAATGAGTACCTTTCAATGTTTTAAATGCTAAATCATCAAATTCACATTTTGTTGAAGATGGCTCCCCCCCAAGATTATATAAAAGTTCATTAATATCACTCAGTTTGAATAAAAATCTTCTATAGAGTCACACACACAAATCAGAAAGAACCAGCTTTATGAATGAGTTTTATGTAATCTTGTTATCTTAATATGTGATTTACATTATCTTGTTGGGGTTTATTACTTGAATCATTGAAGCATGTCCAAAAACGCTGATTTTCTTGAAGAAAAGATTTGGATTTGGAAGATTCTGTGATCATATTGGACTCCTCAATATCTTACCAATGAATCCATATGTAATCTTAATATTTCACAATTACTAATTTTATCTAAATAATAAGACTATTTTTCATTGATATTCTTAATGTAGCTTCCTGAAAATAAAAACTATTTTTAATCTCATGTGATAATCTGAAAAGTATATTTTCAAACTATTGAAAAACCTTTACTTTGGGCACATGATAGTCAATAGATTTAATTACTTTGATGACTTTCATAAGATCTAAAAACCATGTAGATCTCCCCTAAAAACTTAAAGATAAAATATATAAAATTATGCAACTAATAAAATCAATTGTCTTGGCTTGTATTTTACTTTGCTCATGAAAGAGATAATGTACAACCTGATAAAAAAATTAATAGTAGGATCAATATTGCATGGACAGATTTTTATTTCAGAAAATTTGACAATATTTATTCAAAGATATTCTAAATTCTTCAAATAATTTTGCAATATGGTCTCTTTCTTTATAGCCATCTGGATTATATTTTTTTACTCTTTCCTTGGTATAAAGCAATTTACTTTATCAATTTCCATCTTTCATTATTTGCATAACTGAAATCCCTCCCCATCATTAATGGACTGAGTTTTTTCCTTTATAAATAATTTTCCTTCAATACATTATTTATTATTTCCTTTCTTTACTGTTTCATCAAAGTGTTGACATATAATATTATTATGACATATAATTTTAAAAAACTTATTTTCACAATCCTATGCATTTATTCTCATATTTCCTTGCATCTAATATGTTCAATTAATATTGCTCTTTTAGTTTTTATATTCATAATACTCATATTTATTGTTTTTTTTTAATATTTTAATTTCAACTTTTATAAATGGGTTGTCAATAATACGCAAATCCATGCTTAATTTGCTTGATGTCATGTTATCTGTCAAAAAATGGGTTCAACACAATAATTTGATGATTTTCCCAAGCCATTCTAATCCTTTCTCTATTTTTTAAAAACTCATAATAAGTTCATTTAAATTATTAATCAACTTCTTTTTCTTTTAACTCGAAAAATACTGCATTTTTGTAATTTCTTTACAAATAATCTTTCATTTATTTTCATCAATATTTCAACTTACTAACTTCATTTTCCCAATAGTTTTTTCATTCTCTGAATCCGTCTTTCAAAGTCAAACTTTTTTCTCATTTCTTCTTTTAACTGTCTAAGTTTGCATTATATATAAAGTTACGCTCTAAACAAACCATTCAATAAACTTCTTTTTTATATCTATTTTAAATGATCATTTGGTAACTTTCTATCTTTGCTGAATGGCGGCAAAATTGAGACATTTCTCATTTCAGTACTTTTATTACTATTTCTATTACCAGATAAACAACTACATAAATGCTTAAAAGCACTAACTATTCTAATATTTCAAAATCAACTATCAGTGTTTATCTGTACAGGAGAAAATTTAATTTTTCTATTATCTATAGTAAGACTGAGTAATCAGTAGATGCTAATGCTTGTTATATTCAGTTCTATCCTATCTATATCTTTAGACTAATTTCTGGCTTATGGTCTATAACAGTGATGTTTCGGATCTGGATCAGATACATCTTTCATGCAGCAATCTTTTGTTCCTTTTTGTACTATCAAGCTACTTACATGAAATTCAAAAATATCTTAATATTTTGAATCTGAGCCAATTTCTTTGCATGGTTATATAGATCCAGTATTATTTCAGTATCTAGATACACTTCATTTTTTTGATTGCCCAAACAAGTTTCTTATCCTTTCATTTAACTTACATTTTTTTTGTCTGACTAAAAATTTTTAATTCAATTTTCACTTACTTTCCTAGTTGATACTCTGCACATATACCGATAACACATTTTTAGAGTTTGCAAAAAATTTACCCCCCCCCCAAAAAAAAATTAGCTAAAATGTTAAGTTTTTAATTTTGTATAGTGTGATATGATGCATTGTGACTTCTCCTTTAATGGAGTCAGGAATCTCTCAGCAACTATGCCCAGAGAAACCTGTTAGCCACTTTATCTTCCATTCCCCACTCTAAGTTTTCTCATATTCTGCTCCATCCCATTTCCACAACATAATCTTTGTCAACTCTATGGCCTTTATATCTAAATCCCCGTTATCTTTTTCCAAACCCAGCATAAAAACCAATAATCCAATGTGATGTATTATGGCTTCTCCTTAAAGAAGTCAATAATTCAGTATTTTATAGTGCTGCCACCTAGCAGTATTATGTTGTAAAAAACTTTTTTTTTTCGTTTCTAATTACTGCAACTATATAAAACTTAAAAAATGGAAAATAAAAAAAAATTATATATAAAAAAAATTAAATAATGCTTTTATTCACATAAATGCACTAAAAAGTAAAAAAATATTTTTTCTTCCACTTTCAGAAATAAAAGCATGGGGCAATCATGCTTAGATATTCATGAGTCAGATTCCCAAAGGATCATTTAAATAAACTTGTAATTAATGCTCACTTTGAATAGAGTGATACCGATACAGAAAAGTGGTCATAATTCATTGAGAATCTGATGTATGAATTTCTAAACATCCTGAAAGTCGAAGAAAATTAAAAAAATAAAAATAATTTTTGTTTTTTGAAAATACTTCTCATTTCGGTCATTTTTTTTGGTTGATTGATAAACTCAGTTATTTTTGCTCTTATTAACAGCAATAACAATTATTGTTGTGCTTTTAGTCTTTTCTTATCAATTCTATTGGTTAATTTATTACAATTTCTCTCCTTCTGTAATGATTTTTTTTCAAATTTTTTATTATTCCATGAATTTATAACTGCACATTCCTCCTAACAGTTCATCCATCTATGTAACTTATCAATGTCTTCTTATAATTACAATATTCATTTTATCCTTTCTGCCTCATACCAAACTTTGAAACATAGTTGACACATAATATTCTTTCATACAGTTAAGAGGGATAATTACATATGTCCATTTTCAATTCTTTTACTGTTTTACCCATTTCTTCTATTAGTCATCATCTTCTTTATCTGTTACTATGTCCTCCAATTTTTATGTTAATTCTGAACATTCTATGCAATATAATTGATTCCAAATATATTTTAAAATCACTTTTAGCCTCTATAAATCTTTCTCTTTTAATATTATCTAACATTTCACTATTTTTATTGCCATTTCTAAAACATGAATGTCTTATAGTCTATGTATATTCTCATATATTATCTTGAAGATTTATTTAAATTCTGCCTATTATAATACTTTTTGGAGTAATTTTATGGCATCTAGCAGTACCTCAAATTTGCTTTCCTTTTTAGTTCTGAAAATATTACCATTAATTTTGCATTTTCTTTCCATTTTTGATTTTCTGCATAGGTTTCTAATAATTTTCTTTGTATATTTAAGTTGTCCAAATTATCTTTATTTCTATAAGTGTTGATATCATTGATTTTCTTTTGTCATGATGTCTAATAAATTTTTTGCCTAATTAAGTGTAATATCTTCAGACAGACACATATGGTATTTTTTCCTAACGAAACATATAATTAACTATTATATAAAAGAGCAATCAAAGATTAAGGGCTCTATATCACCAAGGCGATTGAATGAAAAATGGATTTAACAAATATTATTAATGAATTTGGAAATATAAAAACATGAAAAATAACATTTTAACTTTTTTCATAAATTTAATAGTTAAATTGTATTTAAAAAGTAGTAATCACATTATAATATTAATTTTCTGTTTCATACGGAGAAAATATGAAGAGCATTAAATATAATTTTTAATGCATTTTTAAGGATGTGCCTTTTTTCAAAAGAAAATCAGTATATCCAAAAATGGAATTATCATTCACATCTGCATATTGATCTCTATTAGATTTTTCTATTATTGATTAATAAACATTACTTTAATTTTATTTTTTCTATCATTACGTTCAGTCCAAACCATCTATACTTTTTTAGAAACATGAACTTAAATGGATATCTTTCCAATTTTATTTTGAGTATAATGGTTGACTTTCAATAGTTTTACTATTATCTTTAATTTGTTACATTTTACTGATAAAGGTATCATAGTTTTTTTTTTTACAAAACATTAAATTTCATGCTTTTGATATTTGTAAAATTATGACCTATGTGTTTTAGTACAGCAATAGACGAGCAAAGTTGATGGCTAAAGGTTCAAGGACTGTAGCTCAACTGTCACTTCTGATTATTTGATTACATTACATTTACAAAATTATAAAAAAAATATTTATGTTAAATAAATATATCATTTTTTAGTACGCTGCAGTACTATCAAGACCCTTTTTTCCATCTATTTAGTAGTTAAACTTGATACATGTGGAATGAAAAAATTATCCTGGATTAAAAAACCCCAATAATGTTAATTCCAGAATTTTACTTGAAATATCTATGTTACTAAAATGATTCAATGTTTTAAATATTAGATCTAATTAAAATTTATATTAATAAAAAAAGGGGGCCAAAAAATTTAGACAAGTGATTTAAATTCAACCATGTTTGTGAAATTATACTAACAAAAAATATATGACAGAAAACATTTAGGAAGATTTTCCAATTGTCCAAGGATAATATATGAGAATGTACATAAGACTAAGAGAATTTGTTGCATATCTCAAATTGAAAAACGTGGTGAAAATTTAGAAACATTTAAAAAAGAAAGAATTATACAGGGATTAATGATTAAAGATTGTTTACTATAAAGATTCCAAGACATAAAGGCTATCAAATTAGCACAAAAAAAATAATATCCCCAAAATAAGGATACTATTAATATTTAAAGGAAACCAACAAAGCATCATGTTACCACAGGTTATATACTTTTTTTGGTAACAAACTTCTCTTTCTCTCATTCCAATGATGCCATTTAGGATAAGCTTGAACAATCAAAAGATGATAGATAGTAGTGCTTAATAAATATATAAATTAAAATGCAAAAAAAAAAATTAAAAAATGAACTGATGAAAAATTAATTAAGTACGCCCAATATCCCAAATATGAAGAGCCTTCATAAGAGGATTCACCAGCACTCAGTATCAATTTATATCCATTACTTCTATTAACAATCAACTATTTGCTATAATAATACTTAAAGATCTTTTTTGTTTTAACATCTAGTTTTTAAAACAGAGACCATTTTATAAAATATTGACATCATCAAACCATCATTAGATAAAATGGCAAGTTTTAATTCAAAGAAAAAATACTGTATAAGATTTATTTATTATGTAATTAAAAATAAACTTAAATAGTACGCAATAATACAGCATAATTACAATAAGTAGAAAATATAACTTACCTAAATTTTATTCACTATCCTCATTTTATAGTTTGTATTGAATTTAGACATACTGTATTTAGTTTAAACAAATATTTTCATCATAAACCTAACAATCTCCATTAAAAATATCAATTTTATTCCACATATAATTAAAAATAAATTTTCACTATATACAGAATTAAAGTACACTAAAAATGAATTGAAAAATGTGTATATTACCTGAAAACAATTTTTATTTAATATTTTAATACGAATAAAAATATTTTCTCCTATATAAAAACATCTGACACATGTAAACACACAATATTGATTAAAAAAAGATTTACAGTAATCAATGATACATTACTTTTCTTGAGCTAATTTATACTGAATTAAAAATGCATTTTCATTTTTTAAAAAAGGCAAAATAATCACTAAAAATAAATATAATTTTTTTTGTTCATTTTAATTTATCTATTCACGATTCAATGAAATATTAAGTTTGTCGGTCATAAGTCAACTCAAAATGGCGGCCGTAAAATGTAAAAATGTCATTAAAATAAAATCATTGCACAAGTTAGTATTTTTTTTATTTTATTAATGATAGACTTAGTAAAAAGTATTCATTAATTATAAGTTTTTTTCCATTTTTTTAAATTGAATTTTTAATGTTATTATATATTTTGAATTTGTGATAACGAATTTAAATTTTTTGTCATAGAAAAGCATCATAATTGTGCGTTATTTATATGAAATTTTTGATTTATAAGATACTTCGGAGAAACATCTGATCTCATTATCTTACATTAAAAAATATATATTTAAAAAATGCTTTTAGCAAACAACAATTTTACGATAAACTGTTAAAACACAAAACTAAGTTTTTTTTATATTAATTGAAAGGAGACCTTTTTATTTATTTCCAAGGGTTAAGAAAACTGATTGCTAATGCATTGTCATTGCAGCCAAATTATCATGGAATTATTCACAAGAAAAATGAACATGGATGGGCGACCTATTCAACAAAATATCACTGAATTCTTTCTAAGATGTCTATTAATTCATGAGAGTTTGTTTAGATTTATTTGGATGATAAATTTGTGTGAAAATGCTAAATTCTTTTATGCTTTAAAATCATAACTCACAAAACAACTTTGGTTCTAGAGACAACAAAGTCATCAACAAAGATAGAGAATGCGGAGAATCCTATGATTATGGATTTAGACTTTCATTTGATGATTTTATTTACTTACCTACAGCTGCACATCACTTTCAAGTGAAGGAAGATTGAATGAATTTGAAAAAAATTTGTTTAATGTTAACTAGGACATTTTTAAACTTTGTGAATCAGAAGAAAATTGAAAAACCAATTGATTTAAAATATATATACATTTTACTATAAAAGAATAAATGGCAGCACAATTCCTCTAAAGCCTCTTCAGTATCTCCGTATAAAGAAAGAGAAGAAGACAATACTTCTCGGACTAATTAAATATTGGATGGGTGGTGAAGGTTTACAACTGTCTTTTCTTACTTTGCCTCTAGTTAAAAATAAAACATGTACTTTTGGACTGTAAAAACGTTGAGACAAAATGTGAAATAAATGATTTCAAAGTTATAAAATTAAAAAAATTGAATGGAATTTGTTTTTATTACTGTACTGAAATAGAAGATAAAGGAAAATCAAAATTTGGCAAATATAACGCATATATTAAAAAGTTAAAAGTAAACAGCAGAATCACTTTTTATAAAATAAGTGCAGTTCTCTATTAAAGCATCATCTGATATCAGATTAAGATTGATTTCTACCATCTGTGATCTCTTATTATCAATTTATTGTAGGAACTAGAGAATCAAGTGATGCGAACGTATCACATTTTAAAATAAACATGAAAGATCAGTAATATTGATAAACATATATACATGATATTCTGAGATTACAGTAACATTATAGGATTTAATTTATTTTAACACTATGCAATGTAAAAATGAAAATGTATATGCTTCAAATTTTATAAATTATCTCAGTTTATTTTTAAATTTGTAACTTTCAAAGTATTTTTTATGACCCTAAAATTTGCTTTACTAAGTATTTTGCCAATAAAAAGACCTATTTTGTATTGTAATATATAGTGGATCATAATATTAAAAATAAGTAGGGAAAAGAAGAAAAAATGGCAGAACTGTTTATGAGTTTGACATAAGTAACTGGATATTTATAAAAATGTCCCACATTAGCCAACTGAACCAGTTCATTTATAAAATAGTTTCAAAATCTGTATGAAGTAACCTTATCATATCACTAAATAATATGAAGAAAATACATTCCTGATTGAGGATAAAAAACAAGTCAAGAGGATTTATAATGATTGGAGTTTGAATCTTTTTTCAAGGAATTAAATGAAACTAATGAAAATATTAAAGTACTAGGTGGGGATGTTTCATTAGTTAAGTTCAAAAAGAATGATGATGAAAAACTGATGTTTGCATTTGTTCTTATAAATCCATTGGGGACATTTGAAAAATGTGTTTCTGAGAAATTTGAACATTGAAATCCGTAACGTTGTGACTTTGGACTAATAGTGCTTATTGTGTTAATATTTCTTTTTGCACAGGAGAATTCATGCAATTATTTACAGTATGGCATAAAATGAACAATACCTTGTCTTACTTTATTCACTAGTTGATCAATCCCTGATGTTTCTTAAGCTAATTTAGGCCAGATGTATAATTCCTAATTTTGCTTTATATATTTATTATACAAGGTAAAGAGTATCTATATATTACATAAGTATTCATTAATGAATAATTTACTTCGCCAATTGATCATAATACCTATAATACGCTTTAAACATATATAGGTGAAGTTAATAAAAATGTTCACAAATAACGTTTAGCTTAGCGCTTTTGGAGTATGTTTACTCCATATTTCTCTTCATAAAAATAAAAAAAATACAGTCTTAATATAGATTTTTTTTTTCAGAGATAAATTTTTATTGCAGATGGAAATGCCATCTAAATAAAAATCAATAAATAGTATAAACATATATGAAAACAATGATAACAATCTTGTAAAAACATGCACTGTGGTCTGTCAGAAGTAAGTAGTGGTCAGATAAGTATAGGTTGGCAATAGTTTGGCATTACTTGTTTTTCCTATTACTAAATTTTATTCTATCATCTCACTTATAGAACTACATCAAAACTTTAATGAACTGTTATATATATATAGTTCTAGAGAAATTACTAATTAGAAAATTGCAATTCTTGTCTTGAAGTTAAGAATGATGAAATACCTTCCATTTCTTTATTTAAATTTTCTAATACATTTATTTTGGAATATAAATATAATTGTAAATTCTTATTAATTTTTAAATTACACACCCAAACATATCTTTAGCAGTTTAATTAAGTGTAGTTTCTCAAATTCTAGGCAAATTAAAAATACATAAATAAAAAATGCAACTATATGACATTTGAAAACTTAATTATATATATATACTGTATTTTATAATAAACCAAAGTATACCTATTCAAATTAAAAAAAGACATGGATTTATTGCTTGGGAGTTCATAAGTTTGGGTGCAAGAATCAATTCTGGGATCTCCCGATCCCAAGTTGGATGCTCTACCAACTATGCCAAATCACATAAGGCATCTATTCAAAATGACCAATCCTAATCAAAAAGAAATCAAAATTCACATCTATTGACTTCAATGTCAAGACAGACTTAATCAAAATTCAAACTAAAATTTCAATCATGCTTAATATTCATAGAAGTTTTCAATAAATTAATAGCTTCAGAATTATATTTTTTAATCAAAAATAATACTTGAATTCTTCCCGTTTACTTGTGATTCATTTTTTGTTTAATATACTTTTATGAATTTCATAAACATAAATAAAAAAATTTAATTCAGCATTAACTACTTATGAGAAGCTATAGCCACAAAATTATACTTGAGATTGCTTAAACAACTCTGAAAAGAAAAACTAGTCTTCTGAATAAAAAGTATAATTATAAAGCTATTAATTTCTTGAAAACTTCTTTCAATGTTTATAATGATTGGAATGTTAATTAGAATTATGGGTGAGATATTATAAGTGTATGACATCATATATTATTTTTACACATAGTAAATCTACTTTGACAGTAAATTATTTAGATTGAATTTTGATTTTTTTTTTGCTAGTTTTGGTAATTTTGAATAAGTGTAATTTGTTTTTACAATATTAACTAAGTTTTATTATAATATATATATATAGTAGTAATAACAAAAAAAATTGAAAGATTTATAGTACAAATTCAAAAAGATTAGGCAGAATTGGTTTGTTTTTTTAAAATAAACAATAGTAATACATATTTTTTTTTTTTTTGTAGTAAAAATTGATCAATACATTTGACATCATGATTTTAAAAACATTATAACATGCCTGTTATAGTAAAAAAGAAAGATATATGGCTTTATTGCACAGGAATTCATAAGAAGTTAGAAGCCAGAATTGATCCTGGACATACATTATTAGTAAAAAAAAAAAAGAGGTGTATGCTTTTAATATTAGCATAGTTTTTATTTTCTTATATAGTTACAAATTATGGCATATTAATCTTAAATGTTATAACATTTTATTTTTAATTAAACTATTAACTGAAAGGAGACCCTTTGATTCCTTTTGAAGGCCTTAAAGAAACTGAGCAGAGTAAATTCCTAATGTCCATTTCATATGTTCTTGTCGTTGCAGCTGTTATTACTATGTGATTATTCTTAGAGTATACGTACATGGATGGGCTGCTTACCAACACACATTAGCCAGCATGGTGAGTTTATTGGCTTTTTACCTCTGAGTTTAAGACCAAAACATACCATGGTCTTTCTTATCAGTTGCCTGATAAGGCAGAATGAATGTATGTGTAAATAAAAAAATATTTTTATAATAGAGAGGTACAATCATGACAGACAAAAATAAATCATGGCCCATATTTCCAGGAAGCTGTAAAATCACCAACTAAAGCCGCAGTTGGTGGCCAAAGGCAGAGGGTGCTAAGAATTCCCTGGTTTGATGATGACTTTTTATTTAAGTACTTACAACTACAGATTACTTTCAAGTGAAGGAAGATTGCAAGAATTAGAAGAATTGTCTTATATTAAATGGGACATTATTGGACTTTGTGAAGTTAGAAGAAAAGATGAAGAGACAATTGGTTTAAAAAGTGGACATGTACTCTACTATAAAGGCTTAAGTATTGGAAGTACAAATGGAGTAGGATTCTTTATAAACAAAAAGTGGAAGAACAACATTGTGGAGATTGATGGCATATCGGACAGAGTGGCAAGATTAGTTATTCAACTTAATAGCAGATACCAAATGCAGATAATTCATGTTCATGCTCTAACAATTTCTCATAGTGATGAAGTAGTAGAATATTTTTATATGGATATACAAAATGATCAGAGTAAACAATATTTTAAAATTATTATGGGATACTTTAATGCTAGAATTGGTAAACAAATGAAAGATTACAGCAGTGTAGGTAATTTTGGTTATGATAATAGAAATGAGAGGACATAGACTTGTGGAGTTTACAGAAAAAGAAAAACTTTATATTATGATTTTTTTTTTTTAAGAAAAATATTAAAAGGAAATGGACATGGAAACATCCAGAAGAAGGTACAGCAGAATTGGATTATATTTTGACTAACAGAAAATACATATTTTAAGATTATAATGGTCTTAATAAATTTAACATAGGAAGTGATCATCGATTAGTAAGATGTAAGATGTGTGTTAATGCAAAACTAGAGAGACAAAAATTATTAGGAAAAACAAAATTTAAACAGGCAAAACTCACTATATATATATTGCCACACACAGCAAGCTAGAGTAATCAATGGATGCCAGAAGGCTTGTGCATAAAATCCCTATCTAGTGCCTACTCATCCAATATCCCCAGACTCGTTTTTACAGTTGATATGAATTTAAATTAGAACTTACAAATCAGTTTCAAGTATTAGTAGATTTTGCAAATGATTCGGATTTGAATGAAATTAATAAGAAAATAACTGATACACTTTTAAAAACTGCAACAAAGATAATTGGTAGGAAAATGCAGCAATTGACCAATAAAATTTCTACTGATACTAGAGAATTTATGAAAACAAGAAGGAATATAAAGATATACAAAAATTATGCATTTAAAAGGATTGAATATCTTGAATTTTAAAAATGGTACGGAAAAGAGTTCATAATGATATAAGAAAGTATAATTGTGAAGTAGCAAGGAAAGCTGTAGAAGAGAATAAAAGTCTCAAGAGTGTAAAACAACATTTTGGTATTGGTAGGAAATTTATATCTGCAATAAGAAAAAAAAATGGAACTATTTCTAAAAAGAGAGATGTCATCATGAAATGGATAGAAGATTTCTATCAAGAATTATATAGTAATAAAGAACAAGTACATTCTACATCTATTACATCTTCTGAATTGCCCAGAATTTAAATGAAGTGAGACATGCAATTAAATTTATGAAGAAAGGAAAAGCTCCAGGTAATGATGGAATTATAATTGATATATTAAAAGAAGCGGGTGAAGAAATATAATTTTTTTTAGCAAAGTTATATACAAAATGTCTAAATGATAAAAATGTATCAGATGATTGGAAGAATGCAGTATTAATACTAATATTTAAAAAAGGTGATAATGAAGTATTAGAAATTACAGACCTATCAATCTTTTATCAGTTTTATACAAAATTTTTACCAAGATAATTACAACTCGTCTATGGAGAACATTGGATTTTTATCAACCAAAAGAACAAGCTGGATTTAAAAATGGTTTGGTACAATAGATTATATCCAAATATTGAGAGAACTTATAGAAAGGACCAATGAATATGAGTTGCCAGTATGCTTTGGATTTGTAGATTATGAAAAGGCATTTGATTCTAGAAGCATTTCTTCAGTGATTAGAGCATTAGATCATCAAGGTATTTTAAAGAATATTTATAAAAATGCAACAGCAAGAATTAGATTACATAATGATACTAGGAAAGACAGGGTGACTCTATATCTCCAAAACTTTTTACAGCAGTGCTGCAAGAAGTATTTTGTGGATTAAAATGGGAAGCTAAAGGAGATAAAGTAAATGGAGATTATTTAAGTCATTTAGATTTTGCAGATGATGTAGTTGTTTTGCAAATAATGCTTTAGGGCTTCAGGAAATGTTGCAGGAGTTATCAGATGAAAGTACTAAAGTAGGACTAAAATAAATGTTAAAAAGACTGAAGTAATGTTTAATGGATTTTCTCAAAAGATGAAAATAAAGATTGATTATGATGAGTTGGAATAGGTTAACAATTATAAATATCTTGGTCAGATTATTACTACAGATGGAAATATAATGGATGAAATTAATCATAGAATTAAACTTGGTTGGAATGCTTTTGGTAGAAATAACTTGATACTAAAAGGAAATATACCTATGTGTTTGAAAAGGATGTTTTTTAATAAATGTGTTTTGCCAGTTCTTACTTATGGATCTGAGATTTGGACACTTAATAAAAGAGCAATACAAAAACTTTAGATCACTCAAAGATATATGGAGAGATGCATGTTAGGAGTAACAAGAAGAGATCTAAAACATAATATATGGATAAGAGAACAAAAGATATTACTGACCTCATTGAAAAAATTAAAAGACTGAAGTGGAGTTGTATATGGACAATTGAAATTTTAAACTGGATTCCAAGAGATTGTAAAAGACTCAGAAAGAGACCACAGGTGAGATGAATGGGTGAAATAAGAAAGTGTGCAGGGGTGATGTGGAGAAGAGAAGCTAAAGATCGGAGAAGATGGATTGAACTTGGAGAGACCTTCATCCTGCAGTGGATTGATAATGGTTGACAATGATGATGATGAATTTTTTATATATAAAAAAAGTTTTGGCTAGTGTTTTTAGGAAATGAAAACAGTCCCCTCCCCGCTCATTTTCCAATTTCATTTGCTAGCAGTATAAAATTTTTTTAACAAATTTATATCCATTCTTTTATGAAATAACTAAATAAATAAATATTGGTATATTATTTTTTGATACTAACAACTAAAATTATTTTACAACACAAAATATTGCTTAAAAATAAAATTTTCTTCATTAGAAAACATATAAATTATCTTATAAATAAGAGCAACTCTTAGCTCTACCACCATCCATTGTGAATTTGAGTAATCAACAATAACTAGAAGGTACTATAGTTTAACCGATGCTAGACTAGTTTCTGGACCCTGCTTTTATTAATGAGAACTTGGAATTTCAAGCCAGAGTTAATGCAAGTATATATCTGACAGCCATCTTTAGAACCTTTTTTAATACCAAGCTAATATAGTCTGGTATTAAAAAAACAGCTTGGGAATGGGAATTAAATTAAAATACTATCTGGTAATCATTAATTATTCAAACTTACAATAGATGGTGAAGAATAGAGATGTTCTTGTTTATAATAGTGCGGCAGTTAAGCTTTATAGATGTTTAACAGATCACTGTTTGTTATTATAGTGCTGAGAGTGATGAATTGAAATTAAAGATTTTTTGATGCAATTCCTAGATCATGATGAGCCTTTTGTAATAATGGGATCAGGTTTATAAAATCATCTTTTAATTCTTTAATTACATGCTATCTTTTCTTTTTTAAGAAATAAAGGCATCAATTTAAAAAAAAATATATTAATTTTTTTTTTAATTTCATAATATTTTACCCACATTTTAAAACTTCTTAACCACTTTTTATGTACCAAAAAAAAAATGTTTAGAAGTTATAAAGTAGAAACACTGGATTCTCAATTCATCAAATATTCATACCCCCCCATTCATGGTTTTTCAAATTGTCATCTTTTTAGCATCATCATTGAGTAATCGTGCTCTCAATTATCTACGTGGATAGTTTGTGTATTTGTTTAATATGAAGTGACATTTTTTATTTTATTAAAAATAATAACATTCATAATTTCTCTTTCTCTTTTCATTAGAAAAGTATAACTTTGACCCAATCTTTTTCCATTTTTCTACAAGTTTAAATAGAGAAGTTTTTGTTTTGATTGACTGCAATTAACTATTTAGAGTATTAACATTTTCGGAGATAACTGAAATGGAAAATTTTCTCTTTCACAAATAAATGTTAATTTAATTTTTCTCTTATTTTTTATAATAAATTAATAATTGGATAAGATTATTTATTTTAAAAAATCTGATGACTTTATATAATTAATTACTATTTTTTTAAATATAGTAATAATTGTATTAAAATTATACATAGTCTATTTTATAAATATATATACATTCACACATTTTCAAATAATAAATGTGTAACATTTTGAATTATAATATCCGAGTTATATTTAAAGTTAATCAAAATGTTACACCTTTTGATCATGTTGTTTGAAATTCAGATTTGATATTTATTCACAGAGGGCGTTGTTGAAAAACCATAGCATTTGGGAGGATATTTGAATTTTCAGCTAGCAATATGCCTTGGATCTATTTTTCATGTATATTGTATTTCAATGAATAATCATTAGACTCTTTATCTGTAAATTTTAATAGATTTTTTTTTTATGTTCTATTGTTTTCATGTCTCTATGTTAATTTTCTCTACTTCCTTAAAAAATAATAAATTAAGAAAGGAAGGGCAAAAAAGAAAATGATGTTAAGGATAAAAAGAAAATATTTAAATGAAAAGAAATAGTGTATGATAAGACTTGTCATAAAAATAGTCACAGATTCTTTCATAATGCTTAAATTGTTTACTCATTTTAATTTGGTGACAAAATCATAGCAATAAAAAAAATTATCAAGGGAAAAAAAGATTATTAAAGATAGGATAAAAGTAAAGTATAATCATCTGAAAAAGAAAATTAAACAAAGAAAGAGATGAAAAATCAGAAGAAAAAGCAAATAGCATAAAATGATAGTGGAAAAGAGCTTGTAAGAAAAAAAAATTGACAGTATATGAAAACATTAGAAAGAGAAAGGCTTTATCTTTTTTTCACATGCACCCTAAATGTTTGTATAATAGCCAAACTATGTAGTTTTTGACTATAGAGGGACCTCTCAAACTTCAGCACAAGATAGGGACATTATAAAGATAAGAGAAGCCATCTTATCTTTAACCTAAATTCTTATTTATATATGCCAATCTGAAGCATCTTGATTTGAGAGGGTGAAGATATTACTCTCTTTTCACAAATTAACTTACACAAAATCTTGCGCTGGATAAGTAATCAGAATATTACATTAGTTTCTATATTTCCATTAAAAAAGATCTTAATATTAATTCATTGTAAATTGCAAGATTTCATTAAGTTAATTTGTGAAAGGAAATAGTGGATTTAAATATAAAGAGAGTAATATCTTCATGCTCTCACATCAAGCTGCTTCAGATTGACCTAAATAAATAAGAATTTAGGTTAAAGATAAGCTAGCCATTGTTATCTTTATAAAGTTCCTATCTTGTGTTGAGGTTTGAGAGTTCCTCTATAGTCAAAAACTACATCAATCTTTAAGGCACATGTGAAAAAGGTTAAAGCCTTTCTCTTTCTAATTACAAACTTTCTGTGCGCTTGATAAATAATCAGAACGTTATACGAAAACATGTAAATAAAAAAAAAAGTAAAATTAAAAAATGAAACGTCATCACTCCTACTCCTGGTGATAACTGCTGGACAGTTGAAACTGTAGGCAAGAGGAGATAAAATAAATCATATGTTAAACTGCATTGTAGAGTGTAAATTGAGGTGTATATGGTATATTATATTATATATAATTCAGCAATGCAAATAAAAAGTGGAAGGAAATTTTAATACTTTCTTTTATACAGAATAAAAATATTAACTTGTAAAAAAAAAAAAAAAAATCAATATAGCTTCTAATTGCTAAGAATCTGAGACATGAATAGAACTATTTTAAAATATTCCTAAATAGATTCCATATCTTGTAAAATAAATATCTGTTTCAGTGTTAAGAATCATTGAGGTTTCTTTTATATCTGTAAGTACTATTCCCAATAGCCAAGGCATGAAGGAGCTCTAGTCTATGGTAAAATTTATTTTCTCTAGCTTTTTAAATTGGAAGCAGAAAAGTGAAGCATACTGTATTTTCTATTTAATAAATAATTTTCCATATATATAAATGAATACATCAAAGTTCTTTTTAAAATTTGTTTTTTATATGACTATTATAAAAATAAAATAACACACCAACATTTCGACTATTTTATAATATAGTCTTTTTCAAGGAACACTATAAAAATACAAATATATAATAATAAATATAAAATATCACATATTCCAAGCAAATCCAAAAACATTAAAAAAATATTAAAAAATTCTCTTGACCTCAACATCATTTTTATTACAAACAATTTCAAAACTTTATTAAATGTTTTACATTTATATACCCATCCAAAAGTACTCTAAAAACATTTAATTAACAAATCTATTATTATATTTTTTCTTTTCTATTATCATTCTACTTAATTCAGATTTAATTTCACTAATGTAGATTCCTTCCTTTATTATTATTAAATAGAATGCTAATAGAAAAGAAAAAAGAAAATAATAGATTTGTTAATTAAATGTTTTTAATGTATTTTTGGATGAGTATATAAATGTAAAAAATTTGATAAAAAGTTTTGAGATTGTTTGTAATAGAAAAGGTATTGAGTTAAAGAGAATTTTTTAATTTTTTTTTAATATTTTTGAATTTGTTTGGAATATGTGATATTTTATATGTATTATTATATATTATTATTTATTAAGTGTTGACTGGATTCTAATGGTTATTATATATTTGTATTTTTATTTTGGTACTTTAGTATTAGTTATGCTATAACATATTACCCTGACCACCTTTTCTGCCGTTAAGATTTCATCGAAGATTACATTAACACTGTGGTGGCAACTAAGACACTAGCATGACTAATCCATGGGAACAATTACAATATTTATGTGGTGATCCGCGAGATTTAAAAGGCACAAGATCTATGGGAATTTTTGAAAAGAAAAACTGTGTAGATGATATTTTAAAATTTGTTAATAAATAATTGTTATTATACTAAAAACATCTGCAATTGTTATTTTCTGAATAGAATTAATGTAAAATATAATCACATTGTCAGAAAATCATTAATATATATAATTCTAAGAGATCTGCATATACATGTGCAATAAAAAAAAAAGAAGATAAATTGGAGCATTTTGCAATGAGACTTTGTATATTAATCTTTGAAGATATAACCACTAAACATCACATGATCACCATCTCATGCTAGCACATAGCTGTTATTAAACAGGCAAAAACTCTCCATATATCTGACATCCATTGATTACTCTGGTTAGCACAAGGTGGCACTACTATATGGAGAGTTTTTGCCTGCTTTGAAGATATACTTCATATTAGCTTAAATTTCTTACCTAGTGCACCTTCAATGTTTTCCCATTTATAATTATAGTATAATATATATATAATCATTAAAAAGCAGTCAACACTTAGACAATCGCAATATCAATAACAATTTCAAACTGTTGACAAGGCAACCTGCTTTTAATAATAAAGGTTAAAAGGAAGTTGCCTTGACAACAGTTTGAAATTGTTGATTGTTATTGATATTGGAATTGTCTAAGTGCTGATTGGTTTTTAACGATTACTTATAAACCCATTTAGCCTTGAACATTATTAAAATATATATAGTATGTTATGGTGTTAGAACTGTCTGATCTAAACTTCTAATCAATGTCTATGGTCATCATGCTAAGAAAAGTTGTTAAATATATATATTATCTTTTAAATAGTCAAAATAAGAGTCATAGATCAATTCATAGATCACATGACCCTATCTCTTAAGCTTGTAAGTTATAAACAGTGAACCTACCCTGACACCTCTCTGAGGAGTGCCAAAGCACGAAACCATGGTCAGGGGTTTGGGGAGGGGTTCCTGACAGAGATATTTTAAGTGCTGGCTCTGGCTAAGCATTTATCATAAAGCTTGTAGAGGAATTGGCAATCCTCACTGTTTATATTATCTTTTGCATTGCATTATCTGTGCCTGCAAATATTGTGATTATATTAGCTATATGTTTAGCCACAAGATAATACAAGATGATTTTAAATTATTAGAATAAAAATTTTATATTATTACAGGTAAATTTTTATGAACTCCTAAAATATTACAAACATTAGACTAGTATAAGATAATTCGCTTGCGTTTTGTTGAATAGGGAACAAGCATACACAATGGACATCTTAAATTATTGCCTTAATTGCAACAATTTCTGGATAAAAAAAAGAAATGAACAATTTTATTTCTAGTTTTGCACAACCCATTACAGATCAACTATCAGTTAAATCTTAATCGTAACTTCATCATTTCAGTTTTTAAATGGACTTTAAAGATATTAAACTGCTGACATGTTATGACTGTAATATCATTTTTTGATTCGATGGATTTTGTGGTGAAAAGCAGAGTTATTGATTATATAAATTATTTTGATAAGAGAACTATTTAATCTAAAAAAACCAAAAACGTTTTCATTTTGCTTTTCACATTCTTGTGCTAAATAAGCACCCACATTGTTTTCATTCTCTGAATTATGGTTGCGTTTGTTTCACGCAGATCTAAAATAACCAATTCGACATTTAAATGATAAGATATTATGCAAATGAAGATGTGTTTAAATAAAGATAAAGTACAGATATTATAAACTTATAGAGACGAAACAATAATTACATAAAATAATAAAATCAATCAGATTTTACGATAAATGGAAATAATAATAGAAGTAAATAGAGTATGTTGCGATTTATTGTTGACCAATCAATCGCTCTCATAAAAAGGATTAAACACACGCATATATAAATGAACACATTAGTTATAATTATGTTTCATTACATAAAAGGATAAACATATGATAAAAAAATTCATTATTTTATTATTATATATGAATCACATACATAACGTTAAAAAAAAAACTACAATAAGTCATGACCTAATTATTAAATCTTATCTATTACAGAAAAAGTTAACTTGGGATATATATATTTTTCATAGAAAGACTTGGTTTATAATTGATTTTGTGGTAGTTAATTAATTGATTATCTTACCGTCGCTTACATTTATCCAAACTCATTCGGTATTGCAATACTTAAAGTATTTATGAAATTGCGCATGCCTTGACTATGTATTTTTTTACGCATGCCAATAGAAAAAAAGGATGTGTTTATATATTAGCGTATGGGGGTGGTGGTGTTAAAAGCAATTAGGAAGTAGCGTAAATTAAATTACTAACATAAAAAAAAAAACTAATTAATTTCCTTATGAAATAAGAAAAAATAATTATTTATCTTTTCGGTGATTTTTTTGTTATAAAACATTCTTCATTAAAGAGAAAATAGCGGGGACAGTATAAATACAATAGTCCCCCCCGAAAATTAGTTGTAACTAATGTTAAGGCTCACCACATCATCATCATCATCAGTGGAGTTTGTCTTTTCTTGATACTATAATTACCATAATTTATTCTGACATTTCTAATTTACAGTTAATATTTAATCTATTTATGGAGGTTAGATGTATTTGTATAAAATGTCATTCTTTTTCTACTAAGTCCTAGTTTGAGCTTTCATTATAAAATAGTCATCTGCATATTTAGAATAATGTTTTATAAAGATTAATGGAGAATAACAAAACTTTTTAAGAAACTTGATTTACTGCAAAACAAAATGATAGGCTCATTCCGAACAAAATAATAAGATATGTTTACATATTCTTATTTTAATAAAATTTATATTTTGCTTACGTATATATATATCAAAGAAATTTAATAATGTATTCACTGTAACAGAACGAAAAAACGTAAACACAAGTATTTAAAAAATGGATGGGAGAGGAAAGAAAATATACGAGGAATTTGAACTTAGGATTTTTTTCAATCTATATTCGTCCTTCACTTCATCTCAAACAACCGACACACATGACCACATACACGCGAAAAAGATAGATGATCACCAGTATATGTGTTTCGCGCAGAATCAACACTCATCAGTTGGGTCAGATCATAATTTCCCATACATATATACTAACAATGCTCGGTTTATATTAATATAGCAATTCTTTGAACTTTAATGGACAGGCGTTAATCTTCTCACCTTTCCAACTATTCAATCACCAATTGTTGGATTTGATAAAGTAGTCATACCTATGTAGACATTACATCAATTTAACTCCTTATATTATCAGAGCATTATGTCTACATGTATATGACTACTTTGTCAAATCTACCAAAGGCTTTGATTCCATAATTGTTTTTTCAATGAAATAGACAGTTGAATAGTTGAAGAGATGAAAAGATTGAAACCTGTCCATTAAAGTTTAAAAAATTGCTATGTTAATATAAACCGAGTGTGTGGTAAATGGTGATCTGGCCCAACTGATGAGTGCTGGTTCTGCACAAAATACATATATTGGGGACCATTTATCTTTTATTGCATATATGTGGTTATGTGTGTCCATTGTCTGAGATGGAGTGAAGGACGAATATAGACTGAAAAATCCTAAGTTTAAATCCTTCAGTTACTTATATAGAAAACATTCAGTATACTGAATGAATAGGTTAATTAAAATATACTTAGAAAAATATCCTAAGTGGAGTTAAATAATAATAATAAAAACAATTAAATGAAAATTAATAAAGGATGTAGTTTATATATAATGAAAGAACAGAGAAATAGAAATCGTTTTAACTATACACCTAAAAGAACAAATGTTTAAAGAAATTGAAGAAAAGATTAAATCATATAATGTGGAAAGAAATAAAGGACAAACTTGTCTTCAAAAGGGCTAGCACTAAACTAAAAACTCTCAGTGAAGGAAAAAGTATTTACCAGACTTACTGACTTTTGAGTGCTTTCTCATTATTTTAGCTAAAAGTCCTTAAATAACCATTTACCAAACAGTATTGGATTGTTAGCTGGATTGATTATAAGCCAACAACCTGAGGGAAAAATCTTAGGTCCCTTGAAAAGAAACATATTGAACAAAGGTTATAAGGAAGTAAATCAAGAGAGGGATAGATAAAATAAATTATTATTTGAGATATGGTATTAAAATATCATAATGAAAATGTCATCGACAGTCAGGATAAAAAATAATGAAGTGTTGAATCTGACTGGAGAAAGTAGAAGTATTTTTGAGATTGATCAAAAAAGAAATAATATAGTTGATCATTTGATAAGACAATTGAAATGGTTTACTGCTGAAAACTTTGAGGAAGGTTAGAGCCAATAAGAGATCAATGGATGCAATAAGGAAAATAGTCTTAGAGATTTGTAAAAGATATGACAATAGAGAAAAAGCTGAGAAACTGTTGTCCACCAACCTAAGAGCTGAGGGAAAACATAGAGAAGAAGAAAGCTGTTTAAGGAATTATAAATAGGAAAAGCAAAGATTTGGATGAATTGGTAGTGAAATCAATTCAGAAATAGAACAAAAGTGTTTAATTTATTGTTATTGAATTATTTTAATGTGATTCCAAATGAAAAAGATATTCCAGAAGTGTTGTAAAAGTTATTTTGTAAAGAAAAAAATAATGGAGATTAAACTACGTATAAACTGGTACTACTAATTATAAATTATTATGTGTTGGATTACTTCCTCATCTAATGGGTTAAATATTTTATATCATTACAAATACGTTTAACTGTTAGTAATAAGATATGCTAGTGTAATAAATGAAATTTCAAGTCACATTTTTCATTTCTCTTCTCCAGATGTTGTTAGCCTTAATAGTAACAATGTCAGCATGTTGATAGAACTGGTTATACACTGAAAATTTAACCAACTAAGTCAGCAATGTCTGAAAAAGAATGCTGACACCATCTGAAATATGTTCTATATTAACTTGAGTGTCATTTTCAAACAGTTTAATACATTTGGAAAGGTACAAATAAAGTTTGAATTTTTCCATAAACATATAACAATTCATATAAAAACAGTCAAAACTCTCCATGCAATAGTGCTACTCAGGCCAGTCAGAGTAACCAATGGATGTCAGAAGGCATAAGAAGAAGCATAAGAAATAGTGATCATGTTATGTTTAGTGGTTAAACAATTCATATAGATGATGGAAATAGTCCAGCATAAAACTACAAATAAAATGCCATGTCATAAGTCTTTATAAATAATATGATATAGAAAATACATTTAAGTTAATGGTGAATATTCATAAAATATAGGGAAAATATGGAAAAGATCTAAGAATGGCAGAAGAAGAATGTAGTTATATGCATTGTTATAAATTACAGCAATGAGTGGATAAATTAGATTTTAAAAAAATATATATTTAGCTTTTCTTTATATACTAAATAAAAGTATAATACAGTAATTAGAAAGCATTTAAAGTTTAAGTTAGGTAATGGTATTTTGAAAAGATCTATTACATCCACTGTTTTAGAAACATATAGGGAAGAGATAATCATTATTTAAATGAAAAGATTACAAATTTATCTAATATATAGGGTATATGAGCACAGACTTTTACATGACCCACAACTCTCCACTCTATCTCATAACACTGATACACCTAAACACATGTATGTCGAAAAGATAAATAATCACTAATAGACATATTTCATGCTAAACCAGCAATCATCTAATGTAATGAGTAATCTAGAGTCTCAACAGGATTGTTTTTTATCATATAGTTTATGCAATATTATCGCAATTAAAGGAACTAGAAAATAAATTATTAAGATCAAATATAGAATATAAAACATATACACCTAAAAATAAAAGATATATAAGATACCAGAATTATATTTTCAATTGATATAATGATTTTAGTTAATGAAGAAAAGATGTGATAATTAGATAGTAAAAAATCCAAAAATAAGAAAACTGAGAATAAAGAAATCAAAAATAATGTATAGAAATTAAGAAATATATTTGCTAGAAAATTTGAAATTAGTAAAAGAAAAAAAGGAATACATATTAGGATGAGAGATTATATAACGTTATTGCTAAATAAAAATAAAATAGAAAGATGTCTAAGTTATTATTATTCACATACTGGTGGGAGCATAAACTTGTGGAGGGCATAGACTTAAAATGATTCAATATATTTGACAGATTTAACTAATATTTAAAAAGAAATAGGAATATATGTGGTATATACATATCTTAATTTGATATTTTTTTATAGATTATAAATAGCCAAATAAAGAAAACAATTCAAAGTCATATGTTTAATAAAAAATATGTTTATTTGTTTTAAATAAATAAATTTTAATAATGAATAAAATGAAATGAACGATAAAAATGAAAATTACTATTCTGAATGGACTACCAGACTTGGATATTATCTCATAAATAAAATATGTCCTTTGAAACATAGCCAAAATTTACAATGGATAATAAAAAATATTAGATTGCTCACCAAACTAGACAACTTATATCATAAACGGAA
Organism: Epiperipatus broadwayi; assembly: GCA_028023455.1. Classification (NCBI taxonomy): domain Eukaryota; kingdom Metazoa; phylum Onychophora; class Udeonychophora; order Euonychophora; family Peripatidae; genus Epiperipatus; species Epiperipatus broadwayi. Next base: position 8,979,313 of record JAQFVV010000011.1, read on the forward strand.
CTAACTGTCAGTAAATGTCCTCAGATTAGGCAACCACAAATGCAATGAAAATATTATAACTGAGTAGGGTTAGTTGTCCTGCAAATGCATTACATTTTCAGCCAATTATATGTAATAAATATTATTATAAACCAAGTGGTTTTCTCCACTTATTTATTACAGTACATGCAGGCATTTAAAATATAAATAAATGAGTTGATCACAAATGACTTTATAATAGTTTATATCTACATTGAATTGGTCACAAATGATTTTATAATAGTTTATATATACATGGACAATAGACTCATCAATTTGTAAACGGTTCCAATAAGTCCATAATAAATATTTTTGCTTGGAAAGCAGATAAAATTTATTTAATAATATTTTACTTGATAGTGAGATGTAACATGGGATGTATTATAAAATAAGATAAATCTTTACAATGATTCATACAGTAGTAAATCAAAATACCTAGATTAGTAACAACAATATAAATTTAAAACAGATAAAACTCTCCATACAGTAGGGCCATTCAATGGAAGCGAGAGTCAACAATGGATGCCAGATTTGAGATCCTAAGATCTACGTGCAGTGCTCTCAGATCCAAGGCTTCTCACTGATGAAAGCCACAAGCTAGAAACTAGTTTGGGGATATTGGATGAGTAAGCACTAGATAGGGATTTTATACACAAGCCTTCTGGCATCCATTGATTACTCTGGCTTGCACTGAGTGGCACTACTGTATGGAGAGTTTTGCCTGTTTTAACAACAGTTATGAGCAAGCACAAGAAATGGTGATCATGCTATGTTTGGTGGGTTAATATAAATGTATTAAGATAAACATTAATTTACTTGTGGTGATTAAAATAACAAATAATTTATAACAATTAACATCATAGAATGTATATTTGTAATTCACCATCATTAGACTGTGATTACATATGATATATAGTTTATAATGAAAATTACAAATGCATGTAGTCAAGAAAGAGTTAACTATAGATTTTCTTTCATGCAAATAAATACATTATACAGGCTTAAACCTGCATTTATATATGTAACTGATAATTGCTGGTTTAGCATGAAATATGTATATTGGTGATTATTTATCTTTTCAACATGTATGTGATCAAGTAGATCAGCAATATGAGATGGCACTGAGAGTGGTGGTTCATATGAAAGTCTGAGTTCGAATCCCGCTACATATATAAATATAGGTTTAAGCCTGTATAATGTATTAATTTATATAAATAGTATGTAAAAGGTCTGCCCATCCCTCGCATATGTATGTATAAATGGATTATTCTCCTATACATGAGGGGTCAGAATGACTAATATGTCAACATGGGTAGGATGACAACCTTGGCACTAACAAGGGCTTTGAACGTTCCATCATCAGATTTTCAATGAAATGGAAGGCTGGAAAGTTGTGAGTTGAAATAGTTTGGAGCCTGTCCATTAAAGTATGAAGATTGGCTACCTTAATATAAAGCTGAGCATCGATTATATATATGTGTGAGGATAGTAATCTAGACCAACTGATGATTGCTGGTTTAGCATGAAATACGTATATTGGTGATTATTTATCTTTTCAACATGTATGTGATCAAGTAGATCAGCAATATGAGATGGCACTGAGAGTGGTGGGTCGTATGAAAGTCTGAGTTCGAATTTCATGCAAATAAAAAATATACAAAATTTTTTTAATATTATTATCATAAGAATAAAAATAAAGTAATAATTTTTTTTATAAAGTTATTTATAATTTAAACCAAGTTATACAGATAGTAGTTATAAATAGTCAAAATAAGAGTCATAGATCCCATGACCCTAGCTCTTAAGCTTGTAAGCTATAAACAATGAGTATTGCCAATTCCTCTACAAGCTTTGTGATAAATGCTTAGCCAGAGCCAGCACTTAAAATATCTCTGTCAGGAACCCCTCCCCAAACCCCTTACCATGGTTTTGTGCTTTGGCACTCCTCAGAGAGATGTCAGGGTAGGTTCAGACACTAGATCTAAAAATACGAACCCAAAGCCGAGCACTTATCTAAAAGTATGAGTGGAATTCAAACATCTACATGTCTTCAAACCCAGCTATCCAACTCAAATAGCTATATGTGGCTGATAGATCTTCAGCCATACCATATATTAGTAGCCTTAGCAATATAAAATTGCATAAGACTTATGGCAGAGATTATAAATAGTCAAAATAAGAGTCATAGATCACATGACCATAGCTCTTAAGCTTGTAAGTTATAAACAATGAGGATTGCCAATTCCTCTACACGCTTTGTGATAAATGCTTAGCCAGAGCCAGCACTTAAAATATCTCTGTCAGGAACCCCTCCCCAAACCCCTTACCATGGTTTTGTGCTTTGGCACTCCTCAGAGAGATGTCAGGGTAGGTTCAGACACTAAATCTAAAAATACCAACCCTAAGCCAAGCACTTATCTAAAAATTATCTATTGAGTGGAAAATCTGAAATTTTCAGACATCTACATGCCTTCAACCCCAGCTATCCAACTCAAATAACCATATGGGGCTGATAGATCTTCAGCCATACCATATTTTAGTAGTCTTAGTAATATAAAATTGCATAAGACTTATGGCAGAGACTATAAATAGTCAAATAAGAGTCATGGAACACATGACCCTAACTCTTAAGCTTGTAAGTTATAAACAATGAGGATTTCCAATTCCTCTACAAGCTTTGTGATAAATGCTTAGCCAGAGCCAACACTTAAAAATCTCTGTCAGGAATGCCTCCCCAAACCCCTGACCATGGTTCTGTGCTTTGGCACTGCTCAGACAGATGTCAGGGTAGGTTCAGACACTAGATCTAAAAATACCAACCCTAAGCCAAGCACTTATCTAAAAGTTATCTATTGAGTGAAAAATCTGAAATTTTCCGACATCTATATGTCTTCAAACCCAGCTATCCAACACAAATAGCTATATGGGGCTGATAGATCTTCAGCCATACCATATATTAGTAGTCTTAGCAATATAAAATTGCATAAGACTTATGGCAGAGACTATAAATAGTCAAAATAAGAGTCATAGATCACATGACCCTAGCTCTTAAGCTTGTAATTTATAAACAATGAGGATTGCCAATTCCTCTACAAGCTAGGGTCATGTGATCTATGACTTATTTTGACTATAGTCTCTGCCATAAGTTATGCAATTTTATATTGCTAAGACTACTAATATATGGTATGGCTGAAGATCTATCAGCCCCATATAGCTATTTGTGTTGGATAGCTGGGTTTGAAGACATGTAGATGTCTGAAAATTTCAAATTTTCCATTCAATAGATAACTTTTAGATAAGTGCTTGGCTTTGGGTTGGTATTTTTAGGTCTAGTGTCTGAACCTACCCTGACATCTCTCTGAGGAGTGCCAAAGCACAAAACCATGAGATATTTTAAATGCTGGCTCTGGCTAAGCATTTATCACAAAGCTTGTAGAGGAAATGGCAATCCTCATTTTTTATAAATAGTAGTTATGTTTTAATCTATTTTTTACTTTAAACAGGTTTTTATTATTTAAATTATGGAATGACAAACATAGACTGCATTGTAATTAATACTATTAATTTAGAAGAAAGATTTTGTAAACATTTATAAATATTCCTATTTTACTTTTAATTTTTTTTTGACTAGTGAGTTTTTTTTATCTGCGTGTCTGTTACTATTAACACATATAAACTTCAATTTTATTTTTTATCTTGCAGCAGTTCCATTTGGCATTATACTAGCACACACTTATGTAAGGCTCCATAGATATTTTATTCCTTGAATGTTATTCAATTAGTTTCCTTTGTCAATATTACAATCCAAGTATCTTTAGTAGTCTTATATTTATTGGTTCATATAGAATTTTTATTGTAATTCACTTTGTTTTGACTCCAGACACCAAACAAAGGGGGAAGCTCCTGTTCCATCCTTTTTTAAGTTGTTTTATCTGCATTACATCTTTCTTTGTTATTAATTCACAATTATTTATAAAATAAGATAAGGTTAAACCAATTATTTTAGGGGAAAGAAAGTATGTGTTCTTCCTCCTGAAATCATTTCTGTCTCTATAGTAACACAAACAACAGTCTATATTCTTAAACACTGAGAGAATATGTGATTTCTTTCTTCTAATTTTAATAAAGCGTTGTTATCATTCAATACAATTTAAAAAAAAAAATATTATTTTATTATATTAGAGAAAAAAAATTATATAAATAATAATTTTTTGGTTTTCGTTAGGAACCGTCCCCCTCACCACATCCTTTTTGAAAATGTACAAAATATTTTTTTAAAATAAATAAATGACTCATTTATTCTACATTTATTTAAAACAAATAAACAGATTTTTTTAATATTAAACATATGACATTGAATTGCTTTCTTTATTTGGCTATTTATAAACTACAAAAAAGGACAAATGAAGATATGTGTATACACCATATAATCCCCTCCTTAATAAAAATAAAGAACACAAATTTTGAGACAATTAACACAAGATCATCACTACAAAAGTAAACATTCCATCAATAAGTCATGGTTAATCAAAACTATACTGCCACATTAAATTAATGCCTATGAGTCTCAGATTTTTTTAAAAATATCTAAACAAATTAAAATTAATAAAACAAATGTCCTACAATAATTACATTCATTGACACTCTTACATTTCATCCTAATTGGATACTTGTAAGACAAATCCATAACATCATATAAGTTGTATGACATTGATTGACAGAAGTAATCTCCTCATTTCTAATGAATAGGGATTCGCTGTACCAAATAAAATCATGAATACGGTCATTAAGATAAATTAAATGCTTACCATTATATCCATAATTATTCATGCATTTTGTTATAGCCTTACAAAAAACTATATTTTCTAAATCACTAATCTCAAAAATCCAACATATATTATTGATTTTATTTTGTGATGGAGGAAAAATCTCATACAGTTAAGGTACCTATATTATGTACCTCAAGATAACCAAACCATTTAGATTTTATTTCTGAGGATAAAATTTTATATGTATCATCATTAATTAAGCTTGTGATGGAATTACCCTTTAAAGACATCTAATCATTTACTTTGAATGGCATCACAAACAAGCTAATATCATAATGCAGATGTCTTTGCTCTATCTTAATTGCCAACTTTGGACCTTTTTGTCCGTCTATCCTGTATCTTCTTGAATTCTTTATCATTAATTTGTTGATACTTGTTTAACATAGTTTCTTATATTTTATCTTTATCTTTGAATTCTAATTTACCTTCTAATTCATATTGAACCTTTTCTATCTTGCCTATCAAAATTTCTAGGCCGGTTTCAGGTATAATGTAAGCTTTTTTTGGTTTTGTCTCATTACTTTCATACGCTTTTTATGATACTTGTCATACTTTGCTTGACTTTCATTAACCATATTCATTAAATTTCTTGATATTTTTTCCTGAATTTTATTAATATTTTTCTTTATTTTGTTTTATTTACTTCATTTCACTCATTAAACTTTTCAACATGGCCATTGTAGGTTTGTTTTGATCCTCATTTGATGTGATAGATACTATACTAACTTCTCTTCCCTGTTCTAATATATCTAACTCTTTATTCTTATTTATAATTATTAGTTTAGAAAGGAAAAAATGTGACCCCCCCCCCACACTCCCAATTTAATATCTTAGACCAAATGAAATGAATAACTTGTTTCCTCTACTATGTTTTATATGTTGAACCCTACAACTTAATTAAACTTCTACTAATACACCTTTGAACTCATCTAACAGAACTCTTTAATATAAATATCACAATAGCATCATTTTTCAATAGTGATTGATTTACCTACCACAACATCATTATATCAAAACTAACATGTTGTTATTATTACATTTAAAATCTTTAACTTATATTATTTACAACATATTGTGATTTCATAACCATGCTCAGAAGACTTCGTATTATACTATTATCAACAGATTCAAGAAGTGAGCCCTAATGTTTTCTATCTATTTTATAAAATAACTAAGATACAATATCTTCATCAAATAAGCTAGCTTCAAATACTTTTCATTATTTATCTTAGTTACTTCATGAGGAGACTTTAACAATATTTATTAGTAATACGCCCACATTTCTTTGCATTTTACTAACATAGAGCACAGATCTGGTGCTTTTAAAGTCACAAACCTAAATACTTATTTTTATTATTATGTGGCAAGTCCAGACCATCATCTGGTAGTTTGCCTTCATATGCCCTCTTTTGCCATATAAATAAAACATTTTATATTTTACACCTTCATTATTTCTCATCTCATATACTGTTATACTTAATTTTCAGAAAACAATTTGAAAACTGTCTGAATTCAAATCCTTAGCAAAGCACAACTACAAATTTAAAATTATCTATGGAGTCATTAATAATTTTAATCCAACACCAGTATATACAAAAATATCTGATATTAATTGTGATAATTAATCATATACTTTAATTTTATTGGTTTATTACTTTACAACTCTAAATCTCTGATATGGGTCATGGATAAATGCTCAGACCCCTGTTGGGAAGACAAATAAAGGAAAATATTCTAATAATGAATAAAATGGAATGAAAGATAAAAATGAAAATTACTGTTCTGAATGGATTACCAGATTTGGGTACTATTTCATAAATAAAATATGTCCTTTTGTACATAGCCAAAATTTATAATGGATAATATAAAATAATAGACTGTGCATCACACTAGACAACTAATATCATACATGGAACTAATTGTCAATAAATGCCCCCAGATTAGATAATCACAAATGTAATGAAAATATTATTACTGGGCAGGGTTAGTTGGCCTGCAAATGCATTATATATTTGGGCAATTACATGTAATAAATATAATTATAAACCAAGTGGTTTTCTCCAGTTATGTATTACATATTTGGACAATCTAAATATATTGAGTAAATGTCGTATTCAGGCAAGTTAAAATATAATTAATAAATAAATGAGTTGTTCACAAATGACTTTATAATAGTTTATATCTACATGTACAATGGACTTATAAATTTGTAAAGGGCGCCAATGGGTTCATAATGAATACCATGCATATCGCTACTTAGTGATGATTTATTATAGTCTAAATATATTAATAAGTAATCATAACTTTTAAATATTTGTAATTTAAATGAACCTCCTGTAGAGTTATGTATCATTTTGACTTTTCGTGATTTTTGACGTTACATGACTCAGTAGGAGGAAGTTACTTCCGTTTCAATTACTATAGTCTAAATATGTGTATTAAACACACACGCCTTGTAAATCTGTTGTTTTTTCTTTGGATTTTTTTTTCAAAAGATGAATTTATATTGGCTGTATGAGATAGAGTGGATGGCTGAAGGGAGCTTGTAAGTTTGTCTTCAAACCCCCTACATTACATCTGGACTCGAGGTATATAAAATATACTTGTATTTAAAATATTTTAAAAAATTATCAGTTATTTAAATGCATCAGTATTCTTTTTCTATATCAAAGATTGAAGAAAAAGATTTAAACCAATCTCAAGAATAAACAGATGGCTTTAATCTCTTTCCTTTTGGTATTAAACTTTACAGATAACAACTAAAAATAAAGGGTAAACATATCAAAATAGTATTTGGTATTCCAGAAAAAGTGCTGTAAGCTGTGAATATAAATGTTTTCTCTTCCTTATTTAAAATGAGCAAATAAATTTGGGTATACAATTAATAATTTCTAGGTAATGTTTTAATAACGAGACATGTATATAAAATTTCATACGCTTTTTAAGGGGGTAGTGACAAAGTACAGAAAAATTACCATGTATCAAATATGTAGCAGTTTTCGGATGATTTATTTTAAACATGAGATCTTTATTAATGTATACAGTACATATGCAGTTATACATTTTGTTTCAGTGGCGAGTGCTTTCTGTAATTAAACTTGCATCATCTTGGCTAGTTTGTCATTCTATTTAGAATTTTATAAAAGTTTAGTAAATAAAGGTTATTAATTATGAAACTTTCCCAATTTGCAGGGTGTGAGAATACTGATCTACATCTGTATCAGGTTTTCTTAATATAAATGGATGACATTTGCAAGATAAAGAATCATGGATAATGTTCCTTTTTTCATATGTCAAATGCGTTGACCAGGAAGTGAACCCAGGCCAGCTGCTTGGAAGACAGCTATGCTAACCACTCAGCTACCAATTCATAACCGAACATGGTAAATTTTATATCTGGGTAGAAACTATTATTTCTGAGACCTTATTCATTGCTGGTTTTTTGAAGCCCAATATGAGAATTGTATATGATCTCAGACAGGGCTTTATAAACATTTTTTGTCATCATGGTATTTATTGGAGCAGAAGATCCCTCTTATCAGAGGCATGATACAAGGCAATACTGTGCTACCCTTTTTATTAACCCCAACGATGGATCTTATGATTTGGGAACTAGACAATTCCTCATATTACCAATTTACCGTTTCTTTCTCACCGATATGGTAGATTATAATTAAGATGGTACTAAAGGGAGAAATATGTGTATAATGTGTATGTAAATATTTACTTTTTATTTATACATAGATGAAAAAAGCTATAATTCTTATTCCTCATAGGCTACAATATCATCAATCAAAGTAGAAGTTGCTAAAGATTTTGTGATTTTGAATCTCTGTTGTCATTTAGTGATAACCACAGATAATCTTCAAATAAAGAACACAGAGAGACATTGCTTAAACTTTATAGAAAAAATAAAACTGTGGATTTAAAAATTGAACATGTATAAAGGTAAATGTATTTTAATCACAAGAGTGTGAGATTTAGGGGGAAAAAAAATTATATGATCATTCAGATAGAGTAGCAAAATTAGTTATTCAATTTACTAGTGAGTACTAAATACACATATTTCAGATTTATAAAATAACAAAATCTAATTCTGATGTAGAAATGGTTTTTTATACAGAAGTGAATAATGCTTTGAATAGATCAAACAATATTTCTAAACAGTCATGGACATTTTGTGTGTGTGTGTGTGTTGAAAGATGAAAATGCAATGATGATTTGAATATGAAGATGAAAATAGGAAGGAATACAGATTTATACAATTTGAGAATAAATAAATAAATAAAATAAAATAGTACTGATATCCTGCCTAGTTTGAATGGTAGAGTCACAAATTCTGGAGCTTAAAATCCTTAGATTGTGACCCAGGTATTACTTTTGGTTCTCAATCTTCTTATGAACTCCCAAACAGTAAACTTATTCAATTAATACTTAATATATGTATGTATGTATATATATCACAAATAATGGAAAAGAATAATTAAAACATATTAGTATTACAAGGCCTACAGCATTCAGGGTTCCCAGGTGGTCACCCATCCAAGTACTAACTGAGCCTAACATTGCTTAACTGCGGTGATTGGATGAGAACCAGTGTGTTTAACGTAGTATGACCGTAGGCCTATATTAGTATTGTATTTAAAAAACATGATATTAATCATTAGTTAAAGAAGTAAAACTCTATTAATTTAAACCCTCTCATTTCAGAGCTATTTTGGATTTGTGAACATTTTAGATTTCAGGAGTATATTTTTAACTTCTCACTATAAACCAAACTCTGCAAAAACAAACAGCTCCCTGCAATCAGGTTTATACATTTATAAATAAGAACTGAATGCTTTAGTTTAATTTTATTTGAAAATATATGTACAAACTAAAAAATTTATTGTAAAAAGTTGCAAATAATCTTTGAAATTTTGTTTGTATAATGTAAGTTTTTGAATAATAGATATTAGGATCAATAATATTCTAGATGTATTCACTTCAGTAGTTGTTTTTGGTTTGAAATATACCATGAAACATCATTATTGCTACTTTAAAAATACCATAAAAAAGGAAGTATAAAATGTCTTGTTATATATAGTAAAATATGCCTTATGGTATAGGGGATTAAACTTTAAAAAATGTAATAATTTTCAATTTATTAGCTGTATTTTGTAGTTGTTTTATTTTGAGTTTAACAAATGTTTATACACAAAGAATGTTTTAGAACATCCTAAATTATAAAAAAAATCGCAATACTCAAAAGTTACATTAAAATGGCGGCTTGCTTTATATAAATTTCATTATATTCATTAATTAATTGCTGAGTAGATGAATGACTTAATTTTAATTGGAAAAATATCAAAAAATAACAACTCAAATACTGTTTCTTTTTCAATATATTTGAATTCTATCAATCTCATAAAAAATGATAGTATATAAAATAATTGAATAATTATTGTCCTGGAGGTCATGTGATGTTTGAGCATTGTAGTAATAGACCAGGTTTCAATACAAAAAAGCTTAGTTCTAAAATTCGTTTTTTTACTACTATTGCAGTAAATCATATATAAAAAATTTCTATTATTCTTTTCTATTAGAACTATCTTTTAAAAAAGGAACTATAGAACTAAAATCAAGCAGTGACATGATTCAAATTGACTATTCTAATCTAACAATAAGGAAAAGTATTGGTTGAAAAACTACATAAGATTCAATAATTAAAATAAAAGTCTTTGTAGTTATTAATAGTAACAATGAATTAAAAGATAATTCTTAGAGACACTAATTATCTATTACTCACCATTATCAGCTTCTAAAAGCAATGCCTTATCGTTGCAGCCATATTGCTCTATCTTCAGCAATTCATTTTATATCTGCATATGAAAAACATTCAATTTCATTGATCACATGATATTCTTTATCTGCCCCTCAGTGTCACTTTCCAAAATATTTTGTGAAAACCTATCATATCTTAAAATATGGTCCCAAAACTTAGTCTTTCTCATTCTTATCATATTTCATAGTTCTCTTTTTATTCCAAGTTCTATTAACATTTGATCCTTGGTCTTCTTTTCCATTATTCAAAGTTACATTTCTATTACTTTCAATCTTTTTCTTTTCCCAAGGACCATGTCTCACAACTATAAGTCATCCAAATGAAAGTTTTAATAAATTTCATTCTATTTTTTATATTATTTTTATTTAGTAGTACTAACATTCTTTTAATTTCAACAAAGACAACTTTTATCACCATAAATCATATTTTCCACATAACAAAATTTCTTAACTTGTTCTAAATGTATATTATTTATATTATTTATCCATCACTATAAGTTTATTATTTTTTTTAATTTTTTCATTATTAATTTATCTTCTAGGAAATGATTTTAAAGGCACAAAAAATCTCTTTGTTAAAAAAACCTAACACATTTTCAATGACTGTTCATAAAATAACCATTTAATACAAATTGTAAGCTTACTGTTTTTCTATTAGTTTTTGCATTACTGTTTTTCAACTGCTTCATGCAAAGATTATCCTCAATTTGTTCCACACACACATATGTAGAATATATATTAAAAATAAAGTAAATCACCAAGAACAATAAAGTTTGCAACATCACTTTCATAAATATTATACACGAATACATCCCAAAAATATGTTATTTTTAAATCACTGTTATTATTTTTATCATATAAATGTTTTTTTTTTTACAATTATTTACATCTTTAAACCACCAAACATCACATAATCATCATTTCTTATGCATTACTGTATGAAGAGTTTTGCCTGTTTTTATTTACAACTTTATATATTTAAGTTAATACAGGTATATTCATTCATATATTAAACAATTCTTTTTATTCCACATATCTTCTTTATTTTTAATTTATAAAAATAGATAAAAAAGATTTTATAATCAACATTTTTATTTACTTTGCATTAAAAACTAAATAAGTGGTGTTTTTTTCCAGCTACAATTGCGGTTTTTATAATTAACTTAAAATTCCCGAAATTATTTAAGTCAATCCCTCATTATAAAAAATAGGGATTAAATTAATCAATTTCTGGGCCCTCCACACCTTTATTTCAAGTTAAATATAAAAACACCAATTGTGGTTTTGAAACAATTATTATTATTTTAGTATTAATTAAATTCAAGCATTGATTATAAATTTTTTTAATCTATTATTATTTAGATTGTATTCAAAGTTTGTTTTTATTTCAATTTTACATGGTTCTAAAAAACTTTTAAGGTTAAAAATCATATGTATTAAACCAAACATGTTACAATATAATTCTGTTCACCTGTTCATTGCTCTATATTTAAGATCCTAAATAACCAACTTAACAATTTTAATGTCATATTAAATTGCCAGTGATTTATAAGAAATGTACCAAATTTAAATTATATTGAATATTAATATATTAAACCTTGAATTTAAAATTTTATTCCAACTTCAATAAAAGCATTTAATGCAGGGGTCTCCAACCTTTTTGCACTTAAGAGCACATTCTATAATACCAGCCAGGTGGCGGGCACATTTATTTTTTTCAACCAGATGGCGAGCACCATTTATTTTTTCAATGTAAATTTATAGTTAGATATTATTAATAATACACAATGTACAAAAAAATATTTATTTCAAAAATAAAATTTTAATATATAATTAACGTTTATATTTTTATCCTGTAAAAGTATAGTATGCCCTACAATTTGATTACAATATAATACAATAATTTATAAGAAATTTTAAAAATTAAATTTATTTGTATCAGATATATAATTTTTTATCGTGTTCGGATAGCGGCGGGCACACGTAAAATGGTCTGCGGGCACCATGGTGCCCGCAGGCATAGGGTTGGGGACCCCTGATTTAATGGAAACAAACCATCTAACAAAATATATAGTGCCCTCTTGTGTACATTATTCAAAACTTTAATTTTTTAATAACTTATTTTAAATTTGATATCAAAATATTTCAAATTTCATTCACCCACTGCTCTGGATTTAAGAAACTAAATAAGCTACCTAAAATTGTTTAGCATTATATTGCATTGTTATAACAAATGCACCAAATTGCAACAAATCTGATAGAATATATATATTAAACCTCAATTTTAAAATTTTATTTAACTTAAATAAATGTGTTTAAAATTAAAAATAATTTTTGTTTAATAATTTTAACTGCAAAATTATTTGAACATTGAACTGTATTTTTCTTCATTTAAAACTTCATAAAATTAAAGTGGAAGGAATTATAACCCCTTGACCTATATATAAACTAATAATTCCCATCAATAATAAAAATAAAATGATATTGCCTATTCCTTTAGTTCTGATTGCATTTAAATGTACATTTTATTAACATGCTTAATAAATTGTTTTTTCTCTTCACCAATAAAAATTGTAATTATAAATATGTGATTTTTTTGCATGCGTTAGTGAAGCTGTAATTATAATATAATGTTTAGTATGCCCGCTTAGCGCTTTCAAGATTTAGTATTCAAATCTCATACTCATAGCTTTATGAATGATGACTGTTGTGATTTATTGTACACATATGCAAATAAACAATGGACTAATAATTAAAAATTCAAGCTCATTTGCATATTTTTACAATAAATCACAACAGTCTTCATTCGTAAAGCTATGAGTATGAGATTTGAATACTAAATCTCGAAAGCGCTAAGCGGACATATTAAACATTATATTATAATTACAGCTTCACTAACGCATGTGAAAAAAATTGCATATTTATAATAACACACTTAAGTAGCACCAGAGCTAAAGATATAGATGATATCATTCTATTTTCATTTATTAATGGTGAATTATTAGTTTATACATAACTCAGGAGTACAGTTCCTTCTACATTAAATTTATATATGTTGAGCTAAGATTATTTATATTTTAAAACTTTGTAAGTACTATTAATTTTTTAAATTTAAAACTCTATAAGTATTAATTTTTTTAATTTATAGTCTGCATATATTTTCTCTCCCCACTTTTCTCACTGTATATAAAATATCAGAAATGATTTATATATAAAGATGTCAAACATTTACAGGAAATTACAAACTGAAAATACTAGTTTCATTGTCCAATCCATTTTAATAACAGAAATAAAAAAATACAGCTATGGAAATAATAGAATCTTATTAAATAAAATGGAATTAGGTTGGACATATCACTAGAAGAAATGGTAATAGATGGACAATTGAAGTCCTTTATTGGATCCAAAATAATTGTAAAAGATCAAAAAAGTGAACCTATGTAAGATGGTTAGGTTATACATATGGGATCAGACTTTAATCTAAGCAGCTATACATTCATGATTTATGCTTTAAAAATAAACAAAAGATTTTCGATAATTTAAAATGAGTTCATTATTCAGAAAATTTATAAGTTTGACTCTATAAGAACATTTTATTAAAAGGCCTTCATTTCAATCTAATAACTTCCCCCATTAGTTTTCCACTAGTGTTTTCATCAGCATTATATTGCTCACTGACATTGGGTTTAGCAAGCATCTTACTCCTCACCCTCATTCTAATTGACTTTGATTGCATTTCTCTTTTTTCTTTTCTCCATTAAAGTTCTACAGACATTTTTTATAACTACGCTAATTTTCATAATTGCTTTTATGCAAATTAGGATATTCAGATTTATTTGCATTTTGCATAATTTTACTTATTTTTCATTTCATTATTTCTAGTGATACAGTTATGAACACATACATATAAATGTAATTTTATTTATTTCACAAACCAGTCAATACATAACAGATGAGATAAGGAAGTTTGTTGGTATGATGTGAAGCAGAAAGGCAAGGATCAGAAAAACTGGATTAAACCTAGATCTTCACTCTGCAGTGGATTGATGATGATGCAGATTAATAACTCTGAATTAGAAATTATTGCATGGTTTGCTGCAAATGAAAAATTAATATGAGTATGGTAAATAAATTATTAAAAATTATTAATCAAATGGTTTTAATGTCCAGAAATTCATGAAAAGTTTAGTCTCCAGAAGTAACAAAGCTGAATTGTAGTCCATGGAGTTTGAACTCCAGAATCTTATATTCTACTACTGTATAAAACTATACAGTGTAAGTAAATTAATAGAAAATTATGTATGTGTTAAGTTCAACATATAATGTGGATTGAAGTCATTAGGCAACAATGAAACAATAAGCATGAACGTTATTTAAATATCTCTCTGTTTAATGAACTTTTACATTATATTGTGTGTAGTTATTTAATAATAATCACATGAAGATTACCCCATAAAGGTCACCACCATACTTAGGAATAAATTGCTATATTCTTATCATGGTTAATCTTGATAACAGCTTGCCAAGTTTCAGAAGTAGGTTGCTATAAATAATAACAATTATATAATTTCTGCCACAATAAGTTTATCAGTGAATTGGAAATGTTTTAGTATTTTAATAAACCACACACATATATATATTCTAGTAAACTTACATTACTTTTATCAACAATTTGAATTATTAGATATTTTTAGAAAAAAAATCATGCTTCATACTTTTCCAAACACATTCAACCATTAGTAATAAAACACACGTTATATAACATACTGGTTCGAGTGATATTTTTCTCTCTCCTTCATATATTGCTGCTTAACCAGTGATAGTGCAAACATAAGGTTTTAACTTATGTCCATTGGATTTATAAATACTGAATTCAAGATGAGGCTGCAATCAATTAATTATTAGAACTAAGCATATATATCTAGTCATGACAAAAATACAAAATGTAGTCATATTATCATCATAAAATAGATAAAAAAAAAGTTTCTTCAGAAGCCAATAACTTGAAAAAAGTTCAATGTAGAACAAATTCTTATGAAGAATACCTTTTAGAAAAGATTAAATAAAAAATAACAAAAACCATTAAAAAACAAAAAGAAAAGATACTGTAGTGTATTATACATACTAGGGTTGTCACATAGATTGAAGACTATCTGAAATAACTTTCCAAAAACGCAGCATGTTGTGAAGAACCCCAATCTCTATAAGACTTACATTTGAAATGCTAAAGAATAAAAACTGCACTTATAAAATACCATGTGACTATGAATTATCATATAACACTGAAATTAATCATACCAACAAAAATTATTAATAAACATAAAGCAATGATTAGAAAGGAAAAGACATAGGTATCTAAAATAATCATCCATATACATATTAATGAACACACAGTTGCTACAACACATGAATATATAGAAGAGTGGAAAAAGTAAAAAAGAAAAGTACAGTGACAAATAACCTTACTATAATAATCTATACTATATAGAACTTGCTTTTAAAAGTAGAAGATAAAGAAACCAGAAGGCCTCTCAAAGATAAATATATAAACATTCTCTTCTGATAATTGCCCTTGGCAGGATAATCTGTTGATTAAAGTGATACTTTGAATCCAGTATTTACAAATGTAAAAGTCAATAAATCAATTCCTGTGGTAACACTGTAACTAACTGGTCATAGTCTTGAAATAGAGAGAATAATATACTAAAAATATTTGCTTATTAAATTGAATAATGGAAATGTTTCAGCATATAACAGCAAAAAATGTTATCATCACAAACCTCAATACCATTAGAAAAATATGCACACATCTATTGATATTTTATATTAGTGTTTTCTATATCAGAATATTTCATCGTAGTACAAACCATTGTTAAAATTACATTCACTGGAGAATATACATGGAGTTGTAATAATAGGAGTAATAGTTTCATTTAGTAAAAATAGGCAAAGTCGACAGATTTCAATTTCAGCAAAGCCCGCAAACAGAGGCACAATTACTGGACCCAAGAAATCTTTGCTAAGCCACTAAATATGACTATTTATGGATATTATTTTATATAATAATTTTGCATTGAATATAACTTTTACTTACTTCTCAAGTTTAAAGCAGTCGAAACTTTTATGTAAACCTTTTAAAAAAGGTGTAGTTCGAAACGACACTAAACGCGGCAAAAGAATCTTGATGAAAAGAATTTGCTTATTTTTTTCTAAAAAATTTTCCCCGTTGAATAAAATCTTTACAATTTAAATGAAAAAAACTGATTGAAATATGGACAAAAAACAAACAAACAACTAAATATAGTATCTAATCTTTATTCTGTAAGTCAACATTATTTTATCGGAAATGATTGTAAATAAAATGATTAAAATTATTGTACTTCCCGTAGTAACAATAACTTAAAAATCAACTTTTGGTGACCTCATTTCCGCATATATATATATAAGGTATATAATTCAAAAATGTAAATACATATAAACAAATCTATACACGTGACCACATACATATAAATCTGTGGGCGATTATTATTTTTTTTTAATTTTGTAAAATCATTTTAAAATTTGTATTGTTTACTCTTAGGATCAGTTGTTTGAAAGATCAAGCACGGACAACACAACGGTATCCGTTTCACAACAATTATAAATTCTCATCCAGTAGCTACTTACTAATATTTCCTCTATTATGGCACTTCGAGCACTTGTAGTAGATGAAAAGATGCTAGTTAAACAAAACAGACATTCCTCTCTTGAATATATATTTTTTAAATCCGACAGATAAGTTCATCTATCAGACTGACTGTCTTGTTTTTGGTTAACCCTGATCAAGATATATATAATAAAAAAATTGTCAAAATGGAAAAAAAAAAATCAATTTGAGATACTCCACTGTTTGCATTTAAATACCTAAGTATTTTTGTGGTGGAACTTATCAATGAAAATAATGGTAATTTGAGTCTTATGTAGTTTTTATGAATCTTCATTCGTTTAAAAAATCTGATTCTATCATCTTCACTTTATAATATTAATCCATGACTGAAAATTCTGGAATCTGTCCTGAAAAACAAGTCTGGGGGCTTTCCTTTCTCTTTATTATTATTATAACAATTTGCTAAGAGAGATTCCTCTATTGGTCAGACTGTCTTCTTATTTAGATTGATAGTGCATTTCATTTGATGCCAGTTGTGTTCCTATTGAGTTTAGCTCAAACTATCATTTCATTTGTCCTTCTATATTTATTAACCAATTTATTACACTACAGTAATATATATGTAATGCCGAAAGAATACTGCCATCATCTAGACCAAATTCCATACTCCCTTCCCCAGAAATGTATCTAGCTCTTTAATAAACCTTTCTAAAGAACATCCAACCTTCAATCACTTCTCCATCTTAGCTATACATTTTCATATATGTACAAACATTCCTTTCAATATGTTTATAGTCACCTATGTTACTAATTATATGAGTGTTGATTATTCCTTTTAAAATTTGCTAAGAGATTATCCTTCCTCTGAAAAAAACCTTGGGGGTGGGGGGTGGATTTGTGGCAATGTTACTTTTTTACAAAAGCATTCAATATATAATGGTCTAAGTCTCTACGACTTCATTTATTAATGTTTTTGGCTCAAAAATCAATTTAACTTTAGTAATTGAATCTTGGTCCAGTAAAGGACCACATGTATCAGTTACCATCAATAGATAAATCCCCTTTTACTCTTCCCTTACACTTCTCACCAAAATAAAAGGGGTATCAAATTTACTTTTTTCCCCTTCCTGGGAAAAATGTCAATTTCCTGGAAATGATTTAACTTCTATATCTGTAATACCCTTAGGATTGAAGACTAGAGATTTAATATTTACTTTAAATTCTAGTCATTAAATTATAAATATTTTAATTTTTTAAAATCGAAATTAACTCTTATCAACTTTATCTTTTCTAAGATAGATATTTCTTTATTAAAGTAGATTTGAAACGTTTGTACCACAGAAAAGATGAAATGATATATCACATACTAAATCAATGCTTGCTTTAGAGATTATTTAGGATAGAATACACAATGCTCTCCCACCACCACTACTACTACTGAATTTTGAATCAACCTCGCTAATACTTGCTAACTTTTAAAGAAATTTAAACACTAGCATTATGAAGTTTATTTAATAAGATATTATAACCAAATTATATAATCATATTTAGGATACAAATAGATCCCTCTGAGCAATGTCTAGTACCCCCCCCCCCCAAGAAAATACTTTCCTATTTTCCATTGTGTCTTTATGGCAGATACATGTAAAAGTTTCCTTGTCAAATTTTTGCTGCTATCTTATCTTTACTTTTAATTCATTTGCTATTTATTTTAATAGCAAAAATTGCAAACAGGTTTTCAAAATCAAATTTCTTGATTCTTCAATCTGCTTTGTTTCTTAATAAATAAAAAGATTTGGCTTTGTATGAAACATTAAATTATTGTCAACCAACATTCACATCAACCAAAAATGCCATAGGAAGAAATCTGGGAGTGTGAGAGCAAAATTTGAAGAAAAATTGTTTTGAGCTTATTTTAATTTCTATCATCCAACTTCTCACTTATATACATATATTCCACATCATCAACTAAATAACAAATAAAAAAACTTGTTGATTGTGTATATAAAGATATTAAAAATTAATTTTTATGCTGGTGGCCTGATAATGTTATATTTCTGTGTTTTTGCATAGCATCAATGCCATCAAGTGGCTGATATGAGCTAATAGAACAGTACCAAAAATAGTAATAAAAAGTAGAAAGGATAGTGAAAGATGTAGATGGAGAATGAATAAGAATGTTAGAAGAGGATAAAATAGTTGAAAAAACCATGGAACAGTTGGATGGAGGTGAGTATAAGGACTGATGTGGTAAAATAGAAAAAGTGGCAAATAGGGTTTTAGGTGAGAATATTCAGAAGAATAAAAGTAATAGGAAAATGAGAATTAGTAAAAATGTAAAAGAGAGGAAAAAAGCATGCAGAGAATATGAGTGCTATTAAGAACAAAGAAAGTGAAAAAGAGGTTAATGGTAAATGGGAAAAGTACTTAGAAAAAAAGAAGTTGGCTAAAATAGATAATTATATAAAGAGAATGAAATTGAATAGTAAATTATTGGAGGATATTAATAAAAGTTGAAGAAATGGGAGAAAAAAATTGGGAAGTACATTAAAAGAAAGAATGTAGGGGAGAGAGGAATAGTATTACTAAATGATGAGGGAATAGAGTAAGAATTGAAGATAATCTTAAATAAATATGTAATGGATATAGAAAAGATGTTGGATGTGAAGGACAGAGTGATAGCAAACATGAAAACATATAGTAATGGGAATATTAGGTTTACAGAAAGTGAACAGAATGAGGCAGATAAGAAATTGATGTGGAAAGGCAAGAGGTTTGGATGGATGGGCAGCAGAGATGGTAATGAATTTAGGGTATAGGGCAAAATTAAAATTATTATGTTTTAATAACATGGCACAGAAGAGATTTTCCAGGTAATTGGAGTAATACAAGAGTTAAGTCTACTATTTAAAGGAAAGAGTAAGGATCATAGAAAGTTAAACAATTATAGACCAATAGTGGTAATGTCAGTGCTATATAAAGTTTTCTCATATATAGTAACTGGAAGGGTTGCAAAATGGATGGAAGAAAATAATATAGTGGGAGAAATGCAATGAGGTTTTTGATCAGATAGGCATATAGAAGATAATTTATTTGTAGTTGTACTACTTTTGGATATGAGAAAGAATACAGATAGACAGTTATATATGGATTTTATAGATATAGAGAAGGCATATGATAGAGTAAATAGAAATAGATTATGAGTAAGTTTAGTAAATTTGGGAAGGGATGGAGCTTTAGTGGATATTAGTAAGAAATTATATGAAAATAATTACTATACCTATCAATGAGATAATATAGAATCAGTTAAAGTTTAAAATGGGGTGGGACTAAGGCAAGGATGCCCTATGTCACCTATTTTGTTTTTGTTGTATTTGAGAGAAATGGAGAGAGCAATAGAAAGATTAGGAAAAGGGGTAGAGATACTATTAATAAGTGGCAAGGGAGTATGTACATTGTCGGGTCTTTTTTTTAGATGATGTCTTTTTGTGTAAAGAAAGAAGGGAAGATATGGAAGTTATGCTGAGGACATGCACAAGAGTTGATGAAGAGATGAGGATTAAATTTAGTGAAGAAAAATCAAAAGTAATAATGATTAATACTGGGGATAGAGAAGATAATTTTTATTGGGGGATATAAAATTAAGTCTAGTGAATAGATATAACTATTTGGGAATAGTCTTAAGTAATCAGAGAAATTGCTTGGATGAATGGGAGAAAAAAAAGATAAATGAAGGGATGAAAAGAGTATGATAAATTAAGTGTTCTCATATAAGTATGATGTAGCTAGAATTGTATGGGAGTGGCAGTAGCAGGGCTGACAAATCATAATGATACAGTATGGTAGTAAAGGGGTATTAAATTATTTAGAAAAAGTACAAAGAGAAGTAGGAAGACATACATTAGATGCAGATGTATGGATGGCAAAGGAGGCAATTTGGATGGTCAAGTTTTTATATTAGAGATGCAAAAAGCAAAATGAAAATGTTTGGTAGATTGCATATGGATAATAAAAGAATGGCCAAAATAGTATTAATAAAGGGCAGGCAACAAGATGGGTGAGAAAGGTAATGCAATATGCAGAAGATTTGGATAAAAAATTTGTCAGTATACTTATACAATAGTTGGGATGTTGTGATAGAATTGTTGAGAGTTAAGGAATGGATTAGAAGAATAAATGCATTAATAACGAATAGGGGGTTGGAGAGATGAAGAACTAGTATGGAGAGTAAAAAGAGTTTAAATATATATAGAAGTAAATGGAATATTGGGTGCAAGTTAATTTAGGATAATAGCAAGGAAAATAGTTTACTGTTTAAGGCTTGAACAGGATCTTTAGTAACAAAGATATATATATATATAAATGGAAAAAGGTGGGTGAGGAAGTCATAGAAAATATTGTGTATCTGTTAATTGAATCTAAATGCCTGAAAGCAGAAAGGGTACAAATAATGAAGTTGTGATTATACAGAAAGTGGGTTCTTGTTTTTATGCTGGCTTTGGGAAAAGATAAGGGGAATTTAGATATAAAGGCCATAGAGTTGAAAAGATTATGTTGTGGAAATGCGATCGAAAAGGATATGGGAAAACTTAAGCAGGGAATGAAATGGAAGTTAAAATGGCTAACAGGTATCTGGATATAGTGATTGAGATTCCTGACTCTGTATAAAGAGAAGTCACAGTGCATCACGTCACATTGTGTAGACTACCTGACTATAGATTTCATCTAAGATGCTGAGGGCATTTTGTTTTTATAGTGATTTTCGCAGATGCATATACTAGCAAAAATAAACTAGAGTTTTACGCTGTTTTATTATTATTTTTGCATATATTAATATTTTTATTAGAATGGTTACACTGAACAAGATAAGAAAAACATATACAAAATCAGCATTTCAAAATAAATGGACTAATGCATACTTTTTTTATTATAGAAATAGTAAATCGATATACTTCATATGTCTAGAAAATATTTCAGTTAATAAAAACACTATATTAAGAGACAATATTCTAATTACAACAAAATTGTTGAGAAAGAAAAGTACAAACAATTCAGAAAAATCTATGAAAGAAAGTTACATTTTATTTATTTTTAAAAAAGCAGAAAATTCGAAACTATTTTTTGAAGAGAATTTATGAAAGACGGCATTCTCGCTGAGGAAGAATTAATGTCCAGAACATAAAAACGTTATAAAGGATACAAAAAAAAAAAAACAATTGGAAAAGTTGTCATTAAATGTGGAATAATCATTAATAATGTTATTTTATTTTTAATTTATAAAAAAAAAAAATTAAGGCACTTATTTAAAAAGCAAAAGTTGAAATTGCCCTGCAAGTTAAAAGATTGCCTACCCCAGGATAAATTCAAGTTTTGATCAAATATAACAGACTAACTTTTTTAAGTCGATAATTTTGTATGGCCTGTGAATGATATTATAAATATTCAAATGGCCCTTGGAGGGAAAAAACTTTCCCACATTTGCTTCAGAGCACAGAAAATATTACAAGACCTATCAGACAAAAGCAACAAAGTAGGATTGAATCAATTTTCTCAGAATAAACAAAATAAAATTGTTAATCATGAATTAGTAGTAGTTAACAATTACAAATATTATAGACAAATTATTAATATGGTTGAAATTAATTATAAAACTAAACTTAAGAGACTTTAAAACAAATAACTTAATAAAGGGAGTTATGCCTATGTTCGAAAAGAAAGTTTTCTAATGTATTTTACCAATTCTTAGTTATGGATCTGAGACTTAGGCACTTTATGGAAGGGAAATACAGAGACTTCAGATCATTCAACTAAATATGGAGAGATGCTCTAAGAGTAATATAATTTCAAAAACCAAACAAATGGTAAAAAAAACAAGTAGTTATCATTGACTACATTGAAAGAATTGAGATTGAAATGGAATTTAACTGGATATATTGTGAGAAAATATGGTAGTGGGCAGTTAAAGTTCTAAATTGGATGCTAAGAGAATGTAAAAAAATTAGAATGTGAGGTGGATGGATGAAATAAGGAAGTAATGTGAAGCTATGATTGATTTTTGTTTGTTTTTAATTGAAGAATAATAAAGTCTCAATTTGAAATTAACATTTCTACCATTTTTACAGTACTAATGAAAATGGAAGAATTATTTGCTAGAGTTGATTTTTATTTTGTTTATATAAATATTATTTACATTTGCAACAGTATTTCAAGATTTAATATACAAAAATATTCTAGTTTATCTATTTAAAATTTTAGGGCTAAAAGTACAACAATTTCCTTTAATCTTATTATGGTAGTATATTGGCTAAAATGTTTCAAATGTTTCCCAAGCCAAAAGCGCATTCAGCTACTTTTAATAAATGCATATAATAAACCTTTTCTGTAGCCAATGTTCAAAACTTTTCGGCCAATTTATTACAAACAAGAATGAAAAGGATAACAATGAATATTGTAGTATAATAATTAAATGAAGTGTATGCTTAGATACATTAACATTATACTAATATCATTATAAGTTTTTAATATATAAGGGATTCAAACTCAGACTTTCACATGACTCTCAACTCTCCATGCAATCTCATATTGCTGACCCACCTGATCACACACATGTTGAAAAGATACTTCTAAGTTTTTCTAAATATTTACATAATTCGTTACTTTAAATCCTTATAATAATTGTTAAACAATTTACTTATATTTAAAATAATAAATTAGGAATGTACATTTATTCTGAATATTGAAATGATATGCAGCCACCTGCGGTAATGGAAAATCATGATCATCCCCAAATTAACGAGAAGTCTAATTTAAATATAAAATGGATATAAGTATGCAAGATCAGCAAAAACAAAGACTAACTATGAGTTCACTGGCATTACAGAGAATAATAATAAATAAATCAACAGTCAATCTTGTGACTGAATTTACAAGTGATCCACTAAAGACTAGGCTAATTATTTAGCCCTTGCCAAACTTGGGGCAGATTGTATAAACAATAATTTGGATGCACAAACTTAAGTAATAATCCATCAGAATATAATAATTTAAAAGAATAATGCTGTGATACAAAAGCCATGCTGATCATCAATGCACTAAAAGACAGTACCATTAATGTACCAGCCAACTATAAACTTAATTTCTAATTATAAATAAAATAAAATATAGTGCGTGGACTTTAAAGGCTGTCTCTTTGCACCACCCAGCATTAGAGAAGTAATGAAATCATCATCAACTGGATATCCATAACACTAAATATAAACCCCAATCCATATAACTGACCATTAGCTCAGTGAACAACAGTTCTATAATTGTTACTATGAACAAGAGATAATACTAACATATAATGTTCCAAACCTAGTCTAGGATTAAATAAATTCACTAAAAAAATTTAAAATATAAATTTATTAATAACAATAAAATTAAATTAAGGTCTATTGAGTATGCTATAAATTCAACAATCTGATTTTGATTAGGATAACAAAAAGGTATCACATTGTGATTTACAAATATCTTAATAGGTTCACATAAACCACCTATACATCAGAACATAGATGTGCCTGTGTAATATAAAA
Organism: Epiperipatus broadwayi; assembly: GCA_028023455.1. Lineage (NCBI taxonomy): Eukaryota > Metazoa > Onychophora > Udeonychophora > Euonychophora > Peripatidae > Epiperipatus > Epiperipatus broadwayi. The sequence goes on from JAQFVV010000011.1 coordinate 9,004,200, forward strand.
TGAACATATTTGAATTGTCATACTTATAAAAAAACAATTCAGTTTAATAATTCATAAAGTATGCTTGATTTTAATGTCTATATGACATGCATCTATATAAGCACAAATGGGCTGTATAATAATTTAAAATTAACATCTTTGAATTATCATAAAGAATTCATTCATTTTAATAATACATATGTTTACACATGGAAATGTGTATACATAATAATTTATATTTTAGGATATTTCATTTGTCAAAAATAGTAAACTTAATAAACCATATTATAGTTTCACAAGACATAATTCTATGTTGAAAACATAAATAAACTGCAAGTGTGTATTATTATTACCCTCTACAAATCAAAATTATTAATTAACACATTTTAGTATTTCTAATGGTAAGTAAAAGTTTTTTCATTTAAACAAAAAATCGCTAGATCTACTTTGGAAAGTTCTTTAAAATTCAGACTTTTGTTTCTTCAATTACAATAAGATGTCTGAGTTTATTTTTTGGTAATTTCAAAATAAATCTTTTATGAATCAATCCTGTTTGGAGATGTATAATTTAAGCCAAAACTTATTTACTTTTAAACTTGTAAATTAAAGATTTTAACTGCAGTTTATTTAAAATATTTCAATAAATTATTTTTCTACTTACCAATTAATATCTGTTCATGAAATATATTTCATATGTGCATACTATATAATATATATGGCTATAATAACTTCATTTGTGTTTCCTTTCATATTAGCTAAAACTGTGTATATATAAAGTAGCACAATGCTTTTTCCATTAAGCTGACTATTTTCTGGAACCTCTTGATAAGCTGCTCCATTTAAAAACAGTAGGTTGGCTTATTGACATCTTAAGAAAAAGGTATAAATTTGGTAACTATTGACATTGTCACTATAATTTGATAGACTTTAGGCATGTCATTGAATACATATTCCATGTAAATTCAAACTTGACCATTGTGATATTAGCAGTAATCTACTTCTTGTCTTCAGTTATAACTTCATAATGATAATGCTATACAACTGTTGCATCCCCTGAATGATTCAAATCCACCTTTTTATAGTATAAGTGGAATTTTTAAAAAAAAAAATACATGAATTCTTTCTTTATATTGATTAAAAAAAAGTTAATGATTTTTCAATTCACCTTAATTAAAAACAAATTTTTATCTACAAGTATTTTTAATCCTTTGAAAAACACCAGATTGTAAGATTTTATCAAAAGCTTTAATTAAAAAAAAATTCTCAATCTAATCATAAAATAGAGGAATTTTATAATTATCAGTACTTACCTATTATAACATGAAAACAAGCTTGTTTAGATTTCAAAATCAGAATAAAATATTAACTACTTTAAATATTTAATTTACAATTTTTTAAATTCAAAATTATTATTTCTTATTCCAGTGTATATATTTTAAATAAATATTGAAAAAAACTGTTTGTTTCTACTTTTCCTTTCAAGTTATATACACATATATTCATGCACACACTATTATATTGTTGTATGCCATGAGATACATAACCATTTCATATTCCTCCTCATTAGGAGAAATGAAACATCCACCTAACAATATTTTACATAATATACATGTATAACCAAAAAAAAAATCATATCTCAAACTATATACTCATAATTTTTTTGATTTGATAGGTATCTGACAGCTAACAGAATGAATAGTGATCTGCAATTCTGAGATAAATTTAGCAATTGGACTATAAGGACACAATGCAGCAGAAATACCTAAACAGATAACTCAATTTAGACAATAGAAGCTACTACAACCCATGATAAAAATGCATAAATCTTTGCAAAGCCCTCCTTTGAGTCTTAGAGGTCAATAAATACAGAACTATGCTTTGCTTCTTGTCTTGAAGACTTAGAGGCTGGGGATCATGACAAAACTGTTAACTGCATCATGATAAACAAAATGAAATAGGAAAATGGGCTAAGCAATACCTGATAGAACATTCCTTGGGGTTGTATGAAAACATTGTATCTTCAAGCCAATGACAAAACTCTATCCAACATCCAAACTGAAAGTACAGCTAAACAAACTCCAATAGTAAAAAAACCCAACTCAATCTCCAAAATCAGATTTTCTATTCAACTGTAAATATGAACTCCTTAAATATACATTAAAACTATTTTATAATCATTAATATTCTTGTGACATATTTCATAGTATTTTTATTTTATTTTGCATAAATGCACTTTTTTTCTTTCTCAGATGTGATTATATTTGAGATTAAGTGGCAATTTTGTAGCAATGTCCACTAGTATACCATCATCATCAGCCCCAGTTGGGTAGCCATTTGTAATGGTATGGAGTCACCTGGGGTGATATAAAATGAAAATGAATGATATAAGCATATCAGATCAGCAAAACAAAGACTAATTATGGATTTACTAGCATTAGAGTAATTAAAAATCAACAGTCAACCTTGAGATTAGATTTGAAAGTGATCCACTATAGACCAGGTTAATTCTTTAGCACTTTCCAAACCTGAGGCAATTGTATAAACAATAATTTCAATGCCCAAATGTAAGTGCTAATCCATCAGAATATAATAATCAAAAATAAAGCTGAGATATAAAGTATGCTGATCATCATCAATGCCCTGAACACTTAGTATCACTAATGTATTAGCCAACTATAAACTTAATTGATAATTATAAATAAAATGTGGTGCATAAACTTTAAAAGACATCCCTTTGCATCCTCCAGCATTAGAGAAGTAATGAAATTATCAACTGGATGTTCATAACACTAAACATAAACTCAATCCATATAACTAACATTATACATGAATCCAGTTCAGTGAGCAACAGCTCTATAACTGTTACTATGAACTAACATGTTTTAAACCTAGTTTAGGATTAAATAAATTCAGTGGAATAACTATAAAATACAAATTTATTAATAATAATAAAATTAAGATTTGTTGAGTATGCTATAAATTCAGCATTCTGATTTTGATTAGAATACAAAAAAAGCTATCACATTGTGATTTACAAATATCTCAATAGGTTTACATAACACACCTATATATTAGCATGCACGTGCCTGTATAATATAAAATGAACATATTTGTAAAAAAAACAATTCATTTTAATAATTTATAAAGTATGATTGATTTAAACATACATGTGTCTACATGACACATATCTATATAAGTGCAGGCATGCTGTATAATTTCAAATTAACATCTTTGAATTGTCATAAAGAATGATTCATTTTAATGCATAAATGATTAATTTTAACATGTGTACAAACTGTTTATATTCTAGGATATTTCATTTGTCAAAAATAATAAACTTATTAAACCATATTAGTTTCACAAGATATAATTCCATGTTGAAAATATAAACCGCACACACGTGTATTATTATCCCCCTACAAATCAAAGTTATTAATTAATCCATTACAGTATTTCTAATGGTAAGTAAATGTTTTTAACAAAAAATTACTAGATCCAGTTTGGAATTTTTTTTAAAAATTTAGGTTTTTGTTTCATTTACAATAAAGATTTCCAAGTTGTTGTTTTTTAAAATTTTGAAATAAATCTTTTATAAATCAAGCCTTTTTTGAGGTGTATAATTTAAGCCAAAACTTATTTACTTATAAAGTTTTAAATTAGAGATTTGAACTGCGAAGTTAATTTAAAATATTTCAACAAATTATTTTTCTACTCATCAACTATGTTCATATGCATATTATATAATACATACAATTATAATAACTTTGTTTGTGCTTTCTTTCATATTAGATAAAACTGTATATATAAACTATAGCTTTCTTTCTTCAGTAATCTGGCTATTAAAATCTCTTGGTAAGCTGATCCATTCTAAAACAGAAGACTGGCTTATTGACATCTTCAAGAAAGGGTATAAATCCCATAATTATTGGCATTTAGTCATTATAATTTGGTAAACCATAGGCATGCTATCTAATACACATATGGACTATGAACACAAAAAAGTTGGCTTTTGAATTCATGTGAATTTAAACTCTACCATTTGACATTAGCACTACTTCTTGCCTTTAGTTATAACTTCATAATGATAATACTAGATTAACTGTAGTATCCCCTTGAATGATTCAAATCCACCTTTTTGTAGTATATCGTGGAATTTGAAAAAATTACTTAAATTCTTTATATTGATTAAAAAAAAGTTAATGACTTTTCGATTCACCTTAATTAAAAACAAATTATCTACAAGTATTTTTAATCCTTTGAAAAATACCAGAGTGTAGGATTTTAACTGCAAGCGTTCATTTAAAAAAATTTTTTTTTAAAAATCTAATTATAAAATAGAGGGACATGAAAACAATCTTGTTTTAGATTTCAAAATCAGAATTAATAAAATATTAACTAAATATTTTTAAATTCAAAATTATTTAATTCCAGTACATATTTTTTTGAATATTGGAAAAAAAAAGGTCATTTCTACCTTTTCTTTCAATTTATATATCCATGTACATACACTACTGTTGCTGTATGTTGTGAGACACATAACAATTTCAATACTAAATTTAATTACCCATGTAATGTTTTTTTCTATAGTTGCATAATGCATATTATTTTATAGAGGAATATTCAGAGAATGCTTTTGATGTTATATATATATTTTATTGGTAAAAGCCTGAAATCCGGGCATGGCCGCTTGGGGCATTGTTTACGTGTCAAAACACATAAAAATGCCATTTCGGCGGTCGCGGCCTTACAGGTTAATACAACATTTACGTATTGTATTAACCCATTGAGCTAGGCCGCTTTACATGACATCGCACAAAAATATTACGGCCTGTTTTGTGCTTCGAAGCTATTTACGCGTATTCGTTCTTTTCATAGCTGATTACCGTATCGCTTGAGGGTGTTTAAATTTCAAGGTGGTACAACTTTTTCAAATCTCCATAATAATGTCATTTTGATTTAAAAAATGTTAATTATTAGGAATTATCATATGGTCCCCACCCTTCCCGAAAAAAAGGTTAATATGTAAAAAAATTGGCAAAGTGTATGTTCGAACAGGCTTTGACAAAGCTCACGCTCTAAGTCACATTTCAGCATGGTGGGGAAAATATTCGAGACCACTAAAAGATCTGAGACGAGCGTTCAATTTTGAAACTTTTCTTCAGATAAATTGCAGAGTACAGAAAGTGTGTGAGATTGTGTTTTTTATTTTATTTTGTCAGGCACATGTAATGTCCACTTTTTATTACAGCAATAAAATCGAATAAATAATTTTAAAAAGTCCAAAGTTTGTGTCCTTTTTTTTTTTTGTTTTTTATTCAATTTTTTGCAGCGGGTTAAAATAAATGACGACTTTGGTTGACTTTTTGTTAAGAATAACAAATTACAAAATACACCCCACCCCCACAAGCAGTTTATTGTAGAAGGCTAAAAAAAAAAAAAAGTAATTCGAACGAAATAGAAATCAAAGTAAAAAGTGAGAAAAAGTTGTTTCAAAAAAAGATAAAAAAGGTTAAATTCTTGACTTTTTGGTTACAATTCTTTTTCCGAGTGTGGGTGGGTGTTTGAAAACAATTTTTGAATCGGCAAAAACACAAAAGTAAATTTGGATTTAATATTAAGAAAAACAATTACGTCAAACAAAAAGAAATCAAAATTGGAAACAAGTCCCAAAGTTGATTCTCTTTTTTCAGCGCTGTTAAAATAATTGACTATTTTTGTTGCCTTTTTGTTAATAATAAACAGTACAACCCCCCCCTCAAAAAAGCTGTTTCTTGTAGTAGCCAAAAAAAAAAGGCTAATTCAAACATAATCTAAATCAAAGTGATAACAAGTTGTGTTTAAAAAAAAAGTAAAATTAATAATAATAATAAGAAAAACCATTTAGTCAAGACAAAAAAAGAAAGGTAGAATTAAGTTCTAAACAAGTCGCAAATAATTGTATTCTATTTTTTCGGCGGTGGGATTCAAACAAATTTTTTTGACATCGTGAAACGGTCCGAAGTTTTAAAATGATAAAAAAAAAAAAATACAATTAGCAAAATTTGTTGAAAAAATATCAGGTTCCAATAAAAAACCCACAAAAAGTAATGAAAATGAATATCAAAATTTGTTTAATAATAAAGAAATCATGTTGTAAATAAAATAAAAATTATTCGTTTAATCAATATCAGAATAAAAAAACGTTGAATAAAAAAGAAAAGTTGCGGCGGCCCGATAACGTTATATTTCATTGATTTTGTCTAGCATCAACGCTCCAAGCGGCTTTGCCCGGATTTCAGGCTTTTACCATTTTATTTACTTCCACATCTATGTTATAACTTAAGTATTGGTTTATTTACTATCTTCATACATTGCACATTCACCCAGAAAACAATGCCAGTAACAGGATATTATGATTTTTCTAGATAAACAGTAAATATTGTGAGCTCATTGTTAAATGTTGTCGCTATTTAAATTTGTAATACCAGAAAGAATTTGTCAACTTATTTTTGTTTGTTGCCGAGAACGAGACATTTTGCTATAAAGGTTTCTATTTTCTTTCTCAGAATTGAAATTGGATATATTTATTATTATTGTCAATAAATAAAATAATTTTAAGTGCAAATAGTCAAAGATTCATGAACTTATTATTAACAATATCTGCACTGTGAATTAATTACAAAAACATAGCCTGTTTTGCATCACACTCAAGTAAAAAAAAAAGAGGGTGTTAAAATTAAGATAGTAAGATTTTAATTAATCCTTTGTCATGCTTTCTTTTATATAGATTACTGACCTTAGAAATACTTAATACTAGGTAAACTATTAATCACATTAGATCAATACAGATGCTATAATATCCACAATGCTAGATATACGTATTATATTTTGCATAAGTAATGCAATTTTAGAGTTATGTGTGAAAATTATTCCTGGTAAATTATTCTCTTTGTTCATAATTACAAATTTAATTATATTTGATGCACATAAATTTTTATTCAAAAGCTATGTAGTGTTATTATTAGATTACAGCTAATTACAGACCAAATGTATATCATAGTAGGGAACTTTTTGATTACTATCATTAAAAACAAACTTCCTTTAATCCTTCTTAAGCACTTATTGTTCTCAGAGTTAGTCCAGACATAATAATTGATTCATGTAAGATCAGGGTTATCATGTATTCATGTCTATAACTAATTCATTCCAATTGATCAATGATTGAATGGCACTCAAATGTAAGCTATTACACTTGGTTGAGATCATAGTGTACAGGGTCGCATATGCTTCAACAATTATATGGCACTATCTAATACAAAGTTTGTCAGAATTTACACCTTATGATAATTACAACATATATAATTAAACCTACTAGAAGTAAACATTCAAAAGTTAAATTCTCATTGGGTTTAGGATTAATCAAAAATTCAACAAATCTAAAAAATATTTACATAAAGCATTATTTTTTCTTCTACAATTTGATATTGTTTCAATTCAGAGTTTAATGTAATAATTTACAAGTCAATGTAATTTAAGTATTACATTAGCAATTAGTTTCATAAGCTTGATTTGCATATTTCAATTTATATTTGAGTTTGTTAGTTTGCATTGGACACTATTAGTGAAATTTTGTGGTAGACTTTTTATTACAATATTTTCTTTCTTCTTTAATCTTCTAGTGCAATATTAAATCCAATTGTAGATTTTCTACTGAGTAGGATTCAACATTATAAGTGAGATTCATCTTTTTCATCCCAGATAGTTTTATAAATATATAAAAATATGAAACTTTTTTAAAATGCATACAAAGCAATACATTAATTAAAAAAAAAATGGAAATACAATATTGAGATTTTTAGGTTTGTTTAGATATTAAGTAAGGATTTATACAGAATATTGGTATCAATGATTAATTCTAAAATTATTTTACCAGACAAGTTTTGTGTGTTTTTCTATGTCTGTCATTTATCTACTACTTATTATTGCTATCAACATCACTATTTTTAATTTTTATTACAAAAAAGACTAAGCAAATACCAATATAGTGTCTCTGAACAAATCTTCCCTCTCAAACTATTCTATAATTCTTTTCCTCCTCCCTTCTTACTATTAAATTTGTAGCAATTAAAACAAATATTTCATAATTACAATTAAATCTACTCTTCCTTTCAGCTATAGGATGAAGTCAAATTACAGCAGTTAACTTTTACTTTGCTAATCTTGATTTATTAAGCATTTACTAGCCTGGCTATTCTAATGTTCAATCATATCCAAATTGTTTTTCATCTGCAATAACTAAATCTTTTATTTCAGGTATAATAGATTCCATATTCCTAAGTCAAAATTTTTTATCAACTAAGTCAAGTTTCACATTTTTCTATCCTGTTACTCAATACTGTACTCCCCCCCCCCCATCTCTTTCAATTCCATTGAATACAAACTAGTTTCAGTAGATGCCATTTTTTAAATTTTATACTGATAACTTTTCACATATCTAAATACATTGTTTGTTGAAGTCTGAACAAGTCAAGAAAACAGCAGTATAAATAAACAACTGATGGAAGAAGACAATCCAGTTAACAAAGAAAACACTTCAGGTGATTTGGACTATATGTCACCCAAAATATCACAAGGGAAAGAGAAAGCGAATGTCGTTGAAGACTTTGAAAAGTTTAAAATTAAAAACGTTATCTAAAAAGAGAAACCGATTAATAAAAATTTAAAATGTTATCTAAAAGCGAATCAGATTAATAAGAACAAATCTATAAAATGTAAATTTGAAACTAATGAGAAGTAGTTCAAACAAATTATTTAATGTTAATAACCAAGAATTTAAGTATAAAGAGGCATTACAATCAAAGTATGGGGTAAATAACGTGCAAGAGGCTTATGATAATGTATTGGATATAACGTATGAGGAAGATGAAAAATCAACTGTTTTAATGAAGTCACTTAATGAATAACTTTTAATAAGGATTGAGAAATTTAAGGAATAAAACCCAACAATTCTTCGATCAAGATCATAACCACAGACATTCATTTGACAAACTGGATGCTAGACACTCCAGCTAAAAATATCATTTTTGTAACAGTAAGAGTTTTGTTGTAATATTTGAGGGCACGGGTCTGCACTCCTCATTTCTTCCACAGGATTTGATGATGGCGATCGCTGAAGGTCTGGGCTGTTGATGATTATTGCTGCTCCCGGAAAACCTGCCGGGAGAGTACAGGATCAGTTTTCAGCCTTTTCCGCTCTGATGTGCTGCTGTGCCCCCTTGATGGATTGTTTTTGTGGCAGTGCAGATCTGTGCTCACCCATGTATAGATACACATTAAGCAAAATTATACAACCCTTTTATGGATATATTTATCGAGCCTATGTACTTTGTAAACCTGGTCAATAATTGTTTTACCTTGTAACATTGAACACTTTGTAACATCATGTAGCGGGTGATCAGTCACCTGTGTTTTTTTTTCCTTAATAAAAAAAATTTTTTTTAACAATTATTAAAAAAGATTCATGTAATTTATTCATTAAGATAAACATCTTAATTCCTATTACAAATTCATTTCATCACAAAACCATACCTTTAATAGTTACACTCTCATCAAATTATAATTGAATCAAAAATGATCAGATACTTCTCTAGATTATTTTATCGCTTAAATCAAATTGTTTTTGTAATTGATATTCTAAGAATTCTTGACAAATATTTACTTGGAAAACTTTGTCTTCTTCAAAGCCATCTATCTTATTTAAATCAAAACTGCCCAACTATAAGTCCAGAAGCTATCGCTACTTATCTTATTGTTCTGATATCTCACTTCATCCAAAAACAAAATGACTTTTATTAAATTATTTACTGTTGAATGTTTAAAAATTTATCATACATTTACACTCTTTATTTTGTAGAATATAAAAATGTTATTTGCTATATTAGTTCAGATTATTCAGTATCAAAAAGCCTTCAGTCTTTTCTCCTTCATTATATACAATTATCATTTTCTTTTAATTTATATATCACATTTAACAACTTACACTTATAGTTAAATCATTGATCTCAGCGCAAAATTTAATACTGTAGACCTCATTTGTTAATCTTTCTCCATTTAAATTCAGCACTTTTCAATTATCTAAACCAATGGCTCTCAACATCTTTTTTTCATTTGTGTACTCCCAAGCAGTCCATTTCCATTAACTGTACCCTTCATAATAACAAAATGTTTTGTAATTTATACTATTTAAAATTTAAATGCTGTAATGGTCAATAGTTAGGTTAATACTGAGATTAAAAAACAATGGAAAAAATAATTTAAAACAATTATAAGGAAGAGATAGAGGAAAGACATGAAAGAACTGGGATCGAAAATAAGTCACAAATTACTGATTGTGGTGTCTGCTTATATACATACCAGTATCAATAACAAGAAAAAAGTTAAAAATTTGGTACAGTAGTGGCGTGCCCACAATACGTTAAGAAAGGATTCCTCAACCATTCACCAAAATAAGAAAGCAGGAAATTAAGTTTATTTTAACTTATATACTTTTTAAAAAAATGTCATTATTATATTGTTCAATTAATTTTACACCTTCTAAATTTTTTTAAATTAAAATTAACCATGTTAACACTGATCCTTACCTTCCCTAAGAAGTCAGAAAAATGTAAATTGTCATATGCTTTGATTAATCCAGTCTCATTAGCTAATTGTTTATGAAAGATTCAGTGTTAGTATCATTTTCAAAATACATTTGTTCACAGAAGGCAAAAGAAAATGATATTAAAATTGTGTTCAAGTAATTTGTAAGTTACTCTTTCTTATTGCATTACCAAATGTATACCATATAATGCTAAATCATCCATGCACTTTACTACTGTTACACAATGCTTTTCTGAAGAAGATTGCTGGGGCAATCAAAACTGTAAAAGAGGGTGATAAATAAAGCATTGTAACAGTAGTAAAGTGCATGGATCATTTAGTATTATATGGTAATTTGTAAGTTATATATTTCATCTTTAAATTTAATTATTATATCACAGAGAGAACAAAATCAACTTTGAAAAGTAATTATCAGATGTTCAGAAATAAAAAAATGATTACTTTAAATATCTAGAGATCAGAGTGCTTGGAGAAATCAAGACAATAATTTGAATTGTCTTACATGATTACTGTAAATTCCTTTTCTGCCATTATTTATTTTTTGCCTACTTGCAAATGCCTTGGTTCATACTAATGAGTATATGTGTGCTCCTGTTTAAAATCATTGATTTAAGCAACACATAAATTAATAAAAACAGTCAAATTTTGCTGCTTTACACCTCTAGTTAATTCATTCTCAACTCTTTACCCACTTTTTATATCCATTTTTTAGTTGGACAAATTACTATAATATCAGAGTATAAAATAATTTGAATATGTCCAAATTATTTATTGAATCCCATACTGATAAGATTAATATAGAGAGAATCCAGATGGATAATTTCAACAATTAAAGATCATTGACCTTGTAATCAAGATGTCAATGGTTATGAATCTTCATATATTTTGGCTATTTTCCAGAATATTTATCTATTAGTGACCCATGATCAAGTTATTTCTCTTATTTTAAAGTGATACTATAAATTTTTGCATCCAAGTTAATGCTTTTAGTAATTCATTATAATTTTGCACAAGCTTTTTTTTACTTCTATATATTTTTTCTTTTATTTAAGGGTTAAATGAAATAGTAGAAATGTCTATCAAATCCTATTTAGGAATTCCAAATTGTTGCTGAAACCACAAAAGTACTAAATGGTTTAATATTTTATGATTGAGTTTCTTTTAGAAGAAATTGTAGTGAAAAAAATAATGAAATTATGAAAGCAATAAAGCCAAAAAACACATTAGAATAAAAAACTGAAAAGGTTGGTATCCATCAAAGTAATCCATTATCAGCTTCACAAAAGGTGCTTTAAATATGAATAGTAGTAGTGCCACAAGCATAAGAGCTGGAAAAAATTATCTATATTGACTATTAAATGAGGTTTATCATCCAGACTGCCTTTTTCCTATTGTAAATTATGATGGTGGAACAATGACGATATTAAGTAGCACTATAGTGGTATTGTTTTGATCTCTATTTGCACAAATGTGTCATAGCTTCAAATATAAATATTTTGGAGAACCAAATCCATTTCATAATCCAATATTGTTTCTAGACATTATATTCTAAGCTGAATCCATGATTTCTCCAATCACTATTTAAATATTGAATTTCTGACAGCTACTCTTGAAAAATGAAAATTCTTCAACATCTTTCAAAGATCTTAAGGTTTCCACCACAAACAATACTTAACATTCTTCTAGGCAGCATTGTTCAAATATTATAGTTTCATCTCACAAAGGAAACAACTAATTCTTGACACAAATAGTGATGATTATTATGCAATACTTTCTGAACTTTTTCTATCATGTTCTAAGAGTCTGCAGCATAGCCCTGGTGGATAATTATAATATGGATATAACGAGTTTGACAATTGTTTGTTGCATAAAATGAGATACTTAAGACAAATGCTTTTATACCATAATGTATTCAGAGTGATTGTACTGAATGGATTCAGGTCATATTTATTTGCACAGATAAGTTACTGTTAATCCAACATCTCTAATTACAAATTATTGCTTTAATTGCTGCTATATAGAAATTTAGCGCTGATATATAAATTCTGTATTTTAAATTGATGTACACATATAGTAAAATCAAGGTTTGTTAAAAATTTCGTAAATTTTATCCTGATATACTGTATAAATTTAAGCAAATTCTATATTTTAAAGTATTACATTGTCATTAATAAAATAAATGTATGTATATAAAATTAATATATATATACTAAACTGTAGATAGTAAAAATCAACATTTTTGTTAGAGTTTAGATTTATGAAAGAAAAATATTTATTGTCTATCTGAATTGATCAAAATAAAACATTGTGCTGGTTTATAGTAAAATTAATTAATTCTTACACTTTTATGGATAATACATTTAAGGGCAGGTTGTCTGAAAACCATAATAAGTTTCTGAAGTTCTTTTTTTTTAAGTGAACCTGTAATAGCATGCTTGTTTACAACGAAATAATGTCATAATGATTTTTTGTTAAATTTTAGATTTATCATATTGAAATCATATGATATAGTATTCATGAATAATGTAGCATATAAAAGCAAGGTTTCTATGAATTGCTAATTTAAGGCCAAAATTATAAAACAATTCTTCAATTCTCATGTGACATAGCACTTTAATAAAATTAGCATGTATGTAGTTTTAGTCATATCAGTTCTTCCATTTCTATAGAGGTTCTTAAGACCAACATGTATATCTTCCTTTTAAAAATACCTTCAAATTCAGTTTAAATTATATCTACCCAATGTATTTTCCTCTATTTTTTCATTTACATACAGAATTTACTTCTATTGATATTAATTAAGTGAAAAATCCCATCTAATTTGTTTGATATAGATCATAAAATTAAAAGAAAAATTTTACTTTTACGATCCAGTTGAAAATAAAAATATTATTTGGTAAATGAGTATGTAGTTAGCTTTTGTTGGAATATAGAGGCTTCTAAAATGAGGTTTTATAGAGGATTCTAAAATGATTTTTTATATTCCGATTATTAAAAATAAATGGTAACAATATGTTAAAAATCTTTTAGCCTATGGATGTTAAGTTTTATTCTTTGTTTATTTATTTTATCTTTTATGTGACAATATTTATTAATGTTTCTTAAATTTTTGGAAAATTTTATAATAAGGAAATAATGTTTAAAATAATGAGCGAAAAAAAAAAAGTTCAGCAGCAGTTAAAGAAATCTACCAATCATGATATGAGCAAAAATATTTATGCATGGCAATAAAATATTTTTTAGTTTATTGGAAAATCAATCTTTTATGGATGTTAATAACACAAAAACAATTTTGGTTTTTTTTTTTTTTGAAAAAATTATCATTTGCTTTATTCAATTTATTTATTTTTTTCATTTTTTTTTTTTAATTATAGGTTGTATATTAAAAATAACCCAAAATTCCAGTCTAAAAGAAATAATACTGTACAATATCTTATCAAATCTTTTATGGATGCAATCAAATAAAAACAAAAAAACATAACGTAACAAAATCTCTGAGCTGCCTTGATTAAAGAGCACCAGCAACTAAAAATAGTTACGTAAATGAGCTTGTATATTAACAATATTTTATATATATATATATAAATATTACAATTGTTAGGTATTCTCAAATCAAGAAGCTTAAATCGAAGTATCTTATTTCCAGACAATCTTAGATTTCTAAGATTCTCTCCGGAGAAAATGAATAAATATTACAAAATAATGTGAGAAGACAAAAAATATTTTCAACTGGAAGAAAGGGAGAGGGGGAAAATCAAACAAAATTGGAGAGGAAAGATTAAAACAGAAAATTAGCAAGCATGCTAAAATAAAATATTTGTGTATACATTGCTTCCATCCATTTTTTTTTTAAACAGGTAACTTGATCTTTAAAGAGTCCAGATTTTTGTAGAACAGCTGAATAAGTTCATGTGAAAATAGCATACAATTTTAGTTTTATGACACCATGGTAGATTTTAGAAAAAGAAATCCCACTCATTAAAAATAATTAGTTGAGATTACAGAAATAGTTTTCTTCAAGCTTAAACAACTGTCCAATTACAATGTCAAGTACAAAAGCACAAATTACACCTGACATTTTTGCCATTACAGAGAATCCAACATCTATCAAAAATATTTAGCACCTTGATGTAAAATTGTTATTTATACTAATATAATAATTAAGAATAATTCATTAAGTAAATGACAAATATTGTAGCAATTACTCAGAAAAAAAAAAAAAGCAAACAATAAAAAAATTCCCCCATTGAATTGCCAGCGTTTAATTTTTTAATGTGATTATTAATTAAGTTATAAAATATATGTTGGAAACTCAAAATATTGTTTTTACAGTATTTTCTATACAAACTGAAGATTCAGACAACTTTATGAATGAATAAATCGAATCCCCCCAATCAAAAAATTAATTTTGTATTGTCAAATTAATACATTGTAAATTAAAAAAAAAGAAAGAATATAAATACTAGGAATGAGAGCATTTAAGAACACTTTATGAGCTCATTATTTACAAGATATTATTATATCAGCTAAATTCTGAACTACGACCACCACAGAACCATTTTAGAGGGATCCCCTTCATTAGCTATGCCAAGCCCAACATCACTAACAACAAATCAGAAAAGTTTTGAATCTTATTTATATTGAGCAAATTTCACTTATTTAAACAGAAAGCTAATAGAGGGCGTTTAAATGCTTTCAGTCATAATATATAATGTAGCATTGTAAAGTGTTAACAACATAACAGTTTAGAATATAAATATTACATGCTTTTTTTTTTTTTTTAAAAAAAAAAAAAAGACTTTCATTTTATTGTCTTATAAATTTTTATCAAAAGAAAACAAAATTCAGAAAACAAATCTCTTGCAGGGGGGTAAAAAAACAACAACAAAAAGTTAAAATTGCGAACTGTTAGATCAACAGCTGTACTCCACAAAAATGAAGCAGATGATTACTGACAGATGGCATTCTACATATTTGTAATGGAAGAAAAATATTGAGCTTTTTACCTTTCTTTAAATTCTTCTAAAATTAAAGGAAAACAAACAAAAAAAAAATATTGGTCTTTTTTTTTTCACTTCATTTTCAATATAAAAAAATATATATATCAAATTACTTATTACAAAGGTATAATCGTATATACCTAAATATGTATATAATTATGCTACAATAATATAACCGTGTATGTATATATATTATATAGAAACACAGATATACATGTAATTTAAATTGAGAAAACATAGAAATAGAAAAAAACAAAACAAAAACATATAAAACCAAATACTCCCCATTAATTAAAGCAACGATTACTGGTAATCAGCTTTGGATAATGCTTTTTTTTTGTTTTTTATAAAATAAAGATTGACATAAAAATGAGGCACAGTTCCAACAAATCTCGTATTTCATCTGACTGAAAATCTAAACCCAGCCAGCTCCATGCGTTTGTACTGACATTGCCAGAAGATGGCACTAATGTTCACTGCATAGTTGAGAAAATATAATTGTAACAGGATAAGTTCAGTAAACCCAGCTGACAGGCACCCATTGAGGAGTGGTACAAATTTCATCAATGGCATGTTGCAGTGAACGGATAGTCTCTTCAATATCATTATTTACTAATGTCAAGTCAAAAAAATGACCATAAGCTTGTTTAAGAAGTTCACTTTCTTTGGCTAATCTTTCTAAACTACCGTCCATCTAAAAAAAAAATAATAATAATAAAATGCTGATAATTCTCACATATCTTAATAAATTATGAAATATTTTATTCTAAAATATATTATTTAAAAAATATTCTAAATATTTGAGAAATAAAAAATAATAATTTACATGTAGTTAACATTGCAAAACATATTTCCTTTTTTTTTTTAATAGAAACTTTATTTTATATAAATAATGCCACCCATAGATTTGTAGTGACTGGGTGCAAAAGCAAATATTACTGGAACAGAGAATTTCACTTCTCTAATTCATGTAACTCTAAATTTAGTGAAAATTATTGTAAGAAAATTATAAAGTAAATTTTTTTTCTTCAGATGTTAATAATAATGAAATGTTGATTAGATATTAATAATATAAAAACTTGAAAGTTTACTATTTCAAGACTAAAAGTTATCTGCAATTATTATTTCATAAAATTTATTTTTCTTACTCTTTGTTCTGCAAAATCATTAATTACATCATTGTAATTTAAAGTTTACATAATTTATGTTCAATAAACCACAATGGCAAAGTAGATAATTCTTCTTAAATCATAAAAATTGTTAAGTAATTTTTTTACTAATTTAAACTTTAAAAAATAAAAAACAATTTCGATTATATATATAAATAAGTAACATATTATTATTTGTTAGTAAATATAAAACAATGTTCTTATTTTTCATAAAGTTACATTCTTACAGGACTTCATATTTCTGCCAGTTCAATATCTATCGTAAATTTTTTAAAAGACTAATTATTTTTAAAAACATGTTTGAAAACTTGATGCCTTGATTATTATACTTAATTCATTTAATTTTTATAAAATATAAAAATCCTTGAGCTAAGGATCTGGCTCATGGGCATTACTGTCCAATACTAAAGGTAGTGCTGATTATATAGCATTTTAAAACAATTTTTAATTATGCAATACTGTTCATATATGTATATACTTACATATAATATGTCATTTACTAAATGATAGTCATAATTCAGATAAAATTATTAAAAACATATTTTAAAAACCCACTTATGTTATTAGCATAAAATATAATATTTATAAATGTCAAAAGTTTTAAGGTAGCAGCAACAAAAATAATTTTCACTTTGGAAATAACACTACTTTTAAATAGATATAGCATTATTTATGGATCACTATAATTATTTATGGATCACTATAATTAATTAAAAAAAGCAATAATGTTGTTTCTCCAAAGGAACGAAGACAACCAAATTACTCTTAGAATTTTTAGAATTCTATAAATATATATAGCTTTTAGTAAAGAGAATAATTTTTAAATTAAATGCTGTACATCTGGCAACATTTATCACATAGCAATCACACTTGAGAACATTTAATCATTTTATTTCAAAAATTGGGTTATTAATTATTTTTTTTGAATTTTGCATCGTTTTTCACCAAAAATCTCGAACACTCCAAAAAACATGTTTTATTACAATAATAAAAATATCCAGTTATTTACAATTATGATGTATCAGGAATATGTCATACAAATTTAACAGTACTCTCAAATGAAAATAGAAAAAAAAAGATCAATAAATAAAATTTATTTAAATTGATGAAAAAAAAATGCACAGATGGTAAACTGATTGAATAATTATTTAAAGTTAAAATTGATAAGGAAAAGTTAAAAATCTAAAAACAAAAGATTATTTTAAGGAAGGTAAAAAAATATTGAAAACTGTTAATTTATTTTCTTTTTTTAAGTTATTTTTAAACTATAGTAGGATGGAAATGAATTTTTATTGAAATGTAATGGAAACAGGCCCTTGGGGCATTTAACAGGTTGTAAGTCAGATAAGAGAAATTAAAATTACTAGTGATAAAAAAATATTGGTATTTCCCACTCTAAAGCAAACTAACCAATAAAGATGTGTATAAACACACAATCCAGAGAGAAAAATCATCATCACAAATGGGAACTGCCCTAAGCCATGAGAGATCGATCCTGGAATTCGGTGATATGTGAATACGTAATAATATAAAATGAAGAATTAGATTACTTTTGAGATTGATTAAAATATTTTTCTACCTTTATTGCGGACCTCCACAATGTAGGTGTCATGCCATAGACTTTGTTCCCTCAGTTGCACTGACTGAGGCGGTTTCCAGAATAACAAAAAAGGATTAGTCTCCAATAGAAAAAATCTAATCGATGATGGACAAAGCTTTGAACTGCACATGTAGCGTAGCAATGACCACAAAAATGGCTTTCAATAACTCTGCAGCAGTTCAGAGGATTCATAGAAATACCATGAGAAGTATGACTTTTTTTTTAAAATGAGATTTGAACTTTTGACTACCTATCTTAAGAAAATATGAACTTTCAATTATTAAACCTGAACATTATTTCTCCTAAAGAAAATCTCTTATCTGACATTTAAATTAAATTCTGAATTATTTATTAAATATTTTATATCCAGCATGTTTGCCATTGTAATTTCTATCCATGTGCAATTAAATCAATAAATTTAAAGTTAGGTGTAAATAGCTGCATAGACTCGTTAAGATTACGTTGGTTTAAGTAGGGTTAATTTTGGGCTAATTGTTTTATAGTTTGGTGGATGGATGTACAGATGTTTTATGTCAATGTAATCTAAGGTGAATTGGATTCTCATTGCCTTGTGCCATGTTAGTATACAGGGTATATTATTCAATTGAATACATGCCCGAAAATAGTGGCCATCGTGTTGCAAATGGTAGTAGATATTTCCTATGCTCTGGATGGGGAATATAAGTCAGCAAGGACTGCTGTCTCCTCGATATAGAGTATTTCTTTTCCAAATATATTCAGGTAATTCCTTCGCCAAACAAACACACATTCCTGTAACGGATGAGGATCATTGTTTCTTTAATAATATCAGATTGCAGATGTAAATTCCTGTAATCATGATTTTTGTTATGCTAACATTCTCATTTTGCATTGACAACATCGGTATATCAGTAAACTAGCATTGGTTGGACACAAACTTTTGGCCTAGAGTTAAAAGATTTGAGTCTTTTAAATGTTTGTTCTATGCAGTATATTTACACGTAAAAAATATATATAAAATTTCAACCATCTGTGCATATTGGATAAATAACATGAATTAATTCTATTTAATTAGAAATGTAAATAAAGAATCAAATCCTCAAATTTGTTTTGATATTGTATGCGTGTAATAAATGTTTTGTTTCATTAGTTCTGGCAGTGATTTGTTTTATTATCGTTATTAATTCTATCGATAATTAAAAAGTTTAAATTTGAAATGTTACATTTTCTAAAATTGATATTTTATATCTCAAAAGTTCAGTTTCTCCATGAGCTTGCTACTAGGCCTATCGGTCAAATGAAAGTTGAACATCAATATTTGTATCTATCTACCTTATAAATTTTTCTAGGTTGAAATAGCCTAGTGGTACACTGGTAAG